>CAWUFW010009358.1:600000-792126 GCA_963921515.1 Calotriton arnoldi
GGTCCTGCAGCTGGGGCTCTGCTACGTGGCCCCCGGCTGTGAGAAGGGCGCAAATGGCAAGGAATCCCGGCCGGGGATTACCCCCCATGACGTGAGGAAAGAGCGACCCGGAAGTCAGGCAAGCCTTCTGCCTGGAGGTGCCGGTGAGAGCCCCGCGTGTGGCCTGAGGGTTGAGGTGGGCTCCCCGGGCATCCAATGGAAGGAC
Source organism: Calotriton arnoldi (assembly GCA_963921515.1). NCBI lineage: Eukaryota > Metazoa > Chordata > Amphibia > Caudata > Salamandridae > Calotriton > Calotriton arnoldi. The sequence continues at coordinate 600,206 of CAWUFW010009358.1, forward strand.
CGGAGCCTCGCGGGTCACCAGAAGCAGCCAGTGACGGCCACCGGAAGCCAGGCAAAGGTCGAGCCTGACTGTGGGCGGGGCCCACCACTGCAGAAAGAAAGAGCGAAGAGGGAGTGGTGAAGTGGAGACTTTGCTCCGTGCCTCATTGCGTGGAAGGAGCCGGCAGCGCTCAAGGCCAGTGGGTGAGTGTCCCTGCCTCACTTGGCATACCGGGAAGAGCCGGCAGGAGGGGAATCACTGTCCCCATTTTCTGTGCAAAGGCAGCCGCCCCGCAGGGTAGCAGGCGGTCGCTTTATGGGCCATCAGCAAACCTCAATTGGGTGCGGAGGGAGCACCGAGGTTATCCCAACATTTGACCCCACAAGTGCAGCTGTGCCGCATGGTCGCGGGCAGCTGCTCGCTTCCTAATCTCGGGGGCAATAATTGTCCTAAGGGGGCATTGCGGGACGAGCCCAGGACAGGGCCCCCGCTTGGAAATGTGCTGACCTGGTGGCAGGAGGTGTTTATGAGATACACCCTGCGATAGGTGTTTTTTTTTTTTAAGTACCCTACTGCTGATTATGTTTGGCGCAATCTGCCTTATCGGCAAGCCCTGACTACTGCAATTATGGGCCTGATGTGATTAGGCCTTGGGGTTACACGGCCAAGTCTGCACTCGGATAAATGTGTACTAAGGTACACAGAGGACCAGTGGTGGCATACTGGGTAGTTATGGTTATGCCCATGAAGGGCGTGATGTGTTGTAGAAATGTTGCACTGTTGCTACCTAGGATGTATGCCTAATCTCGGTATGCACAATGTTTTATGCTACTGTGATGATGCTCATACCCCATGATTTATGCATCCTGTGTTTATGCTACTTACAGTGTCTACCAGTAGTTACTGGTTGTTTTCACTACTAGTGTGTTCTAATGGTGATAACAGTGGCCCGATTGGCCCTGTAATGTATATAATCCCCTGTAAAGTCATACCTAGTGCCAAGTGGCACAGTGTAGATATGTGATTGCGTTCTAATGTGTTTTATGGATAATACAAAGGCTATTTTTACATAACCTTGTGTGGAGTTTCTTTTGTGGTGTGCCTAGTGTGTCGCTGCTGTGTGAGTGTGTTGCGCAAATGCTTTACACATTGCCTCTGGGATAGGTCTGACTGCTCATGCCAAGCTACCAAGGGGGTGAGCAGGGGTTATCAACAGTGTGTAACTCCCTTGCCCTGACTAGAGTGGTGGTTTCTGCCTGGCTTAGGCGCATGCCCTAGCCAACCAGAAATCCCATTTCTAACACAATGTGTAAAGTATTTGTACTCAAAACACGCAATAACACAGTGAAAACACCACAAATGGACACCACACCAGTTTTGAAAAATAAGGTCTCTTTATCGAAACAAACACAAGACCAAAACGACAACAATCCAACATACAGGAAATAAGATTTGACTTTAGAACAGTTATTGCAAAAATAAAGCTGGTAGAAAACAAGTAGCTCCTCTTGGGACTACTACGACATCATGACAGCAATAAATCCAAAAGTACGGTGGCAACCGCGAGGAGCGCGGCACGGAATCACACGGACCCCCAAACAAACAGTACCTTCGAAACTAAGTCTATGACGATGCACGGTGCCGTGGAGGTGAGGCGTTGGTGCCGAGGCTGGCTCCCGGGCTGCCACGGGGGAGGCGAGGCGTCGTACCCGCGAGGAGGTGATGCGTCGAATCCAGGACAGGGGAAGTCAGTTGCGTCGGCGGTGAGGTGTCCGTTCGAGTTCGTGGAGTCACCCTTGGCAGTTATCGGCGCCGCGATAACAGGATGCAGGTGCTGGCGGTGACGGATTTGGTGCACGGCAGCTCCGATGCCCATCGTCGCCTGCTTATGCCTGCAGTTAGTTTTAGCCCAATAAAGATAAGCCAACCTGAATGGCCAGGACCATTCCAGACGAGAATACAAGCAACCCCGGACCAGCTTCTGCCTTGTTGGGCATCCTCGGTGAAGTGCAGCTTGAGTCCTGTGGCACAGTGAGTAAGGGACCCAGATCGGGCCATACCTGTTGCATTTAGGATGGCTTGAAAAGCAAATAAATTCACAGTCACTGGTAATTGCAGGGGCTGTGTTATAGTCTATTGTTCGTCTGTCAGGATTTGTTTAAAGCGTTATATTCCCCAAGGGATAGAGCCACCAGTCCCAGTTGTCACCTGTTCCAACCAAGTTACTGGATAATAATAATACCTCAATTAGGAGCTTGGGGAAAAAATAGCTGAAGGAATAAGAAACGTGAGAGACTGGTCCGTAATGGCACCAAGAGAAGCCTCAGGTCATCTCATAACCACTTCTTTGTAATATTGACAGAAAACAAATATAGGACTAAGGATTTTAGATCGCTTGCGATCAAGCAGATAATGAAATACAACACATGGATTGTCGTGTAGTCCCTATAACCCTATATAGGATCTGTGCGTTTAGACAACATACACTGCAGGAATGGTGTCAGACTGATTCTAGACACCCCCACCGGGTATGTTGGCCTGTATACCAGCTAGCTCACAGTGCCACTAGAAACTCCTCTTACCAAGGAGAGAATAGTTCTTGGCAACTATCGAACATGACAACCCTGATCCCTCAGGACCGTGGAAACAGTGTACTACTTTTCGCTCAGTCACTCGTGCTCACTTAGTCTCAGAGAGATACACAGAATGAACGGTACGGATGTTTTTCAGTAAGCATTTATTGAACAGTTGTTATTCTAGTGTAAAATAGGGTTGCTGAAACAACCACTAGACAATAACAGATATAAATGATTAGAAGCAATAAGAAAGTAAAAGGATGGTAGATTTCTACCATTTTGCTATAACCATGAATACAGGCTGGTATATAAAATACATGACAATAAAATGCGTACTCCTACGATGCTACCCTAACTAGATGTACCTAAGTGTACCTAGCATGTGTGTAGGTGTTAAACCAAGAATCCCTCTAGGATAAAGTCAACCCCATTACCTGAAGTGAGAGACTGTGGGACCCCGTCTTGGTCTCGAGTTGGACACCCCGCAAGGGATGTTAGACCACTGCGAGCTGGAGCATCTGCATGCAGGAACCTCAGCGTCTCGCGCCAGTGTGTCGGCAGGGAAGTCCTGATCTCCTCTGCCTATCTCAGCAAGATGTGATGTTTATATACCTAAAGGTCTCCCCGGGGGTTCTACCTTGCTGTGCTGCTTGTCGGACTTAGGATGACGTCGGGAATGAACCTTGTACATAGTTATTATGCAGGAGATGGTAGTCCTGCTGAGTTTCCGAGAATCCAAGAATCCTCATGCATAATGTATGAGGCTATTGTTCAGGGAAAATCCCATGTTCTGTAAGCAGTACCGTAACTAGGCAAAGGGTCAGTCCTAGCAGCCCGTTATGTATGTAATGTAGGTACGAATATAGGTGAAAGGTTGGGATGTTACCCGAGCCTATATTGGGGTATAAGGAATATAACAGGATAAATAAGAAAATAGCTTATCTTTCACTTGTCTGGGAAAGGCTATACCTAGCCCAGGTCCTACAAGGAAACAGGCCCAGAGTCCAGGACGCCCATGAGAGGGGAGCAGTGCTGTCGATATGGTGTAAAGGATGAACACTGCTAGAGGAACCTTGCCTGAATATCAAGTAAGCATCTAAGGAGAGGCAGGGAGGTTTAGAGTCTACATCAGTAATAGGAGGGAACCCACGGTCTGATTGGCCAGGTGGGTCAGCGTTGAGTGGTGGCCAAGGAGGAAAGAAAGCAGTAAAGTCTGGAAACGGAAGGCCAGGGAACAAACTGGTTCAGAAGCCAAAAGCCGAAAAAACAAGGTATTCTGCCAAGCTCCTACCCAGTGCTTGCGCGAGACTTATATGCTGATGCCCCAACTGCTTGAAAGTACCACCTCAGCCCAAAAGTGGAACCAAACTATCACTCATGTTAGTTTTCATGTCCTCGTCTATCACAGTTTCCAGGCCTGATCCATTCTGAGGCTCTAAATTCTGGCCATCGGTTTGTATGTCCCACATCCCATACTCGGCCCTTTCAATGTTTCTTATTGTTCCTTACATTATCTTAGAGCACTCATTTAAGAAATATTGTCAAAAGGTTAAGGCTGAATCTCTAATATGTGCCTTCTCAAAGGAGTAAGCAATCTGGAGTGGTTCAAGGTGTCGCACGCTGCTGGTATGGCCTAATAAAACCAGGGCCGAACACCTTCTTTGTCCATCGTCAGACTGATGTCATCTATTATTCTTCATTTAGTCCTTCCTGGCCCATACCCTGACTATTGGGGCCTAGGATGTTTAAAAAATTGCACACATTTAGGATACAGATTGCCCACTACGGTTCTTTCTAGTGGTTTGGCTAGGTAAGTAAATTTTAAACAGTCCAAAACTTCACCAGATCAAAAGATACCGCATATCTGATCTTTTCAAGGACTTCATCATTGTATGTTTAGGGACAAATAAATTAGCCTTTCTCTTGAGAGACAGGATATGCTGCCAAGTAGGGAGTTGCTGGAGAGCCTGGATAGGTATTCATTTAATGATTGCTAACATCTCAAGGGGAACCAGAAAAGTTACTCTTTCGAACCATTTTCAGAAAAGCACCAGGAACATGAATAAACATTTTTGGCTTTTTGGATCGTGATCTGCTGTTTTATTGGGTTCCACTTTGATCTCCTGGCTTCTTTTATGTGTGAAATGTGCAGGGAATAGTTAGAATTTTTCAAACAAATAGTTATTTAGTTTTCAACAAAGGCTTCATCTAGAGGTACAGAACACATATGGGACTCAGGGCTGAGAAACTGAGAAAAGGCATCACAAGAATTGAAAACCCAGCTGTGCATCTATGCATGTTCCTGACAAAAGATGTTCGGGTTCGCAGAACAGGAGTGTTTCAACTTTTGAGCAAAAGAAACACTGTTCAGATCGCTAAATCAGAACTGCCTATCTCCTATGACCTTACATAAAATGCATTCTGAACTTCCTGATACTTGCTGGTCGTGTTCCTTTGAGCATGCTGACTTAAAACATTTACTTTTCACATGTCCATTTGTGCTCAATTTTTGGACGCAAATTTAGGCTCAGATTAATTCAATTTTTCATACCACAATTCATTTTTCATTTGCTAATATTTTTTTGGGAAGCCTGTCTACTGACTGGGACATGTGTTCATCTCAGATATGAATTTTGGATTTACTGTTGCAGTCGCAATTCAGCAGATCACGAGAAATTGGAAAGACTTGTCTAAACTATCCTTTTGTACAACCATAGATTGGATACCACATTTGTATACCCTATATCTCTTGCTGTGAAGCGTTTACATTTATGGTCTCCTACTACATGGTTCCCAGATGATAGTGCAAATCGTTCCTTTGCTTCTACACTCTTTCAACAAGAAGTTCTTCAGCCTCCTTGACTTTCCCTTTATTGATATTAATACTGTTTTAACATGTTTATTTTTATCATTCAAACAATTGTATATTTATATTATGTTTCTCCATGTACAAACCAGCTTTCTTTACTTCCTGAAGTGTATTATTCCCTTCTTCCTTGGACAACTCATTCAAATTTATACTGTTCCTTATGTAATTCTTATTGTTTTATTGCATTATGCACTAATGTTTTAATATTTCTTCAATAAACTTACTTTTGAACTGGAGAACTGCCTAGAACCCTAAAGAAAGGGCATGCCTTGCGTGAGACAGAGAGTACAATTCTTCTTTTGGGGATTAAAATGTGCATTCATTCAATATAATAATAAAATAATTGATTATTGGCGATATATTCATCCTAAATAAATGAGATTGAAACCTCAAAATAGAGTTTCTTCTCCAGTTGGTTTTAATAATGTTAGTGTACATCGTTACTCCTTTAGAAGTAGGGCATTCTGTTTGTTCTAAATGGATATGAATGTTCCCTGAATATTCGCATTTAAATGTGTTGGGTCAAATTCATGGTGGCATTTATGAGTATGTGAAGTAGCTTAGTGCCAAGTATTACCTTAGTGCCAAGAAACCTCTGGTGAACGTGCGCTCTGTAAGTCAAATATAACATAACAGTTCTGCAAGGGTACTACTTCCCGATTCATGCATGCCTTTGGAAATTGGCTCCCTGAATTTATCTTTGATGGCTCCTAAACTGGTATGAACCCTAATTCTACACTGTATACGAACAGCTTTAATGAGGCATATTGCATTATGTTGTTGTGAATAAAATCCAAGGAGTGCATGTAAAAATTAATGTTTTCCCGTTTGTAGTGGCTGTGCTTCCACTGTCTAGTTATTCCCTATGTGATACTGGGGGTGGGGGTAGTGCATAATTAACATAGTTCTCTGTTTATTTGACTTTTTTTCACCTGAGTGAGTCATTTAGAAAAAAATAAACCTCAAGGTATCAGACACACTGTTTGTTTATCATTTACTGGAGTCAGCAATTTCATAAAAAACAGCTTCAAGGCACTGAGCAAACCTATTTAGTGCCATAAAGATTAAAATAATATACAGAGAACATAAATCAAGAAGATACTTGGTAGTCCATTTAAAAGTCATGATAGTTAATAGACCGCAGTCAAAGTTATCTAAAATAAACGTACTTCTCATGTTTACATTTAAGAAAAAGTAAAATTAAGAAATGTTTTACATACACTTAACAAGAGAGATGTGCAAATGCTGTGATATGGACCTACTCATCGAGTTGTTAGGGGCATTGTAAAGTAGGAATGGTATTATTGCACTCATGCCTTGCCTTACTTTTACTGAATATTTGCATTTGTGTAACTCTACAGAGTAAATTAACTTATTGTGTTTTTTAGAGTCAACGTAATTGTATTAAAGGTGCAGTATTTGCGTTCCGATGCCTCTACTGTTCAGATGCCCCCACTGCTGTAGTGCCTCCTACTCTCAAGATTTTGACATTGTGTGATTGGTAGAAGCAGGCAGAGATCCGTCTGCTGCTGCCATTTTGAAAGCACTTTTCTCTATTGCACACTCTCTCTTACTGTTAGAACATGGCGTAGAGCTGCTCTACCTATCACTTCAGTGGCACAGTGCAGTTCCTCAGGTTGCCAGAGATGGAGCTATTTCTTTGCCAGGATTCTTAATGGCCCTTTCTGCAGAAAAGCGCTGTGTTTATTTCAGAAGGTATTCTCCTGGGCTTTGTGAAATAAAAACTAAGGAACAAGGGGGCATATTATCAAGGAAAGTATCGCCACTTTTCCGGCACATATCGCCGGAAAAGCGGCGATATTTCTATCGCACTATCACCAAGGACTCGCTAACATGCGTTAGCGCTTGTTTCCTTGAGATAGCTGCCGGTTATCCTGCCGCTTTGCATGTCAGCGATATTTTTCGCTAATGACATGCAAAGTAGGCGTTCCTTACTAAAATAACATGAAAACTGTCGCTAACACAACTTCCCCCTATTATCAATCCGGTCGCGAACCCGTGTAGCGATAATAAAAGTAGCGCTAACCGCAATTATCGCTGGTATCTGAACGCCTGATTTAAAACTGACTTAGCTATATTATCCTATGGGAGGTGGATTGTCAGGATAAGTCCACCCTGCCCAATTATCAAGGATTTCCCTATCGCTGTGGTTTTATCGCTGGATTTCCAGCGATATTCACGCATTCCGCCGCTATCGCTGGATTTTTTATCGCATTGGAGATAGGCGATGATAATAACGCGATATCTCGGCAATGTAATCCAGCGATAGCCGGCGATAATTAAAATCGCGCTAAGCGCGCTTAGCGATAATTATCGCTGGCTGTTGATAATATGCCCCAAAGTATTTTTGCACACAGTCAGTAGTGCCACATGACTGAAAATGGTACAGCAACTTTTTTGTTTCACTTTTTGGAATATTTTAGGAGAAACTGTAAAAGTTCAATAAAAATTACCAGGTTGCACTTACATGTTTAAATTTAATAACCCGGAACCTTTGACCCCACTTAACATTATTGAGCCCCATAACACAGGGACAACCAAAAAGAGTATTGAAAAACATAAGTATACACGTTTATTGAAAAAAGCAATCAATGCAAATACAAGTGTGGAACAATCAGTAGTCATTGGCTGAATTCTGCGGAAACCTCGGACTCAAAAGAGCAGCGAGGATCATTGTTACCACCCGCTGTGGTACTATTGCTGGAGTAGCGTTGTATGCTCTTGCCAGGTTGTTAAGTAAGGGAGACAAAAACATATCTCACTGAACATGCCTGTTAAATTATAGAGTTATTTTTCTGTGAGTCTCCGAAAACAACTTTGCAGGGAGGCTCATGACAAACATTTCTTGGAATAAATACACAGATAACATTTCTTCTAAGCACCTAGTATCTTTAAATGTGGTGTGATTTGAAAGACTATGAAGCCATGCACAAAATGAGGATATTGAGAAGCTATCATTACCCTTTGCTGTGGTGCTGATTTTGGGACAGAGAGGGAATGTTTTGTGTTGTTTGTTGATCCTTTGAAGCCCAAGAAGTTTCTCACCAGTTGATCTCCATAACCAGTGCTGAAATCAAAGGATTTGAGGCAGTTACTCCCTGCATTGAAATAAAGGGGGTTTGTCCCTTTTTTCTTGGATCAAATTGTTTGCACGCCCATTGGGGCGGGGGGGGGGGAGTACTGATTAGCTGAGTCTTGATCTCATGAGGCTTTTGCAGCAGAAGGGTGACCCAGGACTGGGTTCTTAACACATCCACTTCATCAACGCTGACTTCCATCTAGAGCCAACCCTATGCTTGCAGCTGAAGAAAGGAGGTTAAAGCTGTGCCACCCACCACTCACAACTCTTTTCCATTACTGATTCTAGCTGTCACCTGGAAATGACTTGGGAGAACCTATGTGGTGATGGAAGACAATCACTTCAATCTACTGGAATAATGGGAATAAATAATACAGAGAAGACTTTGCTCCTGCAGGAGATGTCTAGACTTACCCTGACTCATTAATTTTCTATCTTGCTGGACAAGCCCTGAGGCAGTCTAAAGAGTGAAACCAGGTTCGGCATTAGCAGACAACCAATCCCGACCCACACCTGGAGAGAGCAATTGAAATTTTCCCAGGATTGGTTCATGGTAAGTCAACTTGCACACAAGAATAGCCCCAACTGGATACTTCTCAATCTCTAAAGTCATTAAGAAAAGAAAGGAAAGGCACAATGGGCCTACAAGACAGTTCCCAAGACAACAGAAATGATCGTATATAGATGTAATTGGTACATCAGTCACACCTCCAGTTATATACTGCCATCTACCATTACTTCAACACTATTACTCCAAAGTACCATGACTTCTCTGCCATTACTTCCATCTGTACCATTTCTGAGGCGTACCATATTCTTCAACATTTATGATAATTAAATTGATATTTTACAATAACTATTTAAATTAATTTAAGGTTAAATTTGCCTCTTTTGTGCAAATTCAAGTATATAACTAATATTAATGTAATTATATGACACTGGTTAGGGTTCCCTGTTTTATTTGCAATTACTTAAATTTAATTAATTTAATTACAGTTAACTAATATTTTTGTTATGAAGTAATGAACATTTATTACTGTAAATGTTGCCTATTTTATTTTCATTTTATTAATTTTAAATATAATATTAAAATAATTGTTCCCCATTTATTTTAGCTAATTTTACGGTCCACTATTTTTGTAATTGAAGTTATTGAATTTGATTAATGCCGAAGTATCCAAGTTTTTTACAACTATCAGGGTGACTATTACCTTTTTAAGTTAATTTAATTTATTTTTACTGATATTATTTATATTTGGTATTGTGAGTGGGTTTTCTTTTATAATAATACTCTTATAGTTTATCAATTAAATGCTTACTATTTGTTAGGGCGCTGGAAATGATTTCATATTTTGAATGTATTGTAATTTATATGAATTAAATTTAGTGTCTTACGTCTGTTAGGTTTAGGGTAGAAATCAAATTATGTGGTCAAAATAAAGAATATTTAAATTCTTGGGGTTAAGGACTTGTGAACAAAGTGATGGGGTTGAAGTGATAGTATCAAAGTGAAGGTCATTTTAATGTTAAGTATTGTGGTGATGTCATAGGTTGAAATGATGGTGGGGAAGTAGTTGTATGTTGAAGTAATAGTAGTTTTAGAAATGGCATGCATCTCTGTCATTCTAAATCCTGAGTTGCCAGTACAGATGATACCTATCCCCCCAGCAAATTGGTGGATCGCTGTTGTTAACTCATTCCATTGCATTAGTTTACAAAACATGTCACAGGAAAATAATGAATAAATGCTCTAAAAGTTTCCACCAATAAAGCAACTAACTGTTGGCCCAGAATGTATCGCAACATGCTGCAGCAAAACCAGTCACAGTAATGAGGGAAGTTACTCCCAGTGCTTAATTTGAGCAGGTGGTTTCTGATGCTCAGCACCAGCACTTAATTGTCATCATGAGCACTTATGACAGTCTACCACATGGTGGCACTGTTTGTCCATTTTAGATATGAGCACAATAACAGTTGTTTATTAATTCAAAGTACATTAAAATGACTAAAACCTGCCACCCAAGCCATTCTTATAGCTTTGGGGGCCTGGAATAGTCTAAATTGTCACCCTTGTAGGGTGTGATGGTTAGTAATTGTGTTGGTACTGTCATTGGCAGTGTTGGCAGGGTCAATGGGTGGTCCAAGTTGCAGTGGCCCCCTGACGAGCGCCACTGCACTTATGTTTTTTACAAATTAAGCACTGGCTACTCCTCAGTGCTGGAGAACCAATGCTATAAAAGAAAAAAAACATACTGTACCTAAATAAAAAGAGATGTTATATTCTCTCTGTCGAACCAGCATGGGTATCTTATTATCATCTTAGTGCCCTGGCAGTACTCTTTTGCCAGAACTCATTGTTTCACGATAAATGGCAACTACTATAAGGAATGTGGCCCACGCGTGTTTAATAATATAAGTAAAGAGACCATAAGCACAAAAGCACGCACTCTGGTAGGTTAAAAAGTAACTCTAAGCTGAAGATATCATCTTGCACAATTACTCTAATCTACAAGGTATCCCTCAGCCGACTTACGTTCAGCTATGGATCAGTCACCGAGGAGTCACCTAACACGTGTGCAAAACCACATGCCAAAGGAGTCTTGTAAGTAAATTCGTATAAGTTGTCAGCAACTGATGGTTACCCTGGAACACCAAAAGAGTCAAATCTAATTCTAAAATTTCAACATTTTCTGGAATATTACTCTAAAAGCAATACATGGTATTTGACAAACTTGCATTTTTGCAGCCTCCCAGCATGGTTTTAAATACTGGGTCTTTCTGGGGCATGGATCTCCAAAATGACAATGTTTAGCTCAGGAGCTACTTGCAGATCGACAATACCATTTAAGTGTCTCCAAAGTGAAGCTCAGCCAAGACTATCATTCAGATGATTTAGGCACATTAGAGAAGACAGCACTCCTCATCTCAAGACCCTTAGAGTGGCAGCCAGCAAGACCAATGGAAGGGCCTCGTGCTAAGACACAAATGCATACTGTGTTGGCCTACAGGGCAAGCAACATGGCCATATGTATACATTCTCAATCAAGTAAGGCACTGAACAGTTAATTGCTGAAGATTCAATATTGTTTTGTATGACATAAGCGGTATAATAGAAACAAATGGTTTCTCATGTGATCAGGGGCGTGGATGAAGGCAGGTTGCATTTGCAAGGTTGTAAACAGGATGCATTTAAAGGAACATTATGAAATAATTAATTTTAGTTTCAAGCTGGTTGTATGCTAGCACAACATGTATAAGTAGAGAATGCCTCAAAATGGGTTCCAAAACATAACATATCCCGCTACCCACTACTGCCTTAGCCTGGACCACTGGAATCATGTTATTTTGCAGCTACAGCATTTTTCGCACAGCTATGGATATTCCGCATTTGCCACTTCATCCATCATCTGCTGCATAATCTGCAGATTTTAACAAAAAAATGGTTTCTTTCTCAAATGGATAAAAGTTACTAAAAATGCAGCAACACAATATTGCTGTATAGTGGAAGGTCACCTTTCTGTTGTTTATTACTGTATTTGGGTGATAAAGTGGTAATAATGAGGTTAATCCTTTGTCCAGACAATGTTGATGTGTAAAAATGACAAAATAAAAAAGTAGGACTATTACAAAATGTGCTGCATTATGCCACATAATTTGCCTTTTCTTGTTGCATAATTTAGTCAACCTGCCACATAATTTGATCCTCCCTGCCGCATAATTCCAGTGTCATGGCCAGAGCAAATGGGCCTCCTGGGAATATATAGCACAAATTCTCTAGGTAATGGTATAAAACCGGGCTGCATGGAAAATCCAGGGCATTGCTCCAGTTTTCTCAAACCTTTGCTATGCTTGGGCAAGACACACTATTAATTAACTCCTGCGGTCCTCTTTTTGCCTTAAGTTAAAATATAGCGCTTGAACAATTTGAGAAATGTCTCAGCATCTCTCAGGAAGCAAGCAAAGTGTTTTCTAAACTATCAAGCAAAAAAATAAAACTAAGTTGACCAGGATATGAATTTTTACATTGTTTAAATAGTTCTGGGAAAAGAAACTCAGTTCTCAATTTATTTTAACTATGATCCTATTGTTTACTTTTGCACAAGCTGTAATGAAAACGATCTATAAATGTCAGGTCCATTAATGTGTTTGACTTTACCTTTTTTCACCAGAGAAAGGTCTTTGGATAAACTACTTGTCAATCATGTTTATCTGGAGAGAGCAAATGGGCCATCCTGAGAAATAAACCAATGTATATGCTTGTGCTGTGTGGAAAGTGTAGAGGGCCTCAGCAGTACATGCACATATTGTTTTTATTTTCCTTAAGTTAACATGGGCCAGTTGCACATTATTTTTTATTGTGCTATGCACTGGTGTAAATGTGGACCATTAATATTCTGGTGTATCTCTTGTTCTGGTGCTCCATTTCGTCAAAGGCCTTTTCCTGCTAAGTGGATAATAGTGTATGTCTGACAGAGGCAGGCCAGACTTAGAGAGCCTTCCACCCGTGGCTGCCATTTTGAGAGCTCTCTCTCCAGTACATTCTTTCTCCACAGTGAGAACATGGAGGACAGCTGCTGCAACTACCTCCGTGGAGCATCGTAGTACTAGCCGTGGCCGGAGGTGGCGCTGTTCATGCTAATATTCTGGACGGCTTTCGTGAAAGTGCACGGCTATGAATGCAGAATTGACTCTTCAAAGCATTTAAAGCATAACCAGAAAAAGGAAATGGTCCTTGACACAAAACATCGAATGGCCAGATAATTGCAAAACATCTACTATAATGGAAGGAAGGGAGGACTTCATGAGTCTCAATTGGGAATGTTCTCTTTGTAGAAAACGAGAGCGCCACCGGGAGAGCTCAGGCAGGCGGTTTTAAATGGAGGAATTGGCTGGCTCTGTATAAAGCCCCAATACAATGGGTGAAGGAAGCATTGCTCCTTGAGCAGGCAGGGACAAACGAAAGACTTGTTTTTTGCGGGGAGAGTTCAAACTGTGCAACGTTCCCTCGACAAGCTAGGGCTGGTTTCTAGCAGTCGCTGTGTAACATTATCCTAGCCCTAGTTCCTCTCTGTCTTTATTGCGCGCCATGTGCCTTGCATTTATTATGACTCACTCAAAATCTTCAAATAACTGATTTCCGCGTTCTTTCTAGCTTAACTATCCTTTCTACTTTTCCTCCTTAAATTGTCCCTACTGCCAAAGTGTTTGTAATTGATTTGATCTTGCGCAGACCCACGCGGTGCCTCGTCTGCGCTCGTGTCACGTGCGTAGGGGTGAAAAAGGAAGCCATTTTGTGCAGCTTGGCGTTTCAGAGGCACTTTACCATAGTTCACCAGTCCAAAGCTGCATTGATGATTTATTTACTTATTACATACATGCCACATTCTGTAGTGCAGGCATGGCCCTAAGGCATTAGAGCACTTTAGCAATCCAAAAGATTTTACAAGAGAGTGAGGCAACCACACGTGCCGTGGAAAACTGTACTTAGAAAGATATCAGTTAAACAACAATAAGAATCAAAGAATAGCTATACATATTATGATATGAACCATTTCCTAGTCATAATCGTGAAAAATATTTAAAAGGAGAGAGAGTGGGGAAACAGGAACTAAGAGATGTGCTAGGTGGGTGCAGAGAGATCCTCATTGGAAATACAGAGAGGGATGGGGTAGCAGTGTGGAAGACAGCAGAGGAAAGCTAAAGCATAAACGGGAGGAAGGGAGCTGGAAGGAAGAGATATTACGAGCAGGTAAGAGCATACAGTAAATTAGAGAAAGTGTCTGAGCAGAAGGCCAGCATCCCAAAACGTTATTTCAGCTGGACCCAGACATAAAGTGTGAAAGAGAAGAAGTTTCAGCTCATTCTAGAAGGAGGTCAAATAAGTAGTAGCGGTGGCGTAGCAAAACTTGAGCCCCTCCTGCAAAGTCCATGGAGGGACTCATCCCTCCCCAACCTAGTCAGGAGCTCTCAGGCCAGTGACATGCCGCCTGTGCACAGTGACGGCGGGGGCCACCTGGAGCTCGGGAGCTACGCCACTGAGTAGTGGTATGTAAATGGTATAAAAGCCTGTCGAAAGACAATTCCTGTTTTAGTGCCTGAAACAAAGTCTGCTGCAGTGTGTTCCTTTTTGAAAGCTGCCACTTGAAGGCAATTGGACAGTGTTGTAGCAAGAGAGCAAGTTGCCCTAATGCAACCAAGGGAAATAACCACCTTCACTCCCAGTCGTCTATAGAAAGGTTGCTATAATTTGGGTGCAGGGGCCCCTCACCTGCTCAGGTCCTGGTGCCACTACTCCAGCTGCAGCATTGATAGCTATGCCCCAGGACCCGTGTGTATGTCGCATCGGTTCAACTCCTCCCACCACTGCTGTACTCCCAATGAGGATGTCATCCGTTTCATGGATTGGAGCCAGATGTTACTGTATCCTCTACTGCATTTACCAGTCTTGTAAGAAATATACATGCCATTCTAAAAATGTCAAAAGAGGGCAAAAATGGACATTTTTAAGGTTGTGACCGAGGCACACATTTCAAAATGAAAACAATGAAGAAACAAACACCAGGTGTTGCAAGCAGCGAACAATTTGGGAAAGGGTCATCTATGCTGCAAAGATCATATGTCACAAATTTGTTAGGAGTCCACCCATAATTACCAAGGCTGAGTTATTAATATGTAAAGGCCCATAATGACAACAGTACACACAGATCAATAAAAACAGTAAAACACCCATGCTTTCAAGACTGCTTCAATCACCTCCAAGGAGTTGTATGTTGGCTGATCAGCATGATTCATTTTAAGCAAACGTTATCCTGCCAGCAAATGATAAGTACAGCAGAATGTATCACTTAAAATTAAACAGAATTCATGTTGTTCTTCTGTCTAAATTGCAACTTCCAGCAGGGTGTTAAATGTTTTATTTGGGGCTAGCCAGGGGTAGAGGTGGCTCACACTAGCTTTCTCAAAGGATGCTCTAACACTGTCCCTGTGGCTTATGCTCCCATGGTTTATAAAGGCAATGACAGGAAGCGAAAGTAAACTGGCTCATAGTGGCCTATTTACATATTGTCGTCTCTACACCAGGTGGCTCCAACGAGTCAATCGGGAGCTACCCATAGCTCCCAGACACCTTCAGAGTAGCTCACAGCCTTGTGTTCATTTTTAAATAAGCACAAGGTCACATTTTCCTTTTAAAGTTAAGGGAAGGTTGTGCTTATTTTACACTATTATTAGCCGGCTGCAGATAGCAGGGCCTGATAATGAGCAGTGCACAGTCAGATTTATGGACCAGGCTGGAGCTGGGGCATAGAGGTGAACAACAGAAGCACTGGGGTTTTTAAGTCTTAAAAAAAGGTCCTTGTCAACTCAATATTGGAGCTGTGAACAAAATGATGTTTCTGAATGCTTTTAAATGGGAGAAAATGAAAAGTTACCTTAATGATTAAGTTAACTCTTCATTTTAATTTTCTCCCATTTCTAAGTGTTGCATTTACAAACAGCAGACCTCTTGCTCCCAGTGGCCAGTAGACACTGTGCCATATTTATAACTGCAAAATACAGACATTTTTTTTAAATGAGAGAAATTTAAAGTGCAAAACAAGTTCCATAATATGAACATTTTTGCAGAGCTGTGCTGCAAGTACACATGACACAGGCTGTAAGTCACTCATACAAATATATCTCATTCATATGCACACATGTTCATACATCCCCAAATACCACGCTCACTGACATATGGCAGCCCTGTAATAGTGCCCCTAGCCAAAGTATTTTGTTCAAACCATAGTATCTGGCTCTATGGACATTAGGATTAAAGTCAATGAACCTTGGCATGGGGGTGTCTGGAAACAATGCACGAGTTGCTTGGCCTTCAGTGACTCACAAGGATTTTCACTGATCAGAAGTAGGTCTCACTACGGAAAAGGTTGAAGACCCCTTCTACACCTTGCCCTTCCTCCCGCTTTACAAGAGCAAATAGGAGGCTATTGAGGGCTAAGAGTGAAACAGGAAGTCAACTCCATGATGCCATTGGAAACAAATGGTGTGTAAGGTTATGTTGGTTGGTCCTGGCATTTTTGTGAATTTTCGGTCGTTCTTTTGCTTTGAGATGCAAACCTATATTCTGCTCATGATTGAGGTTAGCGGCTTACGGCCTTTAGGATAGGAGTAAAGGACAGTTTGGATCCCCTTCATGACAGAACCCAACCACAGAAACATCTTCAATATTGCAGCAGTGTATCAGTTGAAGCGTAATGGTAGAAGGACCAACCTAAAGATGATAGGCATGGGTGAATGACATTGTGATCGGAAAGTGAGCAGGTGATGCCCTAGTGCTAAGTAGAGAGAATTTCCCCAGAGCAAGTGAGGGAAACGTGTCATCACCAAGGAACAGATAAGCAAAGGAACAGCACAATAATTGACCAGTGTGAAATGGATATGTGTGTGTAATAGTGAAAGGGTGAAATACCCAGTTAACAACAAGGAAGGAATAATATTCGAGTCATGGGATGGAAGAGATAGCATCAATGTAACATAGTAACTAAGAAATTGCAAATGCCTCGATAATACTCGAGTAACAGAGGAGGGGCATGGTAAGACCCTACTGACAGGAGAAATAGGAGACTCATGCATGGGATGGCAAGGCAGAATACATGTGTGTTAGAAGGTGGTTCTGACCATCTGAGCCGCCCGGATTTTTCGCTTTTTGAACACCTATTTGTTGAGCTTTTACTGTGGGAGAGCCTCATAAGTTGGGACTCACCCAAAGTGAACTCATGATGAAAGAGACTGTATGTGGATTTTACCGGTGTTCCCCTGGTGAGAGTAGGCCGCTGCGCTGCAGCCGGAGTAAGGGGCACCGGACTGGTTACATGCAGACACGTATGTACATGCGTGTGTACACGTGTAGGGGCTGCGCGGGGGAGATTCCTGCCGTGCGCAGCTCAGGAGCCGGTACAGATAGAATGGTGTGGCAGGAAGTAGAGAGAATTTCACCAGAGCAAGTGAGGGAAACGTGTCATCACCAAGGAACAGATAAGCAAAGGAACAGCACAATAATTGACCAGTGTGAAATGGATATGTGTGTGTAATAGTGAAAGGGTGAAATACCCAGTTAACAACAAGGAAGGAGTAATATTCGAGTCATGGGATGGAAGAGATAGCATCAATGTAACATAGTAACTAAGAAATTGCAAATGCCTCGATAATACTCGAGTAACAGAGGAGGGGAATGGTAAGACCCTACTGACAGGAGAAATAGGAGGCTCATGCATGGGATGGCAAGGCAGAATACATGTGTGTTAGAAGGTGGTTCTGACCATCTGAGCCGCCCGGATTTTTCGCTTTTTGAACACCTATTTGTTGAGCTTTTACTGTGGGAGAGCCTCATAAGTTGGGACTCACCCAGAGTGGACTCATGATGAAAGAGACTGCATGTGGATTTTACTGGTGTCCCCCTGGTGAGAGTAGGCCGCTGCGCTGCAGCCGGAGTAAGGGGCACCGGACTGGTTACATGCAGACACGTGTGTACATGCGTGTGCACACGTGTAGGGGCTGCGCGGGGGAGATTCCTGCTGTGCGCAGCCCAGGAGCCAGTACAGATAGAATGGTGTGGCAGGAATTATGCAGAGCTGGGTGGTGACATGGAATAGGCTTTATATAATGGGAAGAAACATGTAAGGGAAAGTCAGTGTGCTTTACTGTTTTCACTGAAGGACCACTCCATTATTCTACTATGAGGATGGGGATCACATGGGATAGTTTCACTTCCCTAGGGCCTACAAATTCCAGACACGCACTAAAGTCCACTGTAACTTAGGTGAGAAGAAGTATTCTGCTGAGTCCAAAGCCATATCTGTACTGCTTTTGGGTCATCCAGAAATGTCATATTCCCTTGAGTCAGCTCATAACCAGAGCCTGGCTGGGTGTGACCCTGCCAGGCTGGATTAATGACCTTCCTCCCCAAACTGAAGCATCAGAGGCCTAGCCCTTCACGGCAAGCATTCCAAGGGCGAAGGTCTTTTCTCCAAAAGGGAGAGAAGGTGGGTGGAGCTACAGGCTAGCCATCTGCAGCTGTCACTTGGTGCCAGGCACCAAGCTGCTCTGGAGAGAAGGCAGAAAGGGGGGAAGGGACTTTTCAGAGACCATGTGGCATGAGACCCCTGGACGACGCCATTTTGAACTATCCCAGAGGCCTGGGCAGGAAGGAGGGAGCAGGGGCAGAGAGGTGATGTGTCGCTGCCTGATAGGGCAAGCGGAGCCCCATGCCAGCCCCCTCCAAATTCTCTCTCTGGGGTGTGGTCTGCTGAGGAAGACTGGTGCCGGAGCCTGGCGCCATGGGCAGTTGGAAGGAAGAATCCCCTGACTGTCCCAGGACCCTGAATTGCGCCAGGAGGGGAGTCCAGGACCAGGGAGCCGAAGCCTGGGCCTCTGCGCAAGGAGAAGAGAGGCCCAGGAGGAGAGCCAGGAGAGAGGCTGGCGCAGGGAGCCAGTGAAGACAGCTCCCTGCTGAATTCACCCTCCTTGAGACCAGGAGGGCGAAGGAAAGTGCTCCCAGTGGCTGGGGCGCGCCACCAGGAGCAAGAGGAGGCCAAAATGGTGAATATCGGCCGCCTGGGGGCCGAGATACGCCCCCCAGAAGATAGGCGACCTTTGACCCCTGAAGAGGACCGACAACGAAGCGCGTGGGGCTCCGCCGCCGGTCCCAGATGTGCCCCGGGGTGGGTGAGGACCCGGGTGCTGCCCCACAAGAAGAGGAAGTCGGGGAACGCTGTTGCGCTCCCCGTGAAATTATCCCAAAGGGGGGGTGCCAGGAGCCCACCCTGGCCCCCGAAGACACTGGTGGGGGCCCGGGACCCCCAACTCTGTGCCCCGGTGATGGTGGTGAGGAGGAGGGGGGCGCGCCATCGTGCATCCCCTCTAGCAGCCAAAGACAAGCCGGGGAGCGCCGTTGCGCTCTCCGTGAAGAATGTCCGGGGGCCCGGGACCCCAACTCTGGGCCCCGAAGCCAGGAAGACTAGTCGGGGAGCGCCGTCGCGCTCCCCGTGAAGATTGCCCCAGGGGGCCCGGGATCCCCAACTCCGGGCCCCGGTGTGATGCTGAGAGGGGGGAAGTGCCGCCGAACTCCCCGCAGCAGTGGGAAGGAGCGGGGAGTGCCGTCGAACTCCCCCGAGGCCTCGCTGGGCCAGCGGCAGTCGGCGTGTCTGCCCGCCGGAGCGGGCAGACCAGAATGGACATGCCGGCTCCCGCGGCCGCACATGGAGGTGCGGGCCGGGTGGGGAGCCGGCAGGAGCAGCCAGGGGTGGGCTCCCTGAGCTGCAGACATAACTCACCTGGGGGCTGGGTGGGACCGGGCCCTCCAACGAGGTCAGGACGCGGCGTGAGGCCGCCAGCCGGGCAGGGCGGCTCTCCCGCTGCTCTAATATACACGCCCAGGAGGAGAAGTGCCCCATAATGCCTTGCAGGCCCGGACCGGCCTGCAAGGGAAAGCAGCTTTTTCTCGGCTTGTGGTGGCCCCAGGAGGATGGGGTCACTGCAAAATGTGTGCCAAGGTGCAGGGGGAGCTGCAGGAGCAACGCAGTCTCCCCCAGCACGAAAATGGAAAGTCCCTCCCTAAGTCTCTGGGGACTCCATAGAAATAATACCTCAAGGGCTCAGCCAGCAGTCAACAGTATCCTGGGGCTGGAACTTTTGTTCTACAGCAGGGGGTGCGTTAGGGACTGCATCAAGGTATGGAGGGCTGTGCTCGGGATGTCTGGAGAAGGACATCCCCTGGAGATGAAGAGGTGCAATTGCATGAGAAGTGCATTTACCAATGTTATTTCTACTGAGCGACTGAAAGTCACATGTGTAATGTGAAGTCATAAGCAAAGTGGGGTTATGTTACTGGTCATTCCTGCTAGGGTGTCTGGCTGTATAAGCTTAATCCTGTGATTATAACTGTGATGCCTATTAGGGGCTTTTATTCCAATGCATTATAATGGTTATCAGCTATGATAAGTACTGTCATTTTAAGTGATGCTTAAACATGTATTCTTGCTGCTGCGTTAGGTGAAGAACAACCCAAACTGTTAGCCCCTAAGATGTAGAGGTGTATACTGTAGGGTCAGTATGAGATGCTCAGTCAGGGTTATGTGTTACCAGGGCAGGTGTGCCCATTTTAAATGCTTGTTGAGATAATGGGGTGGGTCGCCACTGGGATGGTGCCAGTGGGCAAGGCCCTCACTCCAGGTTATATTCAACCCACTGCATTAGGGGGCAAGATGATGTGCATACTTGGGAGTGGTGGTACTAGACCCCCCCCCCCGCGGGAGGGGTGGGAATGTTATTCAATGTCACAAAGTAATTCCAATAGCTTATGTATATTTGTAAATTGTTGCATAGTATTGAGTAGTGTGTGTTTAATAAATGTACTCTTCCTTTTATAAAGCAAAGTACAGACTGGACAATCAATTATTGAGTGTTATTTCTGCGTACTGGTAAATGGTGATTACTAGCCCACACCACCTCCCTTGAGTAAGCCTTAGACTGCTCTGCAACGCTACCCTCTGAGAGTCAAGCGCTACAATGGGGTGTTTGGTTCCCAGTGAAGGACAAATGTAGTCATGTTATTTGTGCAGGCCTCACAAGTACTGCCTCGTTTTCCAACAATGTGTAACTGGGAAGTAACACCAGAGCACAGGTTCAGAAAAAATAGTAGAGGTGGGCAAGCCAACAAATTAACAGGGAGAGCTGAGCCCGAGCCGAGGCAAAGCTCTGGTCAGATCTTAGAGGCCATGCACGAGCCAAACCCTAAAAATATGTGTTATGTAAATCATACATCAAACCACATTTAATATGCTAAAGTCTCTTCAGAGATGGAAAACCACATTTTTTTAATAAGTGGAAGCTTCAATATTAATAGGGCACATTATAGCATTGCACTGAGAAATACTTTTCTGGCTTCACTGTACAAATCAGCCAGTAAATGGGTATCTATTTTTCTTTCCTTATGTAAAGGCTTTGTTGTTACCTTGTAGTGCATTCTTCAGCAGTTTTTAAAATACTTTGCAAACTTGACCTGAAGGTATTGGAGCGCTTTAAATGAGCACTAGTTACATTTCACAAGGTCACAGACATTGTATATATGCATGGGTAGATTAAGTGATTTGCCCAGAATCATAGGATGTTGAGCCCAAGCGGAGACTCATATCTGGTTCCCTGGTTCCACAGTCAGCAGCCCTGGTCATAACCCCATGTCTTGGGTAAAGGGAAGGAGGCAGAAGCAACATGAAAAATCAGCTTGTTATGGGCTTGATGTTCCAACATGACCTCAAGCTGACCCAGAGGCAGGTTTCATGCTCGAGCCTGCCTCGAGCTTTCAGTGGCTCTCCCACCTCTAAAAAATAAGTGTACCAGAAGGTTCCAAATTTCCAGGACACAAGATTACTAGTTTTGGGTCACACATTTACAAACCATTACAATCTGAAACTGAGTCCAGTTGGTGTAATTGCCCACATGGTTTACTCTTAATGGCAGCTATGAACAGTGGCAGTCATTTTGAAAATAGTTTTGAAAAGTATTTGCCATCAAATTGACCATACTGGTGAGGAAAGGTTGGATTAAAAGGCACGGCTTGAGGTGATTTGGTACTACATCGTCTGAGCAGTACTGGACTTTGTTTCGGTGGGCTGGCAGGGCGGGGGCGGGTTTTGTTGCTGGAAACCAACGGCCAGGGTCCTACTTGCCAGCAATAAAAAATTAATTGTTTTAAAGTACGCTATAAGCATGCTTTAAAGCCATTTGTTTTTGCCTTGTTTATTTAGATGCGCTGCAAGTAGGAACGTGGCCGGCAGGTCCAGCAACAAAATTGGCCTCCGCAGCAGTGAAACCGGCCCCCCACTCAAACAGTACTCCGAAACGCGCTGTAGCCAGCTTACAAATGGCTTTTCCTAGTATTGCCAAATCAGACCTTTAGAGTTTGGCTACTATTTGTCAGATAGCACCTGTACTCAGTGGTGCTGTAACATTTTTCAGGGTGGGGATGCTGGCTAATGGCCTCCACACACTGAAGTCATAGGTGGTCAAAAATTCTGTATGTTATTTCAAAAAATAATGTAGCATATGGGTATAAACCCCTATAACTGGATATTGTGCGGTTCTCCCCAAGACATATCCTTTTTTACATATTCTTATTCATACAGGTATAATGTGGTATGATTTATAGTGAACATATTATCCATCCATAATACCATTTGGATGTTTATAAAATACCAAAAATCACTGAAGTGTCACTTTAGTACCAGATCTTAATTGAGCTTAGAATAGTCAGCTAGGTACCTTGTGAAGTAATCTTATGCTGCAGTTTACAACACTATCAAGATGGAATAGCCCTTTGAATGTTCTACAGAAATATGTTTGTATAACTACTAAACATAGTCATCCTGAAACCTAGAGCCACAGCTTCAGTAATATTCATCACAAATGCAATGACCTGGTAACTAATAACTATCAGATATATTTTGCTATGTTCGAAACACCACAAGGTATACTGCTATCAGAACTGCTATGTTCCAAGAAATATATAATGCCCCAAGGTAATATCATGCCAAGGATACATGGCCCTGGTTTTTAATTATTTAAACATATACATTGAATTGTTGATGCATCAGAAAGGACCCAGAGTGGTAACACCAACAATGTAATCGTTAAATGCAATAAAGTATAGTCTTAAAGTCTATAGAGGATATCGACACAGATAGCGGTGATTATTGGTATTTCTGTTTTAAACATTTATGCAAAAGAATACTTTGCAGTGTTCTTCAAAATAATGGGCCTATCTAATGCCCATGGGTAATTGGGCCTCAGAAATCTGTGTGGTATAATTGCACCCTCTTCATAATAATCAAATCAAATAAACACATTTGTGCAACGAATCTCAACAGACCACCCTTCTTCCCTCATGACAGCTAATGATGTTATTATGCATATTCTGTGAAATTAATAAATAACATTTTTAGATGCTGCTAGTGTTACACAGAAGTATTATTATTATTAGCAACTTGTAGTGCGCACAGCTACCCCGAAGGATTTCCCGGCACAAGGAGGTCGCAGATTTGCTGTCCCACAGTGCAGATTCAGAGTAGCCAAGTTTTCAACATCTCACGGAAGGTGAGAAAAGATTTACAGTTCCTTAAGTCGTCAGGTAAGGAGTTCCAGAGCTTAGGACTCAGATAGGCAAAATAACGACCCTTCATATGGGTTCATCGAAACCTGGGAACACCAAACAGGGCCTAGGTCGAAGATCTTAATAGTCGAGTAGGCTGGCAGAGAGATACAAGTTCCTGAATGTAACATGGTCCCAGGCCAAATTTGGCCTTGAACATATATCACAAAGATTTGAAGTCAATGCGCTTGGACACCCTAAGCCAATGAAGTTCTTTAAACAAATGAGAAACAGAAACATGTCTGGGTAGGTGATAAAGCAGTCTGGCAGCGGCGTTCTGAACTTGCTGCCCAGATAAATTGGGCATTTTATGCATGGTGAGCATATGATGTGCTATTGCTTTTTGTCTTAATAATACTACAGCTTTAGTTTTTACTAAAACAAAGGGTCGTTAACAGCCTTGACCTTGAGAACACACATGCCAGTATTTTCAAACTGAAGTTTTAGGAGATTGAAAAAAAAAAAAAATCAGGTGAACGTAATTTGCCCATTTGACTTGTATTGAAGCTTAGGAACTTTTGGGTGGAAGACCGGTAAAATGTAGCCATTTTTGGCTTCAAAAATCGAAAGTCTACCGTCTGAAACTGTTCTGTTGGAATGTATGTGGTAATACTCAGACTCGCCCAAAAAGTCCTAAGTCTCTCAGAGCCCTGCCCCATGTAATTCCAAGAGTCATGGAGAAATTTCTTTTTTATAATACCTAGAAAAACTCAGAGGTGTGATTTTCCCAATAGATGAGCTCACTCACAGGCTCCAGCTCCTTAAAAATAGCAGACATTGTCTTTGGAAGGGTATGGTATATTAATGTACTTAGTTCATATTGGACCACGAACAACAGGCTTCTTATTAACAGTTGACTTCTATTTAAAAGTATGGACACTTACAGGGCCGGCTTTAGGGCAGTGCGACTGGTGCGGCCGCACTGGGCGCTGACCTGTGGACGGGGCGCTGACCTCAGGGGGGGCACTGTGTTTAGCAATAGCTTATGATTGGAGAGACGAGGGGCACTTTTGCCTTGTGGTAGTGAGAGAATCCGAGGAGGCGATCATAGGGTGTGGGGGCGCCAAGAATGATAGTCGCACCGGGCGCCACCAGTGCTAAAGCCGGTCCTCTGCACTTACTGAGTTCACGGGTTCATGCTCTGCCCGGACGTATACAAGAAAACCTCAGAGTACATAAACAGTAAAACAGAAAATCAAGTAACATAACAGCATTAGACTTTCCCATTCTGTCACAAAATATACCTAGTTGTGGGTCTGCACGTGTGTCTCAGTCAACTGAAAAAGGAGAAATTTAAAAACACAACAACAAGGTGGAGTGGTTTCCCTTCTGTCCCTGTCACATGAAGTAAAATGAGTGTCTTGTGTTCATTTTTTCACTCAAGACAGAATATATTTTTCCTGTCACGCTCCAAAATCAAGGGGCAATCTCTGTAAATTGTACTACAGTTGTTGGTTATATATTCTGAATTATGTGAAAACTCGAGAAAGAATGCCAGCAAATTCTTTTACAACTTTAATGTTTAAAAGACTGTTGTCATAGACATTTTGTTTTCAACATCTCCTGAATCCTAGCAAGTGTAAATAAACTACAAATTATAAAATGTCTACACACTTCAGATGGATGTGTTTTTTTGAAGCACTATGTTTACAAAATACAGTTCTCCCTGGTTTAATTATGCTTAACATTTGGCCCACAAAGAACTGGTCAAAGGCTGCAGAAGAAAATAATTTAATGGCATCATTATTATCCACTCTCTTGTTGAAATCTCTCAAAGTTATCTGGGGGTGCTGCGGCACCTGCCGCACCCCTGCTTCCAACGTCACAGCAGCGAATCTTAACAGACCACCCTTCTTCCCTCAGGGCAGCTAATGAAGCAGAGTTCAAAGTGAAACTCCCACAATGCAAGAGGAAAATGATGGGAGGCAGCTATTCTCAAAAGTAGAACCGAGCCTGTGGACAGGGCTTCCACTGACAACCATACACTTTGTCCGAGTGTGCTATAGGACAAACGCTTTAATGCAAGCACCACTACACCCTCTCTGTACAGAAAACAAACTACAAACATAAATAACATAAGTACAATATGAGGCTGATTTTCGATTTAAAACATAACAAAAAATAATCTGGGTTCGCTTTCTGAACATGCCTTTTGCATGTTTTATGTAATCTTTTGCATATGTAAACCCCTACCTAAAAGTTTAATAATACATTGTTGGATGCACAGTTTGTGTCCCTCTAGTGTGTGCCATCTCCTGTTCACCAGTAGGTGGCGGGTGCTCCAAACGTCGTCTACGTTGTGAAACTTGCACTACTGTTATTTCCAGGCTCTACCGTCATTGCTATTTTTAGCTGACGGTTGGTTGACTCAGGCCAGTTAATATAGCTACTGCGCAACAGGGACGTCATAGGAAGTGATGTCATCGAAAGTGACTTCGCACCCCCAACTTTGGTATACGCGAGCTTCCGTTTAAGAAACAAAGTGCATGCATTTATTAACATGAAAATTGCATTGCATGAAATGGATCAAATCTGCACTTATCCACAGTGAGCTTACACGTGGATCAAGGAATGCAGAAATTCCTTTAACAAACTCTGCAGAGACCCAAGGCAGTTATAGTTTATATTTCAAATTCATAAACGTGATGTCAAGCTTATGTTACAAACTCATCAACTCATAAGGCCACCAAAGGATGGCTAGAAGCGTTTTGAAACCATTTGTAATCAGGAGATCAAAGAGAACATGGGTATTTCGTGGAAGGTTCTCAGCTCCCAAATGGACATACCCCTTGTCCTCCCACTCCCCCTAAAAAAAACAAGCATTTACAATGCATAGGTCTCGCATTTGAGAGAGTTTGAGCTATTGGCATTGTAAATGGCAATGCCTTTTATTTCTGTGTTTTGAAAACCTGCAGGCGGTGCGTAAACATGCACTTTGTACTTATAGTCGCTGCTTACGAGAAGCAAGGCTGGTAGTAACTACGCCTCTATTAATGACAGCCTTCTCGTAAGCAAGGACTATAAAATAAATAAATAAATATGTTACTGCATAAGTAAAAAGTGCGTGTTTACGCCCCGCTTGCAGGTTTTCAAAACACATAAATAAAAGGCATTGTTACTTACAATGCCAATAGCTCAAACTCTCGCATATGCGAGACGTATTGCATTGCAAATGCTTGCTTACAAGTGTAAATACCATGTACAGTGTAACAACCGAAGTAAAGGGGCCAGGAGCCGTGGGAGGTTACAAATGAAGACAAGGCTGTACTAAGGAGGGACTAACAAGCCAATTACTGAATCAGAAGCCAGCATTTACGAAGAACAAAGACACAAGCCACATGGCAAGCACATTTATTATTATTATCTGCATGCGCTAACCAAATGCACCATCGTATCATATGGTGAGGTTATAAACTCTAAATTCTAATCCGTCCTTCTCTACTTAGCCGGAATTGTGTGTTCTTGGACAAAACACTATCCACCTCAGTCACCGTACACGGCTAAATTAGCGGTCTATAGAAACGACAAAATCCCGGATATTTAGTGTTATTTAAAGAGCCCTATACCTCCTTTTAACTTGCACAGACGCCCTCCCCTGGCTGGTTCAGCACACACACCGCCTGCACAGACCCTAGTCTGCCCTAAACATTATGAAAGTTGAAGCTGCAGAGACTTCTCCTTCCTGTCTCTGAAGAGGCGCTGCACCGGCTGCGGGTGGAGGACAAAAGTAAAAGAGAGGAGAGAGGCAGACACGCAGCAGTCCAGAGAGAAACTGATGAAAAGACGAAGCCTTCACTTGGTAAGAAAACTCTTTATTACCGGTCTCCTCTGTCCACCAACAGTGCAGCAACTGCCATACCTGAACATTCCAAGGTAACCTCCTGGGGACAGCGGAAGGTACCAGGCAAGAGGAAAGGAGGGGGGCACAGCGGAGGAATGTACCAACATTAAATAGGAATGGATTAGGAGGTGACACCAATAACAATAAGAGTAATTAAACATTATAATAAATCTTATAATAATACATTGTAACACATCTTCCCCCTGCAAAATGAAAGGAAAAGATAAACAAAGAAGATTATTTGGTCATGACATAGTCTTGTTGCCAACTGGGTGTTTTGCGGATTCTCTGCATCGTAGGTAGCTCGTGTGGAGCCTGCTCGTGAGATTCTATGGTGGATCTGTGATTGGATGTCTCACTATGTATGGGTTGGGATTTAGTCAATCTATCCATGCTCCACATTTGGTCATTATCCATTATGGCTGTATTTCTTCTGATTTGCATAGGTTTGGAAAATTTTGAGTCAGGATTGCAAATTCTGGGATTTTTAACACATACCCAGTCTCCAATTCTCCATTGCGGAGTTTTGGTTCCATATTTGAGGTCGTAATGGGTTTTATACTTGGTTTGGTGTGTATTTATTTTGTCTTTAGATGCCTGAATGTCGTGCATAACACTAGTTCCACCTCCCAACCAGTTTGGAAAGAATTTGGTGCAGGGTTTCCTTCCCTTTAATGCAGTAAAAGGGGAGACTCCTGTAACTTGATTGGGAGTGGTATGGTAAGCCCATAACATCTCTTGTATTGCCTGTTCTATTGGGATTCTGTTAACACTAGCTAACTGTATGCAACTTTTGATCATGCGGTTCATTCTTTCTACCAGGCCGTTGGCCCTGGGACAGTAGAGAGGCGTTTTCAAGTGATTAATATTCAATTTATTAAGGAACTCTGTCATGGTGTGAGAAGTAAATTGAACCCCATTGTCGGTGATTATGGAAGATGGAATGCCTGCCAGGACAAATGCATCTTTGAGAAATTGAATGACATAGTCAGTGGTAATCTGGTTGACCATCCTCACTACAGTCCAGTGAGAATGGTAATCTATTAAGACCAGTGCGAATCGTTTTAGAGTACTTTTGTAATTGAGCGGACCAATTATGTCAAGAGCAATCTTCTCCCATGGTTTATCTGGTACTGATACTGGGGAGATGGGTGCTTTCCTAGTTATTTTTGACTTGTCACTATTGGCACAAGTTAAGCAGTTCTTTACCTTGTTTTCTACAATCGAATCCATGTTTGGAAACCAGTATCGTTCACGTAACCTAGCTTTAGTCAAACTTCTGCCAAGGTGACCCTCATGTACAAGATCAACAATTTTGTATCTCAGAGGATCAGGTGGTACAATTTTGTCATTTCTAAATAGGACTCCCTGCTCAATGTTGAGTTCATGACGAGACCTCCCAGAATTTCCTGACATCTTCACTTACCGAATCAGAGGAAGTGGGCCAACCCTGTACCGTGTAAATTAAGAGTTGAGTCATAGTAGTGTCTTTGCTCATGCAATCTAACCATTCTTGGGAAGTGATGGTGGTGAGATTAAGTTGAAGGATGGGGTACTCAGGGGTGTCAAACTGCTCCTCCTTATCTAAAGGACTTCTCGAAAGAAAATCTGCTGCAGAATTGTGAATACCCGGAACATATTCCACCCTAAAGCAGAAACCCTCTAATCCAAGGATCCATTTGGCTATACGGGGAGTGTTGCATGAGTTATTTTTTGGATTGAACATGAAAATTAGGGGTTTGTGGTCCATGCGTATGCAGAATTGAATGCCCCATAGGAAGAATTTAAAATGTTTTACACCCCAGAAACAGGCTAGGGCCTCCCTTTCTATTACAGAGTAGTTCATTTCTGCTTTGGTGAGTGTGCGTGAAGCAAATGCAACAATTCTTTCTCTGCCATCGATTATTTGTGAGAGAGTAGCCCCTAAGCCCTTGTTGCTTGCATCGGTAGTGAGTATGGTTTTACGATTGTGTTCAAAATTGCATAAGTACGGAGCTGAAAGGATTGCGTCTTTTACTTTCAAAAATGAGGCTTGCTGTTCAATTGACCACTGGAAGTGAGTGTGGTTCTTTGTGAGTTCTCTCAGGCTGGAGGTTAGGTCAGCAAAATGATCTACATACTTTGCCATGAACTCTGCTAGCCCTAAGAATGACTTAAGTTCATCTTTGTTTGTAGGTGCTGGAGCATCCTTTACTGCTTCTAGCAGACAGTATTTAGGTTTAAAGCCTTCCTTCGAAATGCAGTGCCCCAAATATTCCACAGCTTCCACACCTAATTGACATTTTTCTTTCTTCAATGTGAGCCCTGCCTTCTTGAATATAGAAAAGACTTGCTTAAGAATATTATTGTGTTCATCAATGCTAGCCCCATAAATCAATACATCGCCTTGAAAGCATAATGTCTTAGGTACACCTTCTAAAACCTGTTGCATAATTTTTTGAAATACTGCCGCCGCAGAGGCCAATCCGAAAGGCATGCGACGGAACATGTATGTACCCATAGGAGTAGTGAATGCAGTGAGTCTCCTAGAGTCTGGATGTAGCTCTACCTGATGGTACGCCATGGAGAGATCCAGAACACTGAACCAAGTGGCCTCCCCCATTGTGCTTAGCATCTCGTGGATGCGAGGTAGTGGGTGCCTCTCTACCCAGATGTTGTTGTTTAGGTCACGCAAGTCAATGCACATTCTGATGTCTTGGCTATGGTTTTTTTTGCGATAACAATGGGTGCAACCCATTCCGAACAATCAATGGGTTGTATAATACCTAACCCTTCAAGTCTAGATAACTCTCTTTTCAGGGGTTCCCACATAAGATGGGGTATAGGTCTAGTTTTATGAATCACAGGTTTAGCATTATGTTTTAATTGAATTTTGTGTTGAAAGTCTTTTAGTAAACCTAAATCTTCTGAAAAAACTTCTGGAAATTCATTGGCAATGTGTTCACTGTTGCTTGAAGGAATTACAACTAAAACTTGTTCCGGATTATTAGGGTCCAGTTTAATGCCCAGTTCTCTTTGATGTTGCCATCCTAATAAAGTGGATCCATTTTCTACTACGTATACTTTTCCCACTGTAGAACGATCTTTAAAGGAGATGAGAGATTTGATCATACCTTTCATCGGTATGGGATCTCTATTGTATCCACTAGGTGAAATGTCTGCTTTACATAACTTATCTTGTTCTTTACCTAAGATGGATTTGAAGTCAGCAAAGTTTACCAGAGTGAAAGGAGAACATGAGTCTGCAAACATCTTAACATCTTTGCCATCAATGGATACATTGCATTCAGGATATCTTTGGTGCTTTTCATCGTCACTTTCATTAATTTGTAGTATGATTTTCTTGACTTGGGTTTTGTCATCAGAGGCACCATTTCCCCAAGTTTTCCTTGGGAAGCATCCACACACTCTTGCAAGATGACCCCTTTTGTTGCATTTCCTGCATATTGCTGATTTGGCTTGACAGTTGGGGTTATTTGCTAAATGATTGCTACTCCCACATCGATAGCATTTAAACTTGACATTTTCTGAGTCTCCTGTTTGGTTGCGCCAATTATCATTCTTAGTTTTGCCAGGATCGTTCTTAATTTTACAAACTTCTACTTCTTTAACTTCTGTTTCTGTAATTTCTGCCACTGTTCCGTTGGAATCTAGAGAATTTATTTATTTTATGCAAATGGCCGTGTGTTCTACTGATTTGGCTATTTCAATGGCTTCTTGAAGATTAGGTTGTTTTTGTAACAACTTCCTCTGAATTTCTTTATTATTTGTACAACGTACCAGTTGGTCTCTGATTAAGGAATCATTCAGGTCATGGAATTCACAAAGTTTGCTAAGACCTCTAAGTGCTGCTACGTAAGTGGAAACACTTTCCTGCTTGCCTTGAGAACGACTGAAGAACTTATGTCTTTCCAGCACTATGTTTACTTTGTCACCAAAGTGGTTACGTAACTTTAACAAGGTGGATGTGTAAGTATCATCATCATCTTCCTCATCAGTATCATCCTCAGGTTCAGGTAATGTTCCAAATATTTTCCTGCCATCCGGTCCCAAACTGTGTAAGAGAATGTGCTGTTTCCTTAAGACACTAAACTTTTCTCCCCCAATTGCTATAAGGTACGATTCAAAAATATCTTCCCATTCCTTCCATGGAACGTTGGGTTCTCCAAATTCATTTAAGAACGGTGCAGGTTGGGACATACTTGCGGCAGCCATCATAACAGTAACTTAATAATGAAAAGTAGTTAAACAGGAGAATGAGTCAGAAATAAAATAACACGAATGTACAGTGCAGACCACAATGAACAAACTGTGACTTCTTGTATATATGAGAATTCTTGTATATATGAGAATGCACTATGTATAATAAAGCTCCAGGAAAAGGAAAATAGCGTTATGCTGCCAGTAGGAACTTTTAAAGAAGTTGTGCGAAATGTGCATCAAGATAACGCGGTATGCGTGTAATCATAGACGCATTGAAATGAGGTGTGTGTGTCACCGTTGTTGACACACAAAGAGAAATGTAAGGATATTCCGTGGTGTGCGTGTCACCGTGGAATAACACGCATGCAGGTAAACAAAATGCACTGTCCCAATGAACAATGACACGCTGTAAGAATGTACCAAAGCCACAAGGTGTGCGTGTCACCGTGAAAAACCGCATGCATGTTGAGAAACTCACAATGGCATGTTGATGATAGTGCCCCAAAACTTAAAGGTGTGCGTGCCACCGCAGAATGACACACAAGAAACCGTGAAACCTTAATACAGGTGTGTGCACCACTGTGGAATGACACGCGTATGGTGATGAACACGTGAAATGGGGCGGTAAAAGTGCACAAAAGGCTTTACGGTGTGCGTGTCACCGTGGATTGACACGCAAAGTGTTCAGAAGAATTCTGTATAGAGGTGTGCGTGTCACCGGCAAGTGCACACACAGAATGACACAGTTTATATGCAAGTGCCCCTAGGCTTTAAGGTGTGCGTGTCACCGTGGATGACACGCAAATTGCTGAGAAAATAGTGTAGAGGTGTGCGTGTCACCGGCAAGTGCACACACAGATTGGCACGATATATTTGCCCAAAACTCTTCAGCAACGCTGACAGAAAGCCGCCGCCCCCAGCGATGACAAGGGAATAGCTCCGCCCAGGCTCGCCGCCCCTGGCAATGACAAGGATGAACTGCTTCGCCGAGGGCCGCCCACCAGAAGATCACCACGCCTTTGCAGGAAGTAAGAGGCGGAAGGAGGTGGAGGCAGAGTCTGTGGAGAAGCAAGGCGCGCCTCGGCTTTTCGCGCTGGCAGAACACCGTTGAGTACAACGTAGGGCACCTCTGCGATGATTAAGAAAATACCCCTGGTCGGATGGAGCGTGAGGATAGAGAGAAGTCACCTCAACGTCCTCCGTGATTCGTAAGTCAAGGAAGTGGCGGTGATTAATGCTGAGGTGGCAAGGTGAGGAGATAACAACCACCTTATTGTCACAAGTAAACCGCAGCGGGGAGCCGATACTGTTCTTCCAATCAACGTTGTACACGGCGAGGTGAAGAATCGGGGCAGCACTGTCACAATATACCAAGGACACAGTACCTTATAGGAGAACTGGTGGAATGGTCATCAGAAGGGAAGGAGCCGGTGTCTTCTGTTCCCTTCCACAGATCGTCGCCAGTGATGAAAAAGACGAAGCCTTCACTTGGTAAGAAAACTCTTTATTACCGGTCTCCTCTGTCCACCAACAGTGCAGCAACTGCCACACCTGAACATTCCAAGGTAACCTCCTGGGGACAGCGGAAGGTACCAGGCAATAGGAAAGGAGGGGGGCACAGCGGAGGAATGTACCAACATTTAATAGGAATGGATTAGGAGGTGACACCAATAACAATAAGAGTAATTAAACATTATAATAAATCTTATAATAATACATTGTAACAGAAACTCCATAAGCAGAACCAAGAGAAGTGGGCAGGGAGAAAAAAGGAGAGAGTGAGTGAAAAAGATAACACAGCGCAAGGGAGAGAAAGAGTGTGAAAGACGAGAAAGAGAAGGGAAAAAAGGAAAAAGGAAAGAACAGATATTTGTGCCACACCCCCCGGGGCTCCACCCCAGCCAGCATGCCCGAGCGGCGAGTGAGGCTCTGGTGGTGACTCAGGCTCGACCTAAAAAGTAGGTATCAAACGTGGCAAGCACATTTATTATTATCTGCATGCACTACCCATATGCACTATAGTATCATATGGTGAGCCTATAAACTCTAAATTCTAATCCGCCCTTCTCTACTTGGCCGGAATTGTGTGATCTTGGACAAAACACTATCCACCTCAGTCACCGTACACGGCTAAATTAGCGGTCTATAGAAACGACAAAATCCCGGATATTTAGTGTTATTTAAAGAGCCCGATACCTCCTTTTAACTTGCACAGACGCCCTCCCCAGGCTGGTTCAGCACATGCACCGCCTGCACAGACCCCAGACCCTGCCTGTACAGACCCTAGTCTGCCCTAAACATTACGAAAGTTCAAGCCGCAGAGACTTCTCCTTCCTGTCTCAGGAGAGGCGCTGCACCGGCTGCGGGTGGAGAACGAAAGTAAAAGAGAGGAGAGAGGCAGACATGCGGCAGTCCAGAGAAAAACTTCATAAGCAGAACCAGGAGACGTGGGCAGGGAGAAAAAGGAGAGAGTGAGTGAAAAAGATAACACAGCGCGAGGGAGATAAAGAATGAGAAAGACGTGAAAGAGAAGGGAAAACACGAAAAAAGAAAGAACAGATATTCGTGCCACACCCCCGGTACTCCACCCCACCCAGCATACCCTGGGGGCAAGTGAGGCTCTGGTGGCGTGTGTGGCTCTCGCCTCACTCTCTCCCTCCTTCCCTCTCTCCTCTCGGCTTTCCTCGGGATCTGGGATAGGGGGATTCTCAGAATGCGTCAGTCCCCGTCGCCTGCCTCCTCCGGCTCAGGTTCTTCAGCTGCAGGAGCTCCCCCAAGCCTGCACTATCCACGCCCACAGCCCTCGGGATCCCTAAACATAGGTTCGGGTGGGCACCTTTTACTCCCAGACCCACTTCCACCGGAGTTATCTGAATGGTAGGCGCCTCTGTGAATGTGAGAAGTAGGAGGCGTCCAGAAACCTGGTGGAAATGAGCGGGGGGGTCTGCATGCCCTGTGATGCACCGCTGCCCTCGTATTCAGAGTGAGAGCCGTACAATATCACGGAATACGTTTCTCTTCTGACGAGCCCAGCTTGATGTACTGGCCAGGGAACTTCTAGAGGAGAAATCGCTTTCTCTTCGACTCCTTCATCCTAATCACACTCACTGAAACATATCGGCCTCTGTATTGGGTACTTCCGATTCAAACATGTTTCAAATTAAGCGGGCGCCGTGATCAACATGCGCGGCTCCTGTGAATATTAAATTAAGCGGGCGCTGTGATCAAGAGCGGCACCCACGCATAAAAATATTTGCAATGCCATTGTCCTGGCTGCTTGAGAGTGAAAGCGTGTATGGCGCGCTGAATGTGAGCAAAGCACGTCGTCGTGTCATTGTGCCTAAAGTAGGAGGCACTCAATAAAGAAAATAGTGCTTACAAGTGTAAATAACACGTACCGTGTAACAACCGAAGTAAATTCAAATAGGAGTTCAACAAGTCTACTTTGGTTGTTTAATGATTTGCTAGCTTGTCAGTACATTTTTGAGAAATGGGATGACGTTTTCAGAGGCCAACAAGAACTGCTCATATCGGGTGAGCCTGTTATTGGTCAGCTGCTGTGTTTTGGACCTCGTCATCAGGAGCTCAACTGAGTGTGGAACATAAACAGTAAGAGGATGACCCATCACAATACTTTCACACCTTTTAATGCTGACACCAGTTGCAGCAACGGATCTGAGACATCTAGGCAACGCTGAAGCTACAGGATCTAATGTAGCTGAGAAGTAGGCCACTGGTCTACGGACACCCCCATGTACCTGGGTGAGTACAGATAGAGCACAACCCTCCCTCTCACAACAGAATAATGAAAATGCTTTGTTGTAATGAGGTATTCCCAGAGCTGGAGCGTGACACAGGCTCTCCCGCAGTACCAAGAAGACAACCAAACAGTTGTTATCCCATGATACCAGATCACTCATGTCCTTGTGCGTCAACCTCTGTAAGGGCTTCGCCTTCAGTGAGAAGTTGGGAATCCACTGTCGGCAGTAGCCAACCATTCCCAAAAACATTCTGACGTAGGTGGGTTCATTTTCATAATCGCCTCAATGCGATCAGGTGACACCTTTCTCTTGCCTTTCTCAATGCGATGACCCAAATACTGAAGTTCAGGCAAGCAGTTCTGAAGCTTGCTCAGGGACACCTTGTGTCCATTTTCTGCCAAGCAATTCAGTAGCGCAATAGTGTCGACCCTACAAGGCTCCTCAGTTTCCGAAGCAATCAGGAGCTCGTTTCCTGCAACCCCATTATAGGTGAATTGCACATACTTCCAATGATCTCCTTTAAGATGCCCTGCACAATCATACATTCAATTTAGGTGTAATCCCCGCCACCATTTCCGGGTTCAGGTTGTACTGAGGCGTTCTTGGAAATTCGGCATTTAGCTTGATATGTATGCGGGCTGGGTCAACCCCTCGAATCAGTCCTATCTCTTCTCTTGTGAAATCCCACACCATGCGAGAGACAGTGTCTCTTAGGTCACATAGCATGTCATCCACTGTTAGCACGAGATACATGTCTACACAGTGATTCTGGTTCGCCAATTTGAATGCAATGTCATCATCATTATTAGTCTGCAATTCTATTCCTTTGGGCATGCAATAGATGGTACAATTTAGTTTACACAGAAGGTCACGTCCCAACAAACAGACTGGACTTGAATAGCACACCACAAACTGGTGTCGATCCTGAAATGTTCCTATCCTAACTGGTACCTCGTTTGTTAACCGGTTTGTCATTCTCCTATTGGCAACTCCTACAACTTGGATCGATTGTCCCGAGAGGGGTAGGTTTGGGACTACTGCGGATCTCACAGTAGAATGGTAGTACCAGTATCAATCAAGAATGTAATAGGATGACCGTCTGTCTGCTTCCACATATGGTCCACTCTTGTCTACCTCCAAGACCGCTCCAATGGTACAGTCTTCCTCCCCCCTCAGGCACCGTCATTGTAACGGATCTGGATCGGATCCGTCCAGAGTCTCCATAAAGGGCATTTGATGGTATGCTCGATTACCCTGTGAAATCCTCGGAGGTTGGGGTACCTGCACTAGCTGATTCGGATACCCCCACCCATTTATGGATCTAGATCTCGTCACGGTATTTATAACATCAGACACCTGCATAATTTCCTCATCCTGGAACTGATTTGCTGGATTTGCTCGACACTCGCGCTTCCAATGCCCGATTTTGTGAAAATAAACACAAGCTGTGGTTGTCTTTAGTATACCAATGCCTACCCCTAGCTTGGGAACTGTTCCTTTCCCTTTTCCCTGTCCAGTGTGGGTTGACACATTCTGGATCCCTCCTTGATTATTTCCCTGACTCTGACCTAAAGTTCCTCCGGTTGTCTGCACCTGCTCCATTCTATTTGCATTTCTCATTTGAACCAACATTAGCTTGTCCTTCATTTTCCTGTGCTTAGAATCCACCTCGTCACTACAGCATCTGGCATACCGTAGGATCTCATCCACAGAGTTATTTTGCCAACAGATTAAATGTTACTGAATCATGACACTGATCTCTGGTCGCAGTCGTAGCACGAACTTGGAAACAAACTGTCCCATATCTTCGAATCTAGAGTATCCAACCCACTGTACTGCTTGAAGGCCAGCAAAAGCCGGTTATAGTAGGCATGTACTAATTCCTTAGGCTCTTGGGTGGTTCGATCTACCTTGACCCAATCAATATCTTCTGGAGCAATCTTAGACTGTAACCATGTAATTACCTGTTCAAACTTTTTTATGACAAAAGGTGAAGCACCATGTGTTATGGGATCCCTTTCCGGTTCGGTAGAAGGCCAATCAATAGCCATTTTACAAGCAGACCATAAATCACTAGGACCCACAATCGAACAATGTGTTCAAATCAATCCACAACACCTTCGAGATCTTTACAAAGTGATCAACTTGCTTATACCATTCAGCAGGTTTCTCCCTCAGCTGAGGAATATCATTTGTGAACGCCGCCATATCACTCCTGCTCCAAGGCACATGCACATACCCTCCGCTTGGTATCTCTCGCATTGGGTAAACCTCAACTCTTGATTGCCCCCTCCTGGCGGAGGTGTATCTCCCACCACCTTCCTAACATTCTTCTTCTTTGACCATCTTTCCTCCCATTTATCAAGCATGCTCCATGCGCGTATCCCTTTGACCAGTTTCTGAATATGCGTCTCCAGACCTATGACTTTTTTCTCTTCTAGGGCCAGATGTACGACCCTAAATTGCATGCGCAAATGGGTTTGCGACCCGTTTGCACATGCAAAATGTTACAGGGCCATGTACAATTCCTAATTAGCGAGTCGCAATTTATTTGCGACTCGCTAATTAGGAATTGCAAGTCGCTATTAGGAAGGGGCGTGCCAAGGGCGTCCCTTCCTAATAGCGAGTCTTTACCCTATGTAAGAATGTTTTGCGACTGCAATTGAGGTAGCAAAACACTCGCAAATTACCACCCTCTTCAAGAGGGTGGTAATGGAGTCGCAAATGGGAAGGGGTCCCCAGGGGACCCCTTCCCTTTGTGACTGGCTCCAAAAATATTTTTAAGGGCAGGCAGTTGTCCCGGGGACCACTACCTGCCCTTAAAAATTAAGCGAAACGTTTCATTTTTTCTTTTTTAAATGCATCCCGTTTTCCTTTAAGGAAAATGGCCTGCATTTTTTTTTAAACTGCTTTATTGAAAAGCAGTCCCAGACATAGAGGTCTGCTGAGCCCAGCAGGCCACCATCCCTGGGAGGGTCAGCCATTCCCAATGGGGTCGCAAATTGCGAGTGGCTCATTAATATTCATGAGCCTCGCATTTTGCGACCCCATTGGGAATCGCTAACAGTGTCTCTGACACTGTTGTACATTTGCTTTTGCGACTCGCAAATTGCGACTCGCAATTTTTCGCAATTTGCGAGTCGCAAAAGCAAATGGTCGTACATCTGGCCCTCTAGTTCCTGATTGGTATAATTTAACCTGTGGTTTCCCTGTAGCATTTTCGTTTTAGACAAATCCACATCATATTTTGGAGCCAATTCTGTCATTTTCTCATGTGCTCGCCTTGCTTTACGAGTGACATCCTTCGCCACAAACAACAGTTCATCCAGTTCACAAAGTTCTACCCTCTCCAAAGGCAAACTCTCACTGATTATCTCATCCACTTCTGCTTTCAATCTCACTACATCTAGCAATTTCGCCTTTACTGCAGCTTTAATCATCCCCTGACTTGGCACGCTACTCTGTCCTTCCCTTACACTACTCTGATTCCTTTGTCGGCTCTCTGATGCTGTGGTCTGCAAGACATGCTGATCTCCAGGAGCTCCCTGATCTGCGCCTACCTCTGATATCCTTCCCATGGGTCCTCTAACTGGAACCTCCCACATTCTCAAGTCTGAATTCGAATTTTCCAATGACACTGATCGTATTGTACTAGACCCAACACGCACTCTTGAAGGATCTGCAGTTGCTGGCAAGGGGGTACTAGTTTCTACAGGTCCCAAAAAACAACTGTTTCCATTCATCGTTACATTCCCTCCTGGGTTGACCCTTTCTCCCAACCCTGACTGCTGTTGACTAGCGTTTTCCCCTAAGCTTGGGTCATACACAGAGACTACAGGTCTGATAGTGACTGGTACCGTAAGGGCTTCTGGTAACTGTATAGCAGCATTGACTCCACTTGACTCTGCACCTCCAAATACGGGTATTCCTGTCCCTTCTGCTTCTGTTGAAATCTTTCCCACTACTCCTGCACTAGGGCCTGTCTGTGGTGTTACCATTCTTTCCATACTCGCTGTATTCGCCAGCTCTCGCCTTCCTTTTTCTGAATGTGGGTTTCTTTCCATACTTGCTGTATTTGCCAGTTCTCGCCTTCCTTCTTCTGAATGTGGGTTGTATGATGGAGGACGCTCTGCTAATAGTCTATCTAACAAGCTATCATCAGTGTCACTCCCATCATCTCCATCCCTACTCCGAGCATCTCCCTCTTTCACTATTAGTGGGTACAATCTCTCTCCCTCAATGGTGTCTAACCTCCACCTCTTCAACTGTGCATCCCATTGCGCATCCTGATATGCTTTCATTGCCTTTTTCATCTTCCCCTGACATCTTTCTCTGTTCCATGCCCGAGCTGCTCGCATCTAAAGCCTCAAACTGTGTTGGTCTAGATGGAGGCCGTAATGAAAACATCACTCCCCTCAACTGATATAATACCTCTAATCGAAATGAACCATAATGTGGAAAAGCCAAATCTCCCTCTTTTTCAGTGATCTTGTGCCAATTTTGAAGCCAAACTATAGTATGGAGTCCTATGTTCATTGCCATGTAATGTACTGGAGTATCCTCGGGCGGTGCTTCCTCACCCACTCGAGACATCACTCCCCT
Organism: Calotriton arnoldi; assembly: GCA_963921515.1. Lineage (NCBI taxonomy): Eukaryota > Metazoa > Chordata > Amphibia > Caudata > Salamandridae > Calotriton > Calotriton arnoldi. The sequence continues at coordinate 640,336 of CAWUFW010009358.1, forward strand.
ATCTCCCCTGCAGAGATCACGTAATACCTTAAAACATCGCATGATTGAATCAAATTTTCCTTTCAACTGACAAGATTTCCTCGCTTCAGCTTCCTGATGATCACCAACCAATCTCAGCACGGCATTACACCAACCGACCTATCGCAGCGCTGCACACTATGATGTCACCCTTTCCTCCTCGCAGCAGTTCACCCTCCTTCACAATCTCACGTACACATTCACTCTCACAATCACTTAAGAACATTCATACCCAGCGACCCTCGACCTGCGCTGGTCACTTGAATAGATATATCCCACCCCTGTACACAATGATTTCCACACAATCCTAACAAATCCACTCAGACAAAGTTCCCTGTCTCAGGTGGGTTGTCGATAGCGCCTCATGACAACCCTACAAACCAACGGTCAGACAATATCAACAAATCGGTGTTTTCTACACCACAAATATATCCCGAGATCTTAGGCTACTCTTGAGCCCGATAAACAAAACTCTTGGACCGCATCCGGCCCGAAAACCACATTCACTCGACACTCATTCCAACTCCGCAAGACACCACAAAATCACTGTATCCCTATTGATACTCACTCCTCCGGTCACCGCTGTTCTCGCTGCACCATCAATCTCTGTTGGTCTCTGCCAAAGTCCGTCATTCTCCGTTCTCGATCATTGGGCTCTATTTTGGGGCTCTATGGGTCAAAATCTTTTCTAGAGTTTTCTAGATTCTCCCCTCACTTTATGAGACAACCATCCTACACTGCTACCAATTGAAGGAGCCGGGTTCAACGTTCTAGATTTACTCTGGAACCCTTGGCCGAAATTTCTTTTTGTCTGTATGAAAGTGTGGAGGGGAGGAAAAATCATTAGCCAATTACGCATTACAATTCAAATGAACCATGACCCCGAAGAATCACAGACTCCGATCCAAAGTTTAGTTAGTTATTACAAAGCCAAGAACAGTTGGACATACAAACACCTCAAGACGACTGTGTAGAAATACATTGGAATACAATGTATAATACAAAGCCAAACCTACAGGTGAGATTAAGGCCGTGCAGCATGCACAGAATAACCAATTCCAGTATTAGTACACAGAAGATAACAGCTCCAATATCGAGAGTCCCCTTCATTGGAGCTTCGTAGGTAAAGAGCATTAGTCTGTCCCTACACTATCACTAACGTGACATCCCTGCATAGCGTTTCCCCAAGGCAATTTCTGGAAAGGTGTCAGCGCGTGAAGGCTTCCCAAGAAGTCCATTTACAATGAATGGGTCAAGTAGCATAAAGATACAGAGCTCGTTCTAAGATGCTCTCTTTCTCAAGGCAAGGCAGAAGTCCCCCGGACTCTGTCTCTAACTCCAACACATGAACGGGTAGGAAGAGCGTCCTACAATACTATGTAACATCACTCCATCCATGCAAGCCACCTCCTCGTAGGTAACTTTCCATGTTGCAGCGATGCTCCCAGGCCTTGGCTCGATGACTTTGATTCCCAGGCTCTCATCAGTGAGAAAGAACACTGTCCCACATTATCAGCATCGTTGTTCAATGTATCTTCCCCTCCCTAAGCCTAACTCCTAAAACAAAGGCATTATTCTAGCTAACAAGGATGAATGTCTCCACCTGCAACAGAAACGTGAGAAAAGACAAGTTCTGCACACACAGGAATTTTACTAGCAACTCTAATATGAGAGCCTCCAGGGAAAATACAATTCAGGCCTACAGAAATCGGCTAACATAAGAAATGGTACATTAGTTAAAAGCACATGTATAAATGAGCATTACAACTAAACACATTTGATCAGTGCGTTACACAAGCACATCATTCGTATGAATGCTACTTTAGCTCCATGTACAAATGCCACACGTTAAAGATTTTCGTCTAACCATATGAAATGTAACATTAACTCTTCACGTTTACACTGAAATATACCGAACACTTCACTTTCATGTTATTACAATATGCGGTCTAATGACCCAATGTTAACACAATAAAGGATTACATGTGGGCGCGAACTACTCATGATTATAATGCACCCCTACAAATGACAGAGCAAATCTGAGCTCTATCATCAGCAAGCTTTAGTTAACATTCTTACACTCAGCTGGGGTGGGCTTGGGAAATAATTCTTACTCTTGATGTGTTTTAGGCACTTACGCTTCTGTTTTGGGATAAAATGCAGAAAAGTTGTGAACCTCTATTCCAAAATGAGGGTTGTTCAAAATCAATACATACAACTGCTACCCACTGTTGCTATGACCTCTGGTATACCATGCAGTTTGTAAATAGGTCTTAAAAATGTGGCTGCCTGGTAGCTCTCTTTCGTACATTTGGAAACTCCACAAGGAGTGCCTTTCTAACCAAAACAGGACCTAATTCACAAACGGTTTCCACTTTCATGGCAGAGGTCCGCAGTCGTGGGGGAGTCTCCGCACTCGAGGCGGAATCACCGCAATGAGAATTCTCATTTCGGAGATTTTGCCCCGAAAGCAGAGACTTCTCCATGACTGCGTGGCCTCCGCCACAAGTGCGGAGGCCCTTTGTGAATCAGGCCCTCATTGTTTTTGTTTCAAATGAGTGTTAAAAAGTGGCGAGAGCCACATATTTAGCAGGATGGCACAATTTTTTTTTCTGTAGGGGGATGAAAATACCTCTGGGTTTTTGATATCTCATATCTTACATCTTATATTTAGCACGTACTGTATAACGAATGATGTAGTTTTCAGTGTCTTTCTCATGTGTGACCAATAAAGAACTAGCGATGCAACAAGTCTGAAATTTTCGAACCTAGTTGGGTACCATTGCACCACTATAGATGTGTATGTTGAAAGTCCGTGCAGGAGACTTGTTGCTGATATAAGCTATGTTCTCATCTGATAAAGAAACCTGGCATGAGCTGCTGTGCCAACATGATATTGATATCACAAAAGTTCTTGGGCAACCCCAGGTCCCACAAATACTATTTATTTGTCGTTACTTTATGCTGTGGAAGGAGGATAGACAATGCATTTCTACTACTGGGCAAATAACAACATGTATGCTGTTGACTGAGGCAATGGGCAAACTCTAAGACTGTCAGGTTTGTATAACTCTTGACTTCCTGTACTGGCTTAACTAAACCCTTCAGATAGTCTGACCAATGTAGAAAACCTACTTCCGGGGAGCCAAGCTGTTTTTCATGGGGTATGTGGTAGAGTTAACCAGAGGCATCATTCTGGAGTGGTAGGCAATCACTTGTATCATTCCAATCATCATTTTGATGATACAACTCTGGCCACTGCTAGTTTTTGAAACCTCTTCCTCAACAAATATAGGTTTCGTACAAATCTAGTTTTATGAGCATAGTGTTATGATTCGCAATGTACTCCAAAATAGGCCTGGGTAGTCACCTAACCTTTCACCTACATTTGCCCTGCCATTGTACTGCATAACGGTTTTGGTGTGGACCTTTTACCTAGTTAGGTGCTGCATAAATGTTGTGTGGTTTTCTCTGAAAAACTAGCCTCATTTATTATGAATGAGGATTCTCAGAATCACAGCAGGATTACCATCTTCTGCATAATAACTGTGTATAAGGTTCATCACTATCGTCATCCTCGGCCAACATGACACTGCAAGGTAGAACCCCTGAGGGTACCTTTTGAGTATATAAACACCATATCTTTGCTGGGGCAGGCAGAGGAGAAAGACTTCCATGCTGACACGCAGACACGAGATGCTGAGGTTCCTGCACGCAGACACTCTAGCACGCAGTGGTCTGACATCCCTCGCGGGGTGTCCATCTCGAGACCAGGATGCAGTCCTTCGTTCTCTCACTTCAGGTAATGGGGTTGGCTTCATCCTAGGGGGCTTTTTGGCTATACACCTACATACATGCTTGGTACATTTAGGTGCATCTAGTTAGGGTTAGCATCGTAAGAGTACGCATTATTACTATCATGTATTTATATGCCTACATATATCCATTGTTTTAGCACTATGGTAGAATTCTACCATCTATTTACTCTGTTAGTGTTTATAACCGTATACATCTGTTTCTGTCTTATGGTTGTTGCAGCACACGTATTTTACACTAGAATGACGCTGGTTCAATAAATGCTTATTGAAAACGTCCCCATCGTTTATTCTGTGTATCTCTCTGAGACAAAGTGAGCACGAGTGACTCAGCGAAAAGTACTGTACTGTTTCCACGATCCCTGAGGGGTCAGAGTTGTTATGTTCGATAGTTGCCGGAAACTATTCGCTCCTTGGTAAGAGGGGCTCATAGTGGCACTGTGAGCTAGCTGGTCTACAGACTAACATATCCTTCGGGGTGCCTGGAATCAGTCTGGACACCAATACCTTAGTTTATGTTGTCTAAACGTGCAGATCCTATATAGATTTGTGGGAACTACACGACTATAGGTGCAGTATGAAAAACAATATTTTATTGTATTAAATGTTGCATTGGCCCCTCTGGTGACGAGCAACAGAATATTTGGTTTTGTTAGGTCACTCAAGGGTGGCACAATCTTATAACTTCTTGTCTGTGGATATGCCATATGGAGAGAGTTTTTATTCAAGCAGATTCACGCTACCTGGCTAAAATATCCACTTCTCAACCTTGGTTTAAGGTGACCTTTACTTAACAGGTTCAGCATATCTCGTGCACGACTAATGTGTGCTTGTGCAAATTGCAATTGTAGCACTACAACACTGAACAGGTCTCCAAATATCCCCTCGCCCATTCTCAATGGTGACAAAAATGTATTGAGTTATTTGACCTCTGAACTTGAACTACGTTAAAGCATCCCTTGAAACAAGTAGAAATTCTAGATGCCTGGGGACTTCGCAGCTAGTTGACGGTGACCTAGTTCTATTCTTTAGAGTGTGTGTTTGATTTTCAAGTGCTAAAAGGAATTCAATCACCCCAAGGAGCTAAGTATGGAAAAGCAATGCTGATCGTTGTCCTTTGTGTATGTTTTAGAAATCGTGTGTTTACTTAGGCAGCACTTGTCTGACTTGTCTAGTTAATAACATAATTTGTATTTTTATTACATGCGTAACTGTCACTCCTAAACCTGCACCTGAAAGTTTGGCAGGCCTAGGGAGCAGTCAGTCTCATGTCTATTTAGTGACCCCAAGTCAAGTGCTAAACCTTAAGCCAATTCTGACTTTTTAACAGGCAGCATTTCACATGCGGAGACATGGGAACCCACACTTGAAAAGAAAATACTAAACTACAATTCCCAAAAGGAAGTGGGCTGCATGCAAAAAAAAAAAAAAAGCTCAGATTGGCTAAAGGCGTCAGTATATCAGCTCTGCTGTCACATGTCAGGATCATCTTTGAAAGGTCTGCCAACGTGGACCTGTCTGCCACATGTCAGCATTACCACTAGCATGCTGTCGGGACTGCGGCTGTCCGCGGCCCCCGCAGGGGGCCACCTCAGCAGGGCGGCCCTTTAGTGCCATTTTGGCACTGCCCACCCACTCTAGTCTTTGAAGGGGTTCTGTGGAGCCCTCCAGCTAGGTCGCCTCTGTGACGTCCTTCCGGTGCGACAAGGGGGGGGGAGGTCATATATGCCTCCTCTGCCCCTCCTGGCGGTCTCTGTTCGCCAGCCACGCCGTCTCTACAGCCTCGCGGTCGTCGTGTGCCCGTCTTTGTCGGCTGAGTCCCGGGAGCTGCGTTGTGTGGTGAGTGTCGCGTTCTCACCACCCCCCGTGTTGGCTGGGGCAGGAGCACAGAGCTGGGGGCTTATGCCGCCCAGCCGGCGGGTGCGTCGACTAGCAGGTGGCGTACGCGGCTCTGTAGGACCGGGTGGAATTGCTGCTCTCTGTCTGGTCTCGGAGGGTCTGGCCCCCGGGGCGTTTGCGCCGGGGGAGAGCGGCGTTCAGCTATCGGAGTGTTTGCCCGACCCGGGCGTGCGGTCCTGCTGGCGTGGTGGTGGGGCTGGACGGAGCCTCCTGTCCCGGTGCTCCCAAGCGGTGGCGAGAGTGGGGGTACGGGTGGCGGGGTGGAGCCCCCTCCCGCGATTGCCATGGAACACCGGTCCCCGTGGAGCGCCTCGATCGGGGATGCATCAGGCCTTGGTGGGCAGCGGGTGCCTGCCCCTCCGGTCGCAGTGGGGGCGTTTCGGGATTCACTGCGGCCTAGCGGTCGGGGTCTGATTCTGGCTCAGAGGTTTGTGGTTCGCATCTTGGCATTTTGCCGGCGTATTAGGGGCATTGAAGGGTACCAGACAGGCGTTTGGATGTTGTGTGTGTTTGTGTGCCATTCGCCGGGTCGCGGGCCCCCCTGGCTGTTGGGGTCTGACTTAGTCTCCGAGGATTATCAGGGGCATTGCGGCCTGCCTGACAAATGTTGGATATCGCCGGCGTGGGGTTATGTGCGGGTGCAATTGGTCACGTTGCGGGCCTCCCGGGCAGCCTCCACCACCCGGGAGCTGCTGCGGCATTGGAAGACGGGCGGGGGGGGAGGGGTGGCGATCGCGTGCCTCCCCCCCCCCCCACGTGGTGTCTCTGGTTCAGGGAATTAGAGGTACAGAGGCAAGCGCCGCTCACACGCGACAACAGCGCCGCACTCACAACGGGCCGATGTTGAGGGCGCGCATTCGCTTAGCGGGGCGTTTATGGGGCATACACCCAGGTCCGCTGCAGTGGGGTGGTGATTCAGGCATCGAGCAGCACGCAGGCGATTGCCGGTGCAGGCGCACCTCCCCTTGGCACCGAGCAGGCCCCAGGACACGCACGTATGCGCCACCAACTGTGGGTGGGGCCCTGACACGGTTGGTTGGCCAGAATCCCGCACCACCACTTGTTTTCCGGTTGCAGGAACAGACGGGCGGAATAGTAAAGCAGATTACGGATTATAAAGAGGCTGCGCTAAATGTACGGTAGCGAGGAGGAGCACATGGCTGGTTGCGACCTCCCCCCCCCCTGCCCAGTGTAGTCACTAATAGCCTGCTGCTTGCCTGAGAATTTGCGATGCGAGTTTGCTGAAATCAGCAACGGGGGTCAGAGCATTGATATCTGGGGGCGCGCATGGCTGCTCGCAGTTCACCGGAGGCGGCAGGCTCCAGACCGCCTGTTACGATGGCAAAGGTGCGGGGTCAGGGCACTGAGGCCCACACCAGCCGCCTCAACGCTGACCGGCAATCGTGAGAGAACACGGCACAGTGCATTTTACGCATGGCAGGTGCCCCCGCTGTGCCATTCCTCGTGTCCGCTAATGTTTGTTTGTATTACAGGGTCCCACAGGCGGATTGGTCATCGTGAGGCTCCTGTAGTTTGGGCGGAGGATTTTGAGGTGCGGGACTGTAAATTGGTGAGATTGCAGTGTCACGCAGAGATATCAGATTGGTGTGCATTGTGGCGGAATGGCAGCTGAGACCAGACGCGTCACGGGTTAGTTAAGCGCCCCAAAGCCATGAGGGAGTTAGCATGGCAGCCTGCGCCTACACCAAAGCCAACCGAGAGCCTCCATTGGCTGAGTCTTGCAAGTGGACTGTGGACATATTGGTAATATGTAAGTACAGGGCCATGGTTTCGGTCAGGAGTGTGGCCTGAGTGTGAGGTTATCGGGGCGCATTTGGGGGTCCCGGGTTGGGGCGGGCGCACAGAGCTGGGTCCCAGGTCTGGGCGAGTGCTGCCATGCTCTCAGGCTGGCGGCAGGTCCCCTCCAGGCCGGGTGGCTCATGGTCGTCGCTACTCCTGCGCCGTCCGGCTGGGTCAGTGCTCTGCGGTGTGGTACTCGGCTTGCATAGTGCACAAGCCTGTGGGCACACGGGGGATGTGGTCAGGGCGCGTTTCAGGGCATGGGGCCCGCGCGGACCGGTTGAGAATGTGGGACAATAAGCTCGCCCCCGCAGCGGCCATACTGCGCCAGCTGGGGGTGCTGGTGGGACGTCAGGGACCCACGGGGTCTGCCAGACGCGGAGTGTGGGGATTAGTCAACGGTCTCTTGGTGTTTGGGCCACGGTGTGGCATTCGATTCAATGAATAATGTGAGTTTTGATTAACTACCAGAGGTGGTGCATTCGTTTAGTTTCAGGTTTGCGTGACAAGTTTAATTTTGGCCAAGGGTTGCTCCACCGCCTTTTGGAGGGGGCTGGGAACTTGTAGAGCTGTAGGATGGTCTCTGTGTATTGCAGGGTTCTGCGCAAAAGGACAGCGCTCCCGATAGTGCAACCCGTGAGTGCGAGCACCATGATTGCATGGTATGTACTCCCATTTTCGTGTCCTGCTAAGGGGGATGATTATTCCTGGGATTTCAGAGTCCCGTCAGTGGACAGGGCACCGTGACACCCCTGTAGTTTGGAGCAGTCGGGGTAAGCGAATGATCCATTAAGATGGCCACTGCGCACAGGGCAGCGTGTGTCCGGTCTAGGGCCTGAATGGGCCAGGGCTCACAGGGCCAATTGGACTTAACTAGATTGCCAAGGTTATGACGATGGGCGGGGCTTCAGGCGTTCTTCAACGATGGGGGCTACGCCGCCGGGCCTGATCTTTGCATTTCTCAGCGCGAGCGGGAGGGTGCGCTGTTATTACTCGCTGCTGCCGCTCCCGGCGCCGGTGCAAGCTGAGCTCATCACCCCCATGTGTAATGTGTGTTAGTGGACAAATACCAATAGTCGTATAGGTTGCCCTGGCTTGGTGTACCCGCCGCAATGTGGTTGGCAGGCTCGCCAACAGTGTGATGCAGATGGCTGTGGGGTCGTATGTCACCATAGATAGGAATCAATGTGCAATCTGTTTTCCAGCATCTCCGCTGTTTTCTAATATTATGCCAGCCGAGAACAGAACAGAAGGGTGCCGTCCATTGGCCCTGCTGTCCAGTGACTTGCGATGCAAATGCTTGTTTCATCTATATTTTGTTGTCAGAAGGGATCTTTTACATAAGATACGATAGGTTCCCGCCAGTGGTGCTTAGATTCACACTCTTTCAGGTTCGCCCCTTTTAAGCTGGTGGGTATGAGCGGAAAACAGCTGCTAATGTACCATGGACAGTTACTTTGGCTCGCAGGGCGAAGGATGCCTGGATGCCATCCCAACATCCGTTGCATGGAAGGGCCTTCCTGGTTCGCATGGCGCCCTCCCCCGGGATGTGCAGCGGGGGACGGCGTTAACTACAGACGCGCAGGTGTCATTGGCCAATGTCTTTGGGTTCCCGACTAGGGGGAACAATCGCGCAACGTACTGAGTGCAGATAGTTAATTGGTGGTGCTGTTAATCATAGTTTCTCATGTTCGGTTTTGCATCCAAGACTTGGGAGGCATCCGGTCGGAGCAGCACTCCAGAAGCTTAACCATGGCTTCCTTTACGCTGCTGGGGTCTTTTATACCGGCTGGGTTCTGCTGCATCCGTGTTTCACGTAAGGGCCTCTCTTGTGCGCATGGTGCGCTCACTCTGGCGGTGTAGGGGGGGGGGGCAGTGTTGTCTACCGACCCTCGCACAGGTCCTGGTCAATATTCGTACAATGAAGCCATAGGCGGTTTGTCACCTAATTATTCAGTAATAATGGAGCGCGGCATGCGTGGATATTCCTGTGCTAAAATACAAAAAACACTAGTCCCCTGTATAAAAGGCGGACATGAAGCTAGTGGCTAGCGGGTCAGGGCACCCCCTGCAGGGGCACGTGCTTCACCCATGGTCAGAGGTCATTCCCAGCAGGCTCACCTAGCTTCTCATCCTCCTGAGGTCGATCACCATTAAGTTGAGTATCAATAAACACATGTTATGGGGAGATACTTCCGTTCTCACCATCCCAGGTGCTTCATAAAGGTGTGCAGTCTTTCAACAGCCTGGGAAGATGTGGTTGGGGCACAAATGCCGACAATTACCAGTACAGTTGGCATTTTATTTCAGATGGGGCAGGCATAGTGCTCATGTTGTACTCCATGTCCTCATATCCAAATACATTGGGTAACCTTTTGGCATGCTGGGATACCTTAGCACTGTTGTTATGGGATACAGACGCTGGGGGAGGGACGCCAGCATGGCGGCACGTCATCCGTCCGTGCAGATGACGGATGGGTTTGCAGGCTATAAGGACATGGTGATCCACCCATGTCTTGGTTTAGGCGAGGTGGCACACCGAGCGGCCTTGTAGGGGCATGAGATAGCGTAAATTCACTCCATGTCTACATGTTATTGTCTGGGGCAGTACTTGGTCATCAGTCTGTACCCTCGTACTGAGTGATCATCCAGGTAAGGGGCACATTAGGGCTTAGTCACCCCAGAATGATATGCACAAACTGGCACACGGTGCGTTAAGGTTTGTATCACACAGAACTGGGGGTGTCTCATTGGGCACACTCACTGCCTGTGCATTGTGCTTTGGCCGGTTTGTTTAATCTTTTCATAGGGAAGAGATATGTGGGGTACCTAATTGCTCACAGCCTGGCACATTAAGGTGGGCGCAAAGCAGAATGGCCGCAGGCTCGAGCAGGTCAGAGGGGGATTTCTGCGCAGTGCTTGTAGAAGGTCATGTACCATTAAGGGCATGTTCTACGAAAGGGCAGGTTACTGCGAAGGGTGTTCCGAAGTTTTGGGGTCAGACTGGGTTGGAGCAGTAAAGTTAAAGTCAAAGCACAAACCGGCTACAATGTATTAAGGAACATTTGGCATTCCCAGTATTCAAGAAAGGGCAGGGATTGATACATATTGTCCCATCATGTTCCCACGGTCTTGTATGCTCCCTGGTATACTAGCAGAAGTTCAGGAGGGCTAGACTTCACCTAGGGTGGTGACTGGCTTAATTCGATGGGCAAATCCAAAGGTTTCACATTTACTAACGTGTGAAAATTTCAGCTGCCGGTGCATAGTTTTATTCATATGCACAGTATTATTAATTTAAATAATAGATGTATTGACTAGTACGACCAGCGGACGTTCTCACGCCAAGGCACTTGGCAGCGGTGAGTGTTGCTATGCTGTAAGGATATCAAAGTTAAATATGACTGCCAGGCATCAGTAGCACGGAGCGGCTTACAGCCAGAGGCGATATCCGATGCAAGGGGCAGCTGTTAGATTAGAGCCCTACTCAGAGGGACTGCCTTAAGTGCTGGGAGGTCTGTTGGCACCTCATTTCAATGGAAGCCATTGTCTAGTGGGCTGCTCTGAGCAGGGCATTTGCAGACATAAGTAACAGTATCAGCTGCCAGTTCAAACGTGCATCTTTCACTAATTTCCTCAGACAACTGGGACAGGAAGTAAGGCGGGCTGGATAACTCTTGCTTCTACCTGCATTGGCACAACTTGTCAGGAGTGACTGTCAAAGGGATGGCACTTAAGCCAGGTAATGTTAGCACCCATCCACACCAAGCCGATTGTTTAAGGTCGCCCTTGGGCCGCATTACACAGCCCAGTATTAGGCCCTAGTGGGTCAGTGCCATGAATTACTAAATTGAACTGAACAGGAGGCGTGACCGTGGGTTACACTAGCAGAAGTTTGGGGAAGAGCTAAACTCCACCCATGGTCATGGTGTAGTCTTAAGTAGATGGAGTTGTCACTCTTATTTGACCAGGGGTTCGATGCTACATGAGGGCATCGCTTCGCTGCGGCCAGAGCACGGTCATGGTGTTTCCCAGGGGGCAGCAAGTAAAGGCAAGGCTCTTTCCAAATCTGGCACCAGAACACAAGGTAGTCAGGGCCAACTTGTCTGTTGGGTGACTTGGGTAGGCACCTGTGTAGTTGTCACTCCACGAAGGGGTGAGTTGTCCCCAATAGTGGGCACAATACATATATGTGTGTCTCTGGCCGTACAGCTGTGTCGAGCCTGTCTCAGTTAGAGGTGCGCCCAGGTGGAAATTGTGTACTTAAGGTTTGCAGGACCAATGCGGTTTGTGGTACCTCCTAGCGGACCCACTGAAGGTGTACTGCAGCTAAACAGGGAACTGGGAAGCTTGGTTTCTGTCACTTTGGCAGGTTTCAAGCATCCAGGGTCGGAGATGGACAGTAGGTACTGTGCATCTGTGATCCGACGGCAGTTAGGCAAGCGGGGTGCGCTGCGTAAGTTGTAATTGCACGAAAGGGTGAGGTGTCTCCAGTAGTGGGCGCAAGGCATATATTGTTTCAAACCAGCTTTGATACCATTAAGGTGTTCACCAGGGTAGCAAGCTAAGGGGTTTGTGCATCCGTCTGGGCAACGGGGCGAAATAAGTGCACCCCAGAACCAAGGGCAGGTGATATGATCCTGCAGTTAGGCGCAAACGCCCGCCCGGTGAGTAATAGATGCCTCGCTGGGGGTGACGCTGTCAGCCAACAGTGTGCTGCCGTCCCAAGTAATGGGGCAACGACCTTATTCCCATGGGGAGGAGGGCACTATTACAAACCATGAAGTATGACTTGGGTGAAATCATCAAACGCATGGGTCAATGCGAACTCTGGTGGTCCGAGATGATCCCCCGCAGAGGTGGCACAGAGCTAAGTCAGAGGAGGCCGTTGAACATCCCTGTAAGAGTGAACAGTTCATGGCGTAAGTCCCGGACCAGAGACTAGATGATCCAGGCCAATGTTAAAGGCTACTTTGCTAAAGATGGGGTCCATTGCCACCATGCCATCCAGGCGTACGCCTAGGTTAGGTTGACTAACTTGGGGTGCAATTGTAACAGGTGGGCATGGATACTTTCCACTGGACATGCACGAAGCCTTAGAAAGCAGGTTGCAGGTCGGAAATGAGCTGTTTTGGTGGGGGGCTCTCGCGGCGGCGGGAGCCGCCTCAAGAGCTGTGGCGGAGTTACAGGGCGATCTGGAAGCAGACTGGTACAGTAAGGGTACCTCTGCGGCAGACCGGTACAGTAAGGGTACCTCTGCGCGGCACAGTAGGGGTGCCAGAGCCAAAGACCAGGAGCCTCAGGGCAGGTTCCTGGAAAACCGCGACGAGCGCCCCGTTAGTCCTTCGGGCGGTTGGGGGCCTGACCAACCGGGGTTTGCCCTGCTACGCTCCGCCCTGAAAAGGGCGTGAGTAGAACAGACCAACGTGTCACGTGATCCGGAAGAGGATCATCAAAGGTAGCACTGACGGGATGCCCCACAGTGCTGGCTCACCAGGCGGGCGGGGCAGCATAGGTTGGTACAGCTGCCCCGCCCTTGGATCGCCCGTAAGATAACCCACATATTGCATACTCCTGTATGGAATAAACCTGCAGCAATATTTTCCCACTACAAAGTTGTCTTGTGTATTTATTCATTCTTGCATGCTCAGACGGGGGTGGGAGAAGTTGCCGATAATGGCACTATGCGGCTGTCCGCGGCCCCCGCAGGGGGCCACCTCAGCAGGGCGGCCCTTTAGTGCCATTTTGGCACTGCCCACCCACTCTAGTCTTTGAAGGGGTTCTGTGGAGCCCTCCAGCTAGGTCGCCTCTGTGACGTCCTTCCGGTGCGACAAGGGGGGGGGGGGGAGGTCATATATGCCTCCTCTGCCCCTCCTGGCGGTCTCTGTTCGCCAGCCACGCCGTCTCCCACCCCACCTCTTACCCGGCGTCCTGGCTGGTGGACAGGGTACTCTGAATGCTTTAATGTTTTCCTTTTGTGTTGCAGGCGGAGTTACAGGGGCGATCTGGAAGCAGACTGGTACAGTAAGGGTACCTCTGCGGCAGACCGGTACAGTAAGGGTACCTCTGCGCGGCACAGTAGGGGTGCCAGAGCCAAAGACCAGGAGCCTCAGGGCAGGTTCCTGGAAAGCCGCGACGGCGCCCCGTTAGTCCTTCGGGCGGTTGGGGGCCTGACCAACCGGGGTTTGCCCTGCTACGCTCCGCCCTGAAAAGGGCGTGAGTAGAACAGACCAACGTGTCACGTGATCCGGAAGAGGATCATCAAAGGTAGCACTGACGGGATGCCCCACAGTGCTGCCTCACCAGGCGAGCGGGGGCAGCATAGGTTGGTACAGCTGCCCCGCCCTTGGATCGCCCGTAAGATAACCCACATATTGCATACTCCTGTATGGAATAAACCTGCAGCAATATTTTCCCACTACAAAGTTGTCTTGTGTATTTATTCATTCTTGCATGCTCAGACGGGGGGTGGGAGAAGTTGCCGATAATGGCACTATGAGGGATAGTTGGTCACCTGGCCTAGCCACTTGTGGAAAAGGAGGGGGTAATATTCCGTCACTTGCTTCTGAAAGACTTGTAAAGCCGGTTCAGATTTAGAAACGTCACTGAAAACTTAATAGATCAGGGCAGTCATTCACACGTCACGATCCGCTTTGAAAGGCTTGTGGGCTAAGTGCAGAATCAGACACGTATCAGTTTTGCATCAGAAAGTGTGGGCGCGTTGGAACAGCCTGTCAGTTCCCCCGCACCTTTATACATCTGAATGACCCCACCCTGCACTACTGCATCCCATGATGAAAGTTAATAGACATAAAAATACATAATAAGCATTTTATGGAGTGTGTTTTCACCCAGAGGGGGTTCTCGTTCTCCTATTGACTGATAACGGATGGTTTATTGTCACCCAACTCACTGGTACTCATTTCAAGATTAATGGCTAGTGGGCCCACCAGGATTGGAATGGGTGTCTGTGGGGTCAAACATAGCTCCCTGCAGTGGATCCATTAGTTGTCACAGCGACCATCATACTCATATAATGTGGAAGGAACGCATGGCTTTTACTCTGCAAAAGTATCTCCGTTCTAAGAAGTCTTATCATGTCCCTGTCATATTACCAGGAGTTTTGCAGGGCAATGTTCTCTGCCTCTTTGGTAAAATACAATTTGTCCTGATGATGATGATTTCTGGTGGCAGCAATGTAGCCCTAAAATGGCGTACGTTTTTTTTGAAGTTGTAGAGCGGGGTCTTCATACAAGCCTCTGAAGCCATTCAGGTAGGAGGTAAGTACTTTATTACATGTTACGCCCTTAGGTTGCTGCAACAGCAGGTAGGCCCTGGCAGGGCTCCACCGTCCCTCCAGATGTCCCTTTCTCCTCACTTCCATACCACCACAACAGTATTCTTTTATATAATTCACTTTCAGCATGCCAGGCACCAGCTCAGACATGGGAAACCGCCATTACAACGCGGCTGTTTCCACGCATGCGTTACAAAGCATGCACTGTTACCACGCATAGCCTTCACCACGTATTTGGTGAGGGCATATGCTGGTAACGGTGGTAAACGCACCTGCGTGGTCAAGGCTATCGGCGCAGTTAGAGGAGCGAAGAGATCCTTCCGCTTCCTCTTGATGACCTGTGCTCCGCCTCACATGAGTTGCCTCGTCGTTGTCCTGTAAATGTAAGGGGGTTTGTTTTTTGGGAGGATTTTGGGCTTTAGACTGCGGGTGGGTTTTTTTTAATTAAGGAACTGGGGGCCAAGGGGAATATTTAGGGTTCAGGGCGGGGGCTGTGTATTTTAAAAAAAGGGCTGGGGGCCAGGAGGGGGTCGCGCTGGGGTCTAGATTCAGGGCTTAGGGCAGGGTCGGGTATTTTTTTTTAAAAGGGCGGGAGTCTATTTTTAGGGACTAGGGCAGGGGTTGGGTATTTTTAAAAAGGGTTGGGTGGGAGAGCGCCAGAGAATGGCTTGAGGACTGAGGGCAGTGTTCAAGAACAACGTTTATCATGCATAGCCCTTTAACATACATGCTTTACAACAAAATACGTTGTAAAAGCATGCGTAATAAAGGTTATACATGGTAAAAGCATTCGCTTTGTAACATGCGTGGTAAAGGCATGCGTTGCAACAGAATGCGTTGTTCCATCATACAACCCTCAGACATACAGGTGATTGGGGAATTCATTGTGTCAGTCCTTTCTCTGTGTAGTGAGTAGTCAACTTTGTCATTGTTTGCTGACATCTTATAGTACTCCAGTGATTGACCTTTCGGTTGGTCATCCCAGTGTAGCGTCCGCTATATGGACAGGTTATCAGGTAGATCACACCCACACTATTACAGTTTGTATGTAGCCACAGTTCCCAGGGAGCTTTTAACCTGAGATCTATATCGGTATCATGAGTTGTCAAACACCACACCCCGCATGAACTACAAGGAAGATTTCCTTTTACTCTGGGTAATGGCCAGAGGGTATCTTGGATGGGGTGGGGGCTGGTAGATTTAGTCTGACGTGGACCATGGTGTCTCTCAAATTGTGGCTGTGCTTAAAGGAAAACATAGATTTTTGTAGAGCCAGGATTCCTTTATTCAGGATGTGCCAATTTCTACCCATCGATTTTCTTATGGTTGATGACAAATTGCAGAAGGTGGTAGAACGCACCATTTTGTCTGTAGTGGGCCGTGAGTATCTTTCAAACATTGCTGCATGATTATTGTTTTTGGTAGTCTTGGATGCCCCAGGATAATAAAGATTTGCGATCCGTAGGTTGCCTGTATAGTCTTGTTGTTTTTATCAACCCCAGGTGATTCAGTAGTAAGTCTAGGAATAGTCGTTTGGTTTTGCTACACTCACACTAACATTAAGGTAAGGGTTCCTGAAGTTAAGCCAAGTGGTAAATTCCCTGATGGTGTCTTGTTCTCCCTCCCAAATAACCAACCCATCATTGATGTATCATTTCCAGAGTTTCAGGTTTGAAACAAATGGATTGGAATCATTGTAGATGTGGGGAGAAAGTGCTTGTAGGTCGCTAATACTCCCTGGCCCCTTTTGTGTCTTCGTAGTGATAACAAACACCACTTCAGACTGATCAGTGTAAAAAGGGAAGCATCATAAAATGTCAATAACAATGTGTTTGGAAAGTTTTGGAGATTGATGCTTACCCAATGCTTTACTCAGAACAGATTTCAGGCTGTGGGTTTAGTACTCTGCTTTTCCAGTGAGCAGTGGAGAAAGAGCATGTGTGCCTGGGGGAAAGGTAGGTTGTTCAAACTCAGTTTTTGCTATTCCCCTGGACTAGGCTTACTTTCAGGTTGACATTGAGCATTCAGCGATGCGGCTTGCTTTGGTTGCAGTGGGTTTGTCTTTGCAACTTGTAAAATGATGGCATGTGCAACAGCCTGGCCAGGTCTGAACCAAGATCTTAAACATTAAACCCAGGGTTATTCACTTGTGGACTGCTGTGTGCTGAATTCTCCCGCGTGGATATCGTAGCGTGTGGAGGCAACCCTTATCCGGCATCTTTAAAAACGTCCAAAAATAAAATCAATCAGACGATCCCAATTGAGGTGGACGTCAGTCTTTTAAACCCTTGGGTTGTGATGTTAGGTTAAACCCATTTTCAAATTGGACATCCATTGCTTAAAGATTTTGGATATGTTTCAATACCTGTAGCAGTCATCGTCACTCTTTTACCATCCTATAAGAGTGAATTAAGAAATCACCTTGATCCCTTGTGGCCCCTTTTCCTGACGAAGGCACTGGTTTGTGCCGAAACGCGCGTAGAACGAACATAATAGTTCATTTTGCCACATTGTACTTTAATGATCAAGACTATTAGATATTAAGTGTTTTTACTATACTGTCAAAATCAATTGTGACTTTTTAATGTATGAATGATAGTATGATTGAATTAGTATAATTGGGGTATTGTTTTAATATTATAAATTTCTGCCATTATCTCATTGTTCATTAATAAAACATTTTTTATATTTTATATATAACTATCAGATATTGTGGTTCTCTTTTTGTCTATATATGTGTTTCAATTCATTAGGTCATTGCTGTGATTTGATATCATTGTTGCCTTAAGTCTTTTACATTATGTGCAACAGCCTGGCCAGGTCTGAACCAAGATCTTAAACATTAAACCCAGGGTTATTCACTTGTGGACTGCTGTGTGCTGAATTCTCTCACAAAGCACATGGGCAGCATATCAGATCTCGAAGAGGGACACCAGAGCCCCAAGAAGGTACAAGAAAACATAATTAGTACCAGTATAGCTGTTCCCTGTTGGCGGTCTAGAAACTCCACACAAATGCCCCAGATAACTTTCAGGTAGTGCGCTGGGTTCCAGATGATAGCAGCATCCACAGGTGACGCAGGTGCAGTGGCTCATGGTGGCAGTCTTGAAGTGAGATGCTTACACCTGTAGGCAGGAGAAAAGCTCACTAGAGAATTCAAGCAAGAATGAAGTGAGTAAACTGACTGCTGCATGTGAATGGCTGCAAGCACAATGGCTTACACAGGAATATGAAGAACAGGAACCATAAGCTCAGGCAGGTTTCCTAATTGCAAAGGAGCCTTACATATATGTCTGGATCATGTCCACCACCTTCATAGTCTCTTGGAGGAAGTGAGGATGCAGCAACTTCTGTCAGAGCCAGCCCCTCACTGTACCAGAGACCTGAGTGTTGCACATTGGATGGACCTCGAGTGCATGGTTGGACCGCTCTCAGGATCTAGATGCCCCCTATGTCGCGGGACCCACTGAGCTGTAGACCACAGCAGTCAATCCTGGGTTCCATGGTTCCTGGTGACCAGACCCTCTTGTGTTTGAGCTGGCAGGTCCTGAGGACTAGGTTGGATAACATCAGGGCCTTCGTTCTTCAGGCTGTGACGGCCCTTGAAGTGACAGGATAGCTGTTTTCAGTTCAGAGACAACATACGCCCCATTACAGTCTATAAAGTGCACATTTAGTACATAAACAGAAAAAAGTGTGATGCACAACCAGCAGAAATGCAAGTTTATATCAAACACGAAGTAAGGCACTTAGACCTACTCAAGCTAATGTTAAATGACACATAGGCTAACTAGGGTTAATCAAAATATATGATTCATTCAGTCTGCTAAACCTAAATATAAAACAATGTAAAACGTAATATGTGCAATTATATGTGTGATATAATATGTCATGTGTAAATCATGTAAGCTATTGTCATGAGGGTTACAGATTAACATATCATTAAGCGCAAATAAGTGATGATGACATTGCGCCATCGCTCATGCATGCTCCTATTCGGAAGACATGCCTATTACCTGGTGGATGGAGATGTTTATGTGGAGTTTCTTGATACCTAATTCTGTTGGGTACCACAGTAAACAATTATATGGTGTTTGTTGGATATATGTTTGAGTGACTAAAAAGTCGTCTAAGTTGGTATATGCCTTTTATGTTTCCTCTTTTAAAACCAGGCCGGCATGTGCTGATAAATCAGCCCTAGTCTGAAATGTTTTTGGTTTTATTTTTATAGGTAAGAAATGAAACTTCTCAGCTCTTGGATGAAGACATTCACGCTATAAATGCAAAAGTGAAAGAAATGAACCAAGTTTACGCCAAGGTGGACAAATTAGAGGTCAGTCTTCTTTAGGTAACCCCAGCCACTGCTTCTTAAATAAAATGCTCATCTCCCCCACATTTTAAAGCTGTATTTATTATTGGGCTAATGTCAATAACCAGAAACACATTATCTTGTTGAAAACAGAATGGAATCTCTTTCTGTGCCACGCTCGCTCCCTGCTTTTTAATGTAATTGATTGATCCACTAGGCCTTCCACCCTTTCCTTGCATGTAAATGTACACGGCTGGGGCTGGCCTTCCCAGTATAGTGTTGAAGCCATATCTTTGGGAAAAGCTATTACTATACTTTCAGTAAACGCAGTGACACGTTGGATTATGAATCCAAGCAGTATCTAGACACTGACTAATTGACTAGTGCTTCACTAAATGTATTTTTTTTATTCAGAAATGTGCATTTTGGTTACTGAAGGATGAGCAATTCTTCACATAGATTTGGGGGTCTGATGTTGTTTATTTTGTTCTTGTCACTTACACCTCTAATCTTAAATGCGAAGAAGCACAACATTTGACAGCAAAAAGGGACTGCAGCTGGGTGCATGGACACTTCCTTGCCTCTAGCATTATTCTCGTGTTTTCTCCAGCTGTCTTCCCCTCTGTCTGCTGGAGGTAGACTCATTTTCAGTCTAGTCTATGTTACTGACTCTTACTATTTCTTGAGTACTCTAGTCTACTCCTGAATTGTATTTAGTAGTGAACCAGAAGTAATCAAAGAGTAATTCACACCTTCTCACAACGAATTCTTTGTAAATCGTGTCCTCTGCTTTTGACCTAACAATTTTGGCTGAGACCTCGTTCAATGTAAAAAATATTTCTTACCAATACTGCCTCTATGCCCGCTGCCTTACTGTGACTACTTTTCCTCAAAATACTTTTGCTCTAAAATATTATTGAATCCAAGGTTTAAAGCATATTAGAATTTGATTGTGTTGATCACACTGCAGTGCCCCGTGGCATGTCCCTGTTCCCATAATCCTTAATCTATTCGCCATTTTGGTACCTCTCTGGACTCTTTTTTGTTTTTGAGATGTGCCTCCAGAGTGGTGCATAACATTTCAGCTGAGGGCTAACTTGTTGATCTTTGGAGGAATAACAAAAACATTTCTGTTGACCATACTTTCCCCCCACAGAGGTCTATTCACCGAAAATTCAAAGGGTAGCGGAAGTGATGTCACACACCCTTTTACACCCCATGACACTACAGGGTTAACCCCTTATCCTGCCATTAGCTGCTTAACAGCTTCCTGTTTGCAGCTGAAACTTAGAGGATGGTCAGAGTGTGATGAACACAGAAAGTAGATACAAAGGCTTCTAATTCTTCGTTGACTTTCTTTCCCCACTAGTACCTTTAAGGCCCCTTAGAACAGAGGTTGTGAAGGTAAAGGGTGATGTACCAAAGGGCAAGCCAAATGTAACGGCTGTTAACCCTAGGAAGCCCAAATTGGCTTCTGCCCCAAAGCAGGAGAAGAACATTTTGAATTAGGGTGGCCACCTCCTATTAGGTAATTAGGAACACAGTTTCCAGTTCTGGAATTTGGTGTGATAATGTAATGGGTGATGAGTATGTGGTCTCAATTTGCTTCCATTTAATCGTACTAATGAACCTAAATACAATTTATTTGAAGGTTTTATATAGAGCGAACAAGACCCTCACTGGTATCAGAGTGCTTTACACTTGTTAGAGAATAGAGAAATATACAATCAAGATAAATATAGTCGAGAAAGGAACATTATATGACGGAATCTCTGGGAGGGCAAAATCGCCTTCATGATAGGACAGAAAGTCAGAACAGTAAAATAACAAGTGAGCTGTATCCAGAGAGAAGACCACAGTCCAAGTGGGCTCAGTAGGAAGAGTTCCAAGGACCTAGGGCAAACATTTGTTCCTGAGTAGTAATTTTACTTCTTTCTTGAAGGATACAGTTGAGGGATTCAGTCTGATTTCGGGGGGAGGGAGTTCCAAATTCTCGGGGTGATGCCAGAGAAGGCTCTATTGTAGGTTTTCCTTTTAGAGAATCTCTGAGGTTCCAGCAGTAAAGTGCAGGAGCTTCTAGAGGATCTGGAGCCCCCAGAGAGTGTAAGCTTCTGAGCCAGGTAACTTGGGGTGTTGAAGTGTAGGGCTTTGTGGGTCATGCATGCAATTTTCTGCTGAAATCTTGCTTCGTAGGGGAGCTAGTTGAGGGATTTCAAATCAGGGGTGATATGGTTGCTTCTTTTCACGCCAGTGATGAGCCTTGCCGCAGCATTGAGGGAGGCTCTTAAGAGAGCCGTTATGGATTTAGGCAGGCCACCTAGGGTTGCGCTTCCGTAGTCCAGCTTGGGAATCACTAGGGCTCGGACGGCAGAGTGGAAGTCCTTGGGGGTAGGAAAGGTTTTAGTTTTCTTAAGATGTTAATTTGGACATTAGCTCCTTTGGTGTCAGTGGTTCTGCATGGTAAGGTTCTTGTTGAGAATGATTCCTAGGGATCTCGCTGAGTCAATGAGTTGAGGTAGGCAGTTGAAGGCTGTTAGTTGCTTCATCCAGTCGTTAATGACGGGTGATTGTTTGGGAGGGGCGATTCAGAGGAATTCTGTTTTGAGAATGTTAAGTTTGAGGTGGTTGCAAGTAAGCCAGTTTTGGAATTTTTATTAGGGTTAAGTTGAAGGCTTTGATGTCTTCCGGGGAGGAGACGTTCAGGTATAATTGGGTGTCATCAGCGTACTTGTGGTAGTGTATGTTGGATGAGCACAGAATTGATGTAAGTGGCTCCATGAACAGGTTAAAGAGAGTGGGTGAGAGGGAGGAGCCCTGTGGGATCCCTAAGGTGACAGGCATGGACATAGACATTGACTGATTAACCTTGATTTTTTTAGATCTGTTTTGGAGAAAGGAGGTGAACCAGTTTAGGACAGTCCCTGAGAGTCCCATCCTGCGTTCCAGTAGTTCTAGTAGGTGGTCATGCTTAACCGTATCGAAAGCTGAAGAAAGGTCAAGGAGGATAAGGGGGCATGATTTGTTTTGATCCAACATTTTGAGTGCATCGTCCACTATATGTTTACCAATTCGGGGCAGTGCCCTGGTCGGAAGCCAGACTGGAATTGGTCAAGAAGACAGAATTGCTCTATGTGGTTACAGAGCTGGACATGTACACATTTTTCGAGGAGCTTCACCAGAGTTGGAATACGAGAGATGGGGCGGAAGGTATTTAGGTCTGTGTGATCAGCAGTAGGTTTTTTTAGAATAGGGGTGACCTGCCCAGCCTTTAGGCAATCAGGGCTTGTGCCTTGAAGTAGAGAGGTATTAACATTCTTGGTCCAAAATGAGAGAATCGAAAGTTTGATCTCATTGAAGAAGTTGGGGGGGTAGCCGATCGTTGTAGTAGTTTGAGGGTTTCGGATCTGCTAGAATTTTCAGAATGGCATTTTCTTCCATGGTTTTGCAGGTGGAAAGTTCAGGACTGGATACAGTTCTGTAATTAACTGAAGTGAGGTGGTCATCTAAATTCTGATCATAGACTTTCAAATGCCATGATCCTTGCTCTGTTGTTAGCCAGTGAAGTGTGCACTTTAGAAATAACAAAACAGACATACATACATTTGTGGTTTTTAAACTAAGGTTACGTGGGCACTTGTCCCAAATTGAAAATATATCCAACTAAAATGAAAATAGATTTATATTTCACCATCATATGTAAGGTATAATTCTTCTATCTAACACACATTAGACATTTCTTTCTTGAATGTTATTTTCTAGTTTAAATGTTCTGCTTGTTTGAGGCCTATGGGATTTGTGTCCCTTTTGATCAGCTGAGGGCCTTTTTAGGTCTTGCCTAACAGTTTACATATGCTGAGCCGTGAGGGGTATTGTATACAGTAAAGGACTTGGGGCCTGCCCATTACGTACCATTTGTTGGCTTGTCATTCTTTTTAGCTGTCTTTAATTGGCCACCATATGCCTCCCATCACTTCCTTTTATTACTCTGGAGCATTGACGAAATACTGATTGATTTCATTTGATTAGTGCCATTCTACTGCTGGCACTGTGATTCAGGGTACTTTTTTTCATTATTCTGTCCATCATTTCCACTTCCATGCTACACTTTTGGGTTGCTTTCAACTTTCGTCCAACAGGTTTGTTTGCAGTTGCCTTAAATTGTTTTGGACTTGGGCGCTTCCTTTTACAGCACTAAACAAATGGCACGGACTATTAAAGCACTTTGTGACTTTATTTTACAGTTCAATGCTTTCTTATAGCACCATACAATTGGCACAGAATATTAGAGCAGTCTGTGTGACCGCATGCGTTTGTACGCTGCGCCTCTTCTCTGTGCATACAAAGTATGTAACCACCTAGCACGAGCAACAGAATAGTATCTAAGCACGTCCTCCCAGCGCAAAATATATCACACAAAAATAGTACTTGAAGTTTTTTTAAGGCTACCAATGAGTAGAGCCCTAAATTGTCTGTAGGTATCCAAAAAGATATAGCTAGGTCACCTCAGCCACTTTGTGGCATGCTTCATCATAGATGACCAATCCACACCAAGGTAGGTAAATACCACATCAGTGGACTCTACAGCTATGCAGGAGTTCAGATAAACTATGACTGGATAGTCGTTGGAATCGTGATGTATAAATAAATAGGAGTATGCTCCTATGGAATTACCACATTATTATTGGAGATTCCCACATATTATTAAAAAAATATGTGTGAATTGGTGATTGGGTATAATGTGCCATCTACCCAGTGATAGACTTACCTCATGTTTCGGCCATCTCTCGTGCTCATGTGGGTCAATGGCCTTCATCAGGGCTATATTGATATTGGTGTCTTAGGTCACCTATAATGAAGCATGCCACAACGTGGATGAAGTGACTAATCCATATCTTTTTGGATACCTTCAGATAATTTAGGGCTTTACTCATTGCTAGCCTTAAAAAATCCAAGCACTATTTTTGTGTGACGTGCAAAGTATGTGTCTGTTTAAAATACACACTAGTATGAAACTGGACTCCCATAGTCTTTCCAGACAAGCAGTCCAGTCACATGCTTCAGTGCAGGTTTCCACTACGCAACATTAACATTTTGGACACATCTGTGCCTTTTCAAACACAAAGTATGTGGCTTTTTAAAGTACCTTAATTTTAGACAGAGCTGCAGTTAATTCATTTCTCCTTAAAACTTGTGTCCTCAGTTTCATATGTATTCCACCTCTTTTCTGCACATACAAAGTTTGTGCCTGTGTGAAGCACAGTAACTACTCAATTTCTCCTTAAAATCTGTGCCTAAGACCTCATTCTCATATACATTCCACTGAAAGTGCTTTCAGGTGCCCCATATTCATTTGCACTTAGGTGCAAGAGATGTAGCCTAACGGCCACTGCTACACAATTTACCCCACTCCACTCCAATCTACCCCCTCCACTCCAATTTACCTCACTCCCCTCCACTCCAATCTAACCCAGTCTATCCCACTCCACTCCAATCTACCCCACTCTACACCAATCTACCCCACTCCACTCAATCTACCCCAATCCATACCAATCTACCCTACTCCAATTTACCCCACTCCAACCTACCCCACTCCACTCTTCCCTAATATACCCCATTCCAATCCACTCTACCACAATCCACCCACTCCACTCCAATCCACCCCAATCTACCCAAATCCTCTCCACTCCAATCAACTCAAACCTACCCAATTCAAATCTACTCTACTCCACTCCAATCTACCCCACTCCACTCCGATCTACCCCACTCCACTCTACTATACCCCAATCTACCCCACTCCACTCTCCACTGCAATCTACCCCACTCCACTCCATTTTACCACACTCAATTCCACTCCAATCTACCCCACCCCACTCCAATCTACCCCATTCCACTCCAATCTACCCCACTCCACTCCAATTCACCCTAATCTACCCCACCCCACTCAAATCTAACCCACTCCATGCCACTCAAATCTAGCCCACTCCACTCCAATCTACCCGACTTCACTCCAATCAACCCCAATCTACCCTCACTCAATACCAGTCTACCCCACTCCAATCTACCACACTCTACTCCACTCCAGTCTCCACTCCAATCTATCCCATTCCACTGCAATATATCTCATGCCACCCCACTAAAATCTACCCCACTCCAATCTACCCTTCTTTACTCTACCCCAATCTGTCCACCTTCACTCTATCCCAATCTACCTCACTCCAATCTAACCCAGTCTATCCCACTCCACTCCAATCTACCCCAATCTACCCCACTCCACTCAATCTACCCCAATCCATACCAATCTACCCCACTCCAATTTACCCCACTCCAACCTACCGCACTCCACTCTTCCCTAATATACCCCATTCCAATCCACTCTACCCCAAACCACCCACTCCACTCCAATCCACCCCAATCTACCCAAATCCTCTCCACTCCAATCAACTCAAACCTACCCAATTCAAATCTACTCTACTCCACTCCAATCTACCCCACTCCATTCTACCCCACTCCACTCTACTGTACCCCAATCTACCCCACTCCACTCTCCACTGCAATCTACCCCACTCCACTCCATTTTACCACACTCAATTCCACTCCAATCTACCCCACCCCACTCCAATCTACCCCATTCCACTCCAATCTACCCCACTCCACTCCAATTCACCCCAATCTACCCCTCTCCACCCCACTCCAATCTAACCCACTCCACGCCACTCAAATCTAGCCCACTCCAATCCAATCTACCCGACTTCACTCCAATCAACCCCAATCTACCCTCACTCAATACCAGTCTACCCCACTCCAATCTACCACACTCTACTCCACTCCAGTCTTCACTCCAATCTATCCCATTCCACTGCAATATATCTCATGCCACCCCACTAAAATCTACCCCACTTCAATCTACCCCTCTTCACTCTACCCCAATCTGTCCACCTTCACTCTATCCCAATCTACCCCACTCCAATCTACTCCAGTCTCTCCCACTCCACTACAATGTGCCCCACTCAACTCCAGTCTACCACACTCCACACCAATCTACCTCACTCCACCCCAATCTCTCCCACTACACCCCACTCCAATCTATTCCACCCCACGTCACCCCACCCCAGTCTACCAGGTCTAATATGCGCAGCTCCAGTCTACCACAGTCCACTCTGATCCACCACAATCTACTCCAAAATACCTCACTCCACTCCTCCTGAATCTACCCAAATCCACCCCAATCTACCTACTGCACTACACCCCAGTCTACCCCACTTAACTATAATCTACTTCACTCCAATCCACTTCACTCTAATCTACCCCACTCTACTCCAATCCACCCCACTGTTCTCCAGTCTACCCCACTCAACCCAAATCTACCCCAGTCCCTAATCCACCCCAATTCAGCCCACTCCACCCAATCCACTGCACTCTACCCCACCCCCTTCTACCCCACCCCAGTCTATCCCACTCCAATCTATCCCACTCCACTGTGCCCCAATCCTCTCCAATATTCCCTGCTCCAATCTACCCCACTCTAATCTACCCTGCTCCACTCCACTCTACCCCACTCCACTCTAATCTACCCCACTTCACTTCACTCCACTCCAATCTAACTCAAACTACCCCACTCAACTCCAGTGTACCCTAATCTACCCAACTCCACTCCAATCTACCCCACTCTACTAATCAACCACAATCTACCTCATTCCACCCTACCCCAGTCCACCCCATCTACCCCAATTCAATCTACCCACTCCAACCTACTCCACTCAAATGTATCCCACTCCAATCTGCCCTACTCCCCCACTCCAGTCTACTCCACTCCAATATACCCCACTTCAATCTACTCCACTCTACCCCACTCCAATTTACAAACTTTACCCTACTCTCCCCTACTTCAATCTACCCCACTCCACTACAATAAACACCAATCTACTCCACTTCAATCTACTCCACTGTACCCCATTCCAATTTACAAACTTTACCCCACTCTACCCCACTCCATCCCAATCTACCCCATTCACCCCAGGTAACCTACTCCAATCTACCCCACTCCACCCCACTCTACCCCAATTTACCCCACTCAACGTCAATCTACCCCATTCCACTCCACTTCAATCTACCCCACTCCACTCTACCTCAGTCCACCCCACTCCACTCTACTCCACCCCACTCTACCTCACTCCACTCTAGTCTATACCAATCTACCCCACTCCACTCCAATCTTCCCCTTTCAACTCCACTTCACTCTACCCCACTCCTCTCCAAGCTAACCCACTTTACTCCAGTGTAACCCTATCTACCTCACTCAACTCCCCCCTACTCCTCTCCAGTCTATCCCACTCCACTTTACCACAATCTATCCTGCTCCAATCTACCACACTCCAATGTACCCCATGCAACTCCATCCCACTCCACTCCAATCTACCCCACTCAACTCCAACCTACCCCACTCCACTGCACTCCAGTCTACCCCACTCTATCCCAATCTACCTCACTCCACTCTTCCCCAATCTACCTCACTTCACTTTACCCCAATCTACCACAGTCCAATCTACCCTACTGCACCTCAATCTCCCCCACCTCACACTACTAACTTTTAGCCATGCTGAACCGCAGCCACACTGGTGTATAACATGGCTAAAACACATAGGCGAGAACTATTGGCTTTGGTCGTGCTTGTTTGGTAGCTTTTAAGATTCCATTAGCCATAGAAGTCAGCACCCAAACAAAGCTCTGACTAGGCCCTAACAAGCAGCTGAGCTGTATGTTCGGAGGCTGGCTGCCAAGCGTGACCACGCAGTTCCCAGCACCGTCAAGGCTAATATTCATTTAAAGGGAAAGTGCCCTTTGCTAGAAGATTTCTGCTTTCTGCACGTTAGTTCATGTTGGCTTGGATGGACACATGGGTGGTATTTTACCTAGATCTACCAATATTTCTCATACATTGCCAATATTTTTATGAATAGGCTCGTAGTACATGCATGGAAAATCACTTAAAGTCACTGTGTAATCCATGAGAATCACAAACGTAAACAGGAAATAAAAGCAGGAAACTCTTGCCGACTATGTCAGAGCTTTCTTACTCATAGTTGCCAACTTTATGGATTTTTCAGCAAAACTACAGCCTACAGATTCCTCTGCGTCATCTGTATTGTAGGAAGATGTGGTGCACAGGGAAACACCATATGCATTGGTGTGCTATCTCGTGACTCGGCTCGAGCACGCCAGACCCGTTTTTAGGTCTTGCTCCTAGGCAGCGCATGCGCTGTCTCAGCGAGACATGCTGTACCTACCGTATGGGCTTTCGACAGGCCCCTCGCTTTTAATTTGTGCCTTTGTGGGTCTTTTATAATCCGGTTATTTTGGGTGGTGAATCCGTCCCGTTTGTTTCACCTTTTGTGTTTTCGTTCCCACCCATGGGGACTGGCCCTTTCACATGTCTTCTTTCTCTTGTGTGCATTTATGTTGTTTTCGACTGACTATTTTTTTTACTTTGCCCCAGGATTGTGGATTGTTGGGTTTTTGGGGTGGTGAAACAACTGCGCTTAAGTCAGCGCAATTCCACGCTTAGCTGATGTTTTTTTTAATTTTTGCGCTGTTCTGCTTTTCTGTAGTTTTGTTAATGTGCTATAAAGCGAGTGACAGCAGTAAATCACCAGAGAGGAATGGCGTCACCTCAGTGCCTTGAGTCAGAGGAGAGTATACCAGAGTGCAGCGGTGCTGTCCTGGGGGCCGCCACCTCTGAGGGAATCTGTAGCGGTGAGGGCTGTGCTGGGGCTTCTGGCGGCGGCAGCTCTGCTCCTCGGCCCATCCAGTAGTAGAGCTGCAGAGCCCAGCTACAACCCCTAGCGGCCAATACCCACAGACAGGACCAGAGGCAAAGACTTGGAGTGCTCAATGGGCACGGGGACCACAAGTACCTATAGATAGGCCATGCCCCCAGCCCTGTATAATGCCCCTTTTTACAGAGGGTTTTCAGGACATCTTTTGCCACCACTTTTCTGCCAAGACTTTATACTTTTAGCATGACATTAGTGGCACTTCTTGGCAAGAAACCAGTCCTGTGGTGTCGTATTTGCATTTGTAGCACTGCGTCTGCCGCTCCCTTCACAGTAGCCATGGCTCTGCCACGCTCCGGTATGACCTGGGCTGGAGAATGACTTGGAGGGGGGTGGGGGGGGCTTTTGTTCACTTCGGATAATCTGTTTCTCCTGCGCACAACCTACAAAAAAACACGAGTCATAAATTCACAAACCCAATACTCTTTAATCTGGAAAAAAAGTCTTATTAACGACATTTATTGTTTCAAAGGCAAGTTAATTCCTGCATCTGTATTTAAAAGGCCATGTTTTCTTTCGCCCGTTCTTGACTGCTTAACCATTAATAGCCACAAAGCAAACATGCAGAAAACCATTACATTTGGGGGTTTTTCCACTTAGAAGCCTTCCAATTGGTCCCAACAACGTATGCCAGCAACACCCACTCCTGACTTTTTACTCTAAATCACAGTGCATTCTGGGATCTGTAGTTTTGCTTTTAATACTGTCATCATGGTCTCAATATTTCAAACATATACAGTGAGGGTGGCCCAAGCACCAACACTGTCTGAATGGGTAACTCTTGACATGGAGCTTTCTGGCACCCATGATTTAAAAATGTACAATACCCAGAATGAGAGAGGTTCAGATAGCCCTATGTTGCACTAGGTATTTTATTGTTTGATTAATTAAATCATTACAATCCACATATAAAAAGTCGAAACATAGAAAAACATTAAAGAATTTTTCACTATGGTCCACCCATCATTCTCAATAGAAATAAAGCAATAAAATTGTTGATATAAAGTTTCTTCTACTACAAGGTAACCATCGCTTACGTAAAACCACGTGGCAGCATAGTATCGTTAAAAACAATTAATAATAATAAAGGAGAATAGAGGTTACTTCTAAAAACTACAGATAAAGCACCAAGTTGTAAAAAAGTGTCCCAAAGTTAATGTACAGTTCAGAGTGACAACAGTCAATAATCAACAGTCGATGACAGGTCATTGAGTTCGCGTTCCGTATTGTGGCAGGGGCAGAGTACACAGATTTTGCTAGGATGCTGATTCGTAGATATACAGTTATTTTAGCCACCTGTGCACGTTCCTTGTTTTTAGTATAGGGCCTGGAGTTTGCTGGTTAAGCTTGCGATATGCAAGGTGGATAAAGATTGTGAAGCTTATGTTTAAAGCGGTGTTCTCCGGGTTCAATGCCGCAATGATTGCCTGCCTGCAGGACCGGACTCCCAATCTATTCCACTCTGGCCTCAGTTTTAGTCTACGCAAAGCCAGCAATGCTGGGCAGAGACATACAACGTGCTCCAAAGACTCCACCAATTCCCCGCAGCCCCTGCACAGAAGCTCGTCTGATGGGCACCGCCAAAGTGGTAAGTGTTTCAGGAAGTGCCATTCCCCCAATCTGAGTGCCATAAACCGCAGTTTTAAGTACAGGGGGTATGTGCAGGGCAGGTATGGTGGAAGAGAGGCCAGCTGATAAGAGTTGATGACTGCCCATGCATGCTTGCGTTTGGCAAGGAACACTTTATCAGTAGAATGGGACCACGTACGGATGCGCTTCTTAATACTTGTTTTAAAACTGTATTGCTAGGGTTAAGGTTCCAGAGGTCGCTTGCTGATAATTGATGTACACATTCATGAAAGAACCGACTGTATGACCCACCAGGATTACTAGAGCTGATGTCTGACCATAACAGTGACTCGAGGGAACCAGCTCCGGCCTGCCTTAGCTTTTGGCACAGTTTTAAATAAGCACCTGCGCTTAGCATTTCGTAATTTAGAAGGCCCAGTTCTAATCGGATCTGTGCAGCAGATGCGGATTTTGGCAGCTGAAAGACCCTTTTATAAATCTTAGTCACATGTTGGTTTAATGTTGTACTGAGTTTGCTCAGGGAAATTTCAGAGCCATACGACAACGTGGGGCCTATTTTGGCTCTCATGACGTCCAACATTGGGGTTAAACTCGGGCCTGTCAATTTTTTCGAAAGTTTTGAGAGATTCACTTGAAGAGCCATAGCTTTCATTGTGATGTCGCTGTGATGTTTGGCAAAAGTGCCCCTAGAGTCGAAGTTAATCCCCAGGTATTTATAAGATTTTCCTACCGCGAGTCCAGAGTTGTTATACGACCAGCCACTGCCTCCATAGTGTTTTCTGCCAAATATGACCACTTGAGTTTTCTTTAGGTTTACCTCTAGGTTGTTTGTGGCGGTGTAACTATGTAATTTGTTTAACAGTCGTTGCAGCCCTACTCGAGTGAGACTGAAGAGGGCGAGGTCATCAGCATACAGAAGATTGCTTAACTGAACACCACCAATCTTAGGGGGATGGCTGTTTATCGCATCTAGTTCCACTGAGAGATCGGCGATGAACAGATTAAAAAGCAGCGGAGCTAGCACACATCCCTGTTTGACTCCCTTGTCGTCTTGATTTTTCGAGACAGGTGTGAGCCGGTGCCAAGCTTGACTTGTATCCAGGTGTTGGTATGCAGTTGGACTATTGCCTCCAAGAGTTTGACCGGATTCCCCACTTTGTTCGCTTAGCCCAAAGTGCTGCCCTTGGGACCCGGTCAAAGGCAGCTTTAAAGTCAACAAAACAACAGTAAACCACCTTGGATGAAATTAGTGCTTTATCAATGAGTATTGATAGTGCCAGTAAATTAGACATGGTGCCAGAGTTTGCAGAGAAGCCGGTTTGGTTTTTTGGGATCAGTCCTTTCAGGTCAGCCCAAGAGCTCAGTTCTTCGAGTAAAATACTCGCAAAGTACTTTGCCTCGTTGTCCAGTAAGGCTATCAACCTGTAATTATTTGGGGACGAATGAGAGCCAGACTTATAGATTGGGTGGATTATTGCACCTCGCCAGGAGTCAGGTATAGTTGAACTACTTAGTGAAAAGTTGAAGAGGGTTGCTAGTTGTTTTGACCAGAGAGGGATATTCGATTTAAACAGGACCTGTGGCAGGCCGTTTGGACCTAGTGCTCTGTCTGGTCTTGCTTCTGATAGTATTTTAGCTAGCCTTGTTTGGGTGATAGAGATTTTCTCGCGTTGATGTTGCCTCGACTCTTGCGAACAGTCCTGGCACTCCATAGGGGCATCTTTAATCAGTATGGAGTTATTATTTGCTGTAGGATCTGGTCCTCCATTGGCCCTAAAATGGCCAGTCAAAAATGTTGCCCATTCTGCCTCTGCAATGTTTGCACTCCCCTGGCTGGTGGTTCCGTTGGTTTGCCTATTCACTAGCTCCCAGAATTTTCTTGAGTTCCGGTTTTTGCTTTCCCAGGGAAGCTTGCACCAGAATTGTTCAAGGTGGAGTTGTTTATCCTTTTGATATGCCCATCTGTAGTTTTTCTGTGCAATTTTATACTTGTTCAGTAGGTCTTTAGAATCAGAGTGCTTCCTGGATGCCCCTAGGGCGGTGTTTCTGAGCTTCTTTAGTGCCATGGTTTGATTTAAAATGGGGGTCTGGGTGCTGCGAAAATCGGTATGGGAGAACAGAGGGGATGGGAAAAGGCTTAACAAATGAGAACAGAAGTTTGACCAATCAGCAATGGGAGAGGCTGTCAATAGGAAACTGCCTGCTGTAAATAAGAGGTATTCCTTCATGATGTTAATGCTGATGTTATCATTCCATCTTAAACGTTTTAAGTTTTCGGTGTGAACTCCTCATGAGTAATTGGAGCAAGATCATGATGGACTTAGTTTAGGGTGACAGTGACGACTTAGTGGCGGTGGTCGCTCTCAGATCGCGCTATGATGCTATAATTTTCTAAGTGTGAGAACAGGGCTGAATTACAGATGGTGTATAGTCTAGGTAGGAGTACTTTCGACCATTTGTCCATGTCCAATTCGGTGGAATGTCCTGTGTGAACCTACCATTCATTACGATGAAACCAGCACTGTAAAGTTGCAACACGCAGTGCTCCCCTAAACCACAATATGGTTGAGATGGGGGTTTAATCTGATTCTTCAATACCGGCGGAAGAAATGGTAGGAGACCTCCCAAATCAGACGGGTTTCCTTGAAAAGGTTGGTGTTGAAGTCCCCGGTAAGCAAACAGTCTGCGTGAGGGAAGTCTCCGGCCAGGTCACACAGAATTTTGAGCAATCGGTTTAAGTGAGAAGCAGCAGGGAGCGCTGCTGTCTCCACGAGTTGATTCTAACTCCAATCAGCCAGTCCTCATCGAAGTTTAGTAACTCAGTTGGGCCTTTTAGACTGCAGGAAATATAAATGGACAGACCCCCCTTGGGGCGTCCATAGTTACAGTCCCTTACAGCTGGTTTCTAGTATTCGATGTATCCTACTATGGGGCAGTTGTGAATAGCCATGTTTCTTGCAGGGCAAGTAGGTCATGTCCGAGGATAAACTTTCGGGTCTCTAATGAGGCCATTTTATGATGAAGACCGCTAATGTTCCAGGAGCACAGAGATAAGCAAGGCTGCGACTGGGGATTAGCAAGATTTACGGGTTGAAGCTGGGGATCGCTAAGTTTAGCAGCCTCCATTTGGTTTGATTTTAGTGAGTGTTGCCCGAATGGTCAAGCTGAGCTTTTACGGGACAGAGCTGCTGGCAACCACTCCCAGTCTTGTACTTTATTGAAATTCGAGGATATGGTCCATGAACTATCTGTTGTGGATGCATCGCCTACAGCATTTTTTAGGATTGAGTACGGCTTGTTTCTGTCAGCATTCATGGACTGACGAGAACTTGGCTGGGTGACTGGTAGCTTGGCTAGCACTGTAGGATAGCCTGGTTTATGATGTGGGTGGATTTTGATTCCCCATGACCGGAAAAAGTCTTTGCTGGCTAGAAAGGCTTGAGCCCATGTAAAGGATTTGAATGTTACCAATGTTACTTCAGAGGGTTGTAACCCTCTTGGGGGGAGAAATTCGATGTACTCGATGTCTTCAGATGCCAATGTGTCAAGACCCGGTACTCCTTTTAATAATTTAATGATGTTAGCTCTGTTGAGGACATCATGCTGTCCTTTTGATTTGTATTCAGGTGCGAGGAGAATTTTGGAGTACTGATGATCGCTGACGACTCTCTGTTGGCAAGGACCCGAGTCGAATGGGTCATAGTTTTCAGGTAATGATCCAGGGGCTGTTCCTAGTTTAGGCAGGGAATTTTCTCGAGTCTCTTGCTGACTTGTCAGGGGATCCCCAGATGACATTGGTGCGTGCTTACAGGTTACTTTTAGGTGGCTGTCTCCAACAATTGGTCGAGCAATCTGAGGGCGAGAGTAAGGAGAAAGTTGAGTTGGGATAGACAATTCTGTTGGCGAGTTTGTTTTCTCTTCTTGTAGTTGGCCAATTGCTTTTTCCATGCCAGTTGGAGGCTCTTTTGCTTTTTCAACAACAGCCACATCATGGGGATTTAATGGGGGTCTTCTTAAGCAGAAAAGGGAAGCGTGTTGGACCTGATGGTGTACAGAAGTAGACTGTTGAGCGTTTAATGTTGAGTTAGCAGTAATGATTTGTTGATCCTGTTTTTGTGGATTAAGACTTGGAGCTTGTTTGTTGTCCGAGGGTTTAAACAGTGGGTACAGCTTAAGAGACTCAGCTGTAGTTTTTGTTGTTAACTTATTTCTTTGCTTACGTTGGCGTTTCCTTTCTCTCTTACTAAGGGGATGAAGTGGTTGGAGGTTTAGCTTGGGGTGAAGTGGGGCCAGTGTGAGTGTCTTAAAAACCGGCTCTGGGTGAGCTGGGTCAGCTGAAGGTATTGAGTCACTCCCAATATGACGGCTCAGCGGCAGGGGTAATTCGGTCTTGACCGGCGGTGTCAGCGCTTGATCATTATAGAGCGGATTTAATGCTGCGAAGGATTTTGCCTCTGTACTTTCTGGCATCCCGTGAACCGCTGATGCCAGAGATTTATTATTTATTTTGGCGGAACTTGGGCCTGCACGCTTTAAGTGGTCCTGACCTGGCGCTTGCTGACAGGTCCTCCTGACAGTTGTTTGACTTCGTCTAGGACACAGTTTAGGAAGGCTGGAAGCGCTGAGAGGCTGTCAATGATGGGTGAGCAACAACAAACTGACTGGACCAGGTTTGAAGATGATTGGGGCCTTGTTATTAGATTATTTAGATTCTCTAGCTTGTTATCGATACCTGCTGTAAACATGGTTACGGTGTTCAAAAGGTCAACTTGAGTGTCCAGTTTATCTGAGTGGTAATTTAGTGCCGTGACTGTAGTTTGGAAGGTTTGCAGCAGTTGTGGCCATACGGTCGACGTAGGTGTGGGAGTAGGGCCGCGTGTGTCAGGTTCTGATTTTTGGTTGAATAGTTTATCTGCATCTTTAAGAAAGAAAGATAGCTCCAATAGTGATTGATCATTTGGGTCGGTTCCTGTTGGATGCTTTATTGGGGCTGTTACTGTGGCTGGATTAGAAGGGATTTGAGGCAGGAGCGGTTTAATGTTTCCCTTCGGTGATCTGTCCCATTGGGCTGCAAAAGGGCTGAATACGTTGAAGCTCGTTGATTGATTTTTTTTGTTTAAGTGAGGAACTTGGAGACGAATATTGTTGTAGCGTAGTAATAGAGTTGTCTGTTTGTTGTGGCAAAACATTAGATATTGACTCAGTGGTTTCAGTCCAGGAGTGATCGTTTGAAACGTGTGATACGTGGCTTTCCTGGGGATGAGATGGGTAACGAGGTGGAGAATGCTGAGAGACTAAGAGAGCCCCCGAATGGTGGACCAAGGGCATTTTCTGATCGTCCGCGATTGTTCTTACACTGGGGACGTCCAACGGTGATAAAGTCTTGTTAATTGGCGGCATGTGGACAATTGCCTCTGTTGTTGTTTGTTGTAATATTCTGGCCTTGGGCACCTCCAAAACTTGAGAAGGGGGGAGAGCTTGGCCCCTCCTGATGATTTTTTGAAATAATCTAGGATGGAAAGGGGTTGCGGGTGCTTAGAGCCAGACGGAGAAGGGCGATCCTTGTTGCTGTCAGGGTCTGATCCGTGGAGAAGAGGGCTTGATAAATGCGGCGGGGACATGACCATAGATTGTTTAGTAATGGTCGCTGCGGCTACTTCTGCCACTACTGCCAACCGTTTTAGTTTTTTTGGCTTAGGAGATGGAAATGCCCTCCTTGTTTTCCCAGATCTCATCACTCTGCTTTGTTGGGCTGTCTTGCCAACGGGGCGCCGGGTACGTCAGGCCACCACACCACCGCCTCTTGGCCGGTGCTCAGTGACCCAAGCAGTGGTAGAGGGGTCCCCGGGTTGGCTTGTCCGGGGGGGGGAGGGGAAGTCCAAGCAGGAACACACCAGGCCCCTGCAAGCCGCACCCAGACCTAGATTGGCCGCTTCTGCTGGGACCTGGGTTCGCACTCAGCAGCTGGTAGATACTAGCGCTGCGGCTTGGACAGCTAGGACACCCCCCCGTTGCCCCCCTCTCCTCTGCCCACAATAACCTGCCTTGTGACCCTCGTGACCCTTCAAACCTCAGCCAAGTTTGGAATAGAACTGGTACAGAGTATGGTATGTGGCGTGGGGTATGTGCAAGGGCCTCAACAAGCGGTCAGTATGGACAGTGTAAGAAATGTGGGCAGGGTGGCAGAGGAGAGAGGGTGCTGGTAGGGGTGGGACCGGCGAGACCGGGCAAGACAGGGCAGGACAGGGCAGGACAGCACTAGAGCAGAACCGGCAGGGCAGGGCTAGAGCAAACCAGGCCAGCGAGTATGACAGCTGCAAGCCAATATGAGCTAATGCAAGCTAATACTGGCCTCGGTGCGGTACAAGCGGCACAGCCGGGGGAAAACAGGCACAACTGGGTGTGTGGAGGAGGAGGAGGGTATAGCACTGTTGATTTAGAAGCATCAACAGCCTGTGGCAACAAATACCTGTATGGATAACTGTACAGGGCTCCTCCTGCGGAGGAAGGGGTTACAAGAAGGTCAGCACTCACCTCAGCTCAGCTGGGGCCTCACCGTCACTGGCCCGCTTCCCCCCCACAGGAGTCCCCACCACGTCTCTGCTCTGCTCCTCACCGCACACCATACGCCGCACCTCGTCACCGCCGCAAACTGTGACCGCAACCGCGGCCGGACCGCTGCTGCCTGAAGCTCGGCCCCCCACGCTCTACGCACTACGCTCTGTGCGCTGCACTCCCTGCTCTCTGCTCTCGCATCGGCAAACCTCCGATACTGTGCAAATTGTTCGCCCTAAGTTGGCAGGGTATGCCCAGACGTGGGTCCCTTGCTCACTTTGCCACTGGATTCAAGCTAACCTGGCTGATGAGGGCTGTTAGCCCGAAACCGGTCCCAGGATGCTTGTTTCCGGTCCAGGGAAGACATGGCTTGGCAGTTCGGGCTGGACTGTTCCCATGAGGCACAGGGTCAAGACTGATTTGCATATAGCTGTGTCTGAACTGGGGTGGCGAAGTGAGCTAAAGAACGATGATGGATTCAACCCAGATCTGTGACTGGGGGTGAGTGTCTGAAAAGTTTCAGCGCTCCGTCAATCATCTCCTTGTGATTGCTTTGTTCGCCCTAAGTTGGCAGGGTATGCCCAGACGTGGGTCCCTTGCTCACTTTGCCACTGGATTCAAGCTAGCCTGGCCGATGAGGGCTGTTAGCCCGAAACCGGTCCCAGGATGCTTGTTTCCGGTCCAGTGAAGACATGGCTTGGCAGTTCGGGCTGGACTGTTCCCATGAGGCACAGGGTTAAGACTGATTTGCATATAGCTGTGTCTGAACTGGGGTGGCGAAGTGAGCTAAAGAACGAGGATGGATTCAACCCAGATCTGTGACTGCGGGTGAGTGTCTGAAAAGTTTCAGCGCTCCGTCCATCATCTCCTTGTGTTTGCTTTGTTCGCCCTAAGTTGGCAGGGTATGCCCAGACGTGGGTCCCTTGCTCACTTTGCCACTGGATTCAAGCTAGCCTGGCTGATGAGGGCTGTAAGCCCGAAACCGGTCCCAGGATGCTTGTTTCCAGTCCAGGGAAGACATGGCTTGGCAGTTCGGGCTGGACTGTTCCCATGAGGCACAGGGTCAAGACTGATTTGCATACAGCTGTGTCTGAACTGGGGTGGCGAAGTGAGCTAAAGAATGATGATGGATTCAACCCAGATCTGTGACTGGGGGTGAGTGTGTGAAAAGTTTCTGCACTACGTCCATCATCTCCTTGTGTTTGCTTTGTTCGCCCTAAGTTGGCAGGGTATGCCCAGACGTGGGTCCCTTGCTCACTTTGCCACTGGATTCAAGCTAGCCTATCTTTACCCTTCACAGAGAGCTCCTTATCACTGTTCTTTACATCAGAGTTCTGCTTATAGCAGGTAGAGGCCACTACAACCCATTGTATTGTATGGTAGTGCAGCATTTATAGAGCGCTTACTACCCCTATGTGGGGCACTGAACTGGACTGTTGGCACTTAAACCCAGCAAATCTTTGCATTTTGGGTAGACAGATGTATGTATACCCCCATGAAGGGCCACCCTTTTTTAGATCTCGCCTTGGCAGCGCATGCGCTGTCTCTTCGATACATGCTGTATCTACTCTGTTGGCTTCAAGCACGTCCATCGCTTTTCATTGGTTCCTTTTCGTGCCGTTCATAAAGTGGTGCTTTTCATAGGTGATTCTGATTTGTTTGTCCCTCCTTGTGGTGGTTTGTTCACTCCCATGGAGACTGGCCCTATTACATGTCGCTGTCCCCTTCTCGACATTTATGTGGTTTGCGGCGCACTATTTTTTTATATTCCCTCGGCTCGTGTTTCTAGAGTGTTTATTTATTTGTTTTCCCAAAAAAATGCGATCAGAATGACGGTACTTTCAGTTTCGAAACACATGCAGTCGTGCCCAGATGTTGTCATTTTTAGTTTACAAACTTAAAATTAGCATTTTGTGGAAGAGGTGTGGCGCAGCGGCCAGGGTGCCAGGGTGCCTGACTCTGGACCACGGGGTTCACGGTTCGATCCCCGGTGCCGGCGGCATGTTAGCCCAGCACCATGTGACTCTGGGCAATAGCTCGCTTAATCTTCCCGAGGGCCGCCAGCGCCGGGACACCTCTCCGGAGGTAGCTGTGCGCTTACAAATGCTGGTATTTCATTTCATTTCATTTCATTGCAAAAACACACCCGTTGTACCCGAACACCCACCTTCACCTCCCGAACCGCCATTCCATTCTGAGCAGCTCAAAACACACACATTTGTGTGCAGATATCATTTGTTAAGCTCCCACACCAATATGGAGGACATGCTGCTTTTCGCTTCAACGCCCCTTTACATAGTTGACCCTTATCAAGGTCAGATTAGGTCAAACGGGGCGTTGTGTGCCCCAACCACTTTAGCCGGGCCGGGGCGAGGAGTGTGTAGACTGCTCAGTGCAGGGGCTTGGCAACAATGGAGTCACGTGAGCGAGCCTGCCATTGTGTTGGGAAGCCTGGCCGGATTAGTCGCCATTCTAGGAGGGAAAATGTCATACTTCGCAGCATTCTGGAATGTTTAAACATGTAAACTTAATCTCGCTGCGGCCCACTGTAGAGAATTAACACTGCTTTAATTTTTGCAAGTGTTCTCCATACCGCCCAGCTGCCTCTTGCTAAGACTGCAACTCCCAGAATACTTTGTTTATCAAAGGCCAGGCATGGACAAAATTGCCTTCAATGTCGTAAAGTAATCTTGTGGTAGCCTTGAATAACTTTACTGCCTCCGTGCTTAAAATGAAGGCTTCGTATTGACGTTGGTTTAAAAGGTTCTTTGTTGTAACAAGTAGGAAGCTGAAATTAAACTGCATATGCATTCTAGTTTGTATTGATATCCGGATGTGCCCTCTGACAGGCAGTCGTCCTTCTGCTACCTGTCAACGAGCCAGCAGTAACTTCCTGCTTGTTTATTCAGTGATTAGCACGGCAGACTACCTTTTTTCCTTAAAAATGTGCTTTCATTTTGTCCCCATTTTGCTTTTAGTACCTCCTGCTTTTGTTATTTATTTAAAATTGAACATCCGGTTAGAGGAATCTCCTCGCACTCCTCTGTCATGAGGCTGAGCGAGATTCAGAGGTGATGGTCGGGCCTGGGAGGTCACATTGACCAGAAACTGGGGCCCCCAGTCAGGAACCCGTTTGTGCATAAACTGTGCTTCACCCCACTGCAGAAAGCCAAAGTAGTTGTTCTTTATGTGTGTGGTTGTGCTTGTATGTGCGCATCTCTGCAAATAAACGTGTACCCGTCTCTTCGCTCATTGTAACGTGGGCGGGCACACTCGTTTCAACATTACGTCTGTTACTATTACAAGGCACTGCATGTTCCATCCGCCCTTCTATAGTGTAGTACCTGACCCTCACTCTCTTGTGGCCTGTAAAAGCCCCTCCTAGCTTGATTGGCAGCTCTGCTCTCTCATTCACCAGTGGCACATGAAGTACATGTTGTAGCACCCAGGATAATGTCCTGCATGGCTAAATACTTACAAGGTCCCAGAGACGAGGCCTATTGGCCATGCCAATGTTTGTTATTATTCTGTCTCTGACGTTGTGCTTAACATCTAGGTTTGATGTGTGACAAACACTAGGCGTGTGCTGGATGGCGCACTACATCATCCTACTGCTTTTGAAGCCGCAAATTTAACATAAAAGGTGAATATTTCCTTGTAATGGAGGCTTTGCAGTAGCTGCAGGAGTAGTTCGAGTTACTGACTGACAACACTGCACTGTATTAATATGCTTTCTGTTGATGATAAGTTAGTAATAGTAAAGCTGGCTACCATGCTATACAGTCGGTCATTTACGTCATGCCATTTATTACTCACAGTGTCATCTGAGTCAAAAACCGCACTGTCAGTTCTTCTGAAATGTGTTCACTTTTCTGTAATGTGATTTCCTGTGATGTCATGACAATACCTAAGGTTCCATGATGCCATTTCCACTGAAATGCCATCATCATGCCAGTTGGTTGCTTTAAAACCTTTACAATTCTGCTTTTTTTTTTACTGTCAGAGAATGCTGAAAAGTATGCAGATTACTATTTTACAGTACGACCAGTGATAAAATGGGGCCAGTTGCACCCACTGACTCAGGTATTCGCTCTGAAAATACATTTTAACAAGTAAAAACCTCTGCCCACTGTTACATCTGCAGTGCACAAAGGTGCACCATTGGTTGGAATCATCCAGCAGCCGTGTGTGCATTGACAAAACACTTACTGTTGGCGCAAGGATATGTTATTGATTCAAAGCCCTGCGAGGAACATTATGTAGTTTCTACGCAAGTCCAAATTGCAGAATTTGTTTGGTGCCAGACTTCTGCCAGCTTTTGTCGCATCAACCTTGCTGCAGTTTTGCAGTCTTTAGCTATTTGAGTGTTGCTTTTAAATCCTTTGTGAATAGTGGGAGGAGAGCTTAAAGTTGCTTCAAATGAATGGGCTGCAGGAAACTGTAGAGAACCTCAGAGTTGCTCACTACCTTTTTTCATTAATGAATTCAGCAGGGGCGTAGCTACCATTGGTTCTGCAGGTGCAGTGACACCAGGGCCCAGAGCACTGAGGTGCCCATTGAACCCGGATAATTGCTATATTTTACGACCCTAACAGCAAAGCGATCATTTTCCTTGCTTGCACCAGGGCCCAAGGCATTCACTACACTGTTGGAATTCAGAATTTTGCAGTGGGGTGCAATGAGGTTTTCAAACCTAGGCGAAACTTTTAGTTAGACATATATTCAGGGCCTTAATTGGGGCACGCCCACCAGTTAAAGCCCTGACTTTGAAACAGGTTTTTTACCCGGCCCTACATTTATGTTCTTCACTGCATATGCAAAAACAATGATCGATTTCTCAACAATGACTGTAAAAACCCTTAAGGTAATCCACATCAGTGAGGCAGTCCCGTTTACACTTCACATGATTTGCTTCATCTTGCATTCACTAAGAGTATTTGCTTTTTTTCCAGACAATGTGTTTGTGTAGTCGTTTTTTGGTGCAACGTGTGACTCCCGTGTAGCACATTCTGTGAACTGAGTCGCCTCTAGGTGTCTGGGTGAATTCAAGTTGTGATTGGGTGTTTAGGATGGAGCATAGTCATGGTCAGACTGGGACAGAAAGTAGACCTGGCACCAAAATAAAAGAGTCCCTCATTAGCAAACCGTAGCTAAGAAAGTGGCCCACGTTTGCAAATAGGGCAGGTTTGAATTTGTAAATACTCATTTTATAGGTGTTTTTCAAGGTGTCGGAGACTGCATCTATTTGAGCTTGCTGCAGATAATGTTTGTGATAGTATCAGGGAAAACAACAGTAA
The DNA here is from genome assembly GCA_963921515.1 of Calotriton arnoldi. NCBI lineage: Eukaryota > Metazoa > Chordata > Amphibia > Caudata > Salamandridae > Calotriton > Calotriton arnoldi. The sequence goes on from CAWUFW010009358.1 coordinate 682,746, forward strand.
AAGCCATCCCACCAGACAGTAAAACAGGCCCTCATACCTCCAAAAACAGTCCACACATTGACCTATCAGACCAGACCTTGGGAGCACTACCTGATCGCTCTATAGGCCAGTCTGACACTGGGCAAGGTCAAGAGATCTGGAATTAAAGCTAAAGACACTGTGAGTTTATGACTGTGTCAGTGGGTCATAAATGTGTTCAAACTACATGCTCATCCAATCCTTGGCCTTTCAGCAGAGTGCTCGTACGTGACAATCTTAATTACAATTCCGTGTGAAAGTGTGTGAATTAGGTACATATCTGTGAACATATTGAAAGCAGAGCTGGGATGGTGAAGAGGTGGTTATGCAAGACGGTCCATGCAGAAAGACAAAGTCAAAAGACAGTGCAGAAGTAGAAGGAGATGACTAGTGATATAGGCAGTTGGAGGACAAGGGTGTAAGTGACTAACAGTGAGAGATACTGTAGAGAAAATTGGTGTGAAAGGGAGAATATGAGCTATATAAATACTCATTAGACCACTGCCACTTCTACAGATATTATTAATGTTTAATTCACAGTCTCATATTTAGAAATTTTAAACATTTCCAATTCTAATTCTTCATAACAAAATAATTGTTGTTACTCATTTATTGATACTGCTAATATATATTGGCAAAGTCAATAGGTCTGGCTTAAATTTTGCCTGTGTTTGTTGTCGTATGAAATGTCTGGATGCAATAAAAGAACAATCACAGAGAGGCACCCACATACTGGTCAGGTGCCAAATGCACAAAACACAAGATTTAAGTTAATATAATTTAAGCCACAAGCTTAATTAGATAGGCCACACCTTTTGAAAAGGATTCCTAGTTATTTCTTGGAGCAAGTTTCTTTTAGAGATACTCTATCATTTTAATTGTACTTAAAGCATTTTATATATTTTGTTTTGAAACATTTAGTTAGACACATTTACCTTGACATTAAGTATAAATTTTGTATTTAGTTTAAAAAAAAATTGTTTTGAAATGTTTGAAAACGTATTTCTTTTAGAAAATCAATCTGACCCTATTTTTGGTCTTGACTGTTCAATGGCCCAGCATGTATCTTGTGGTTGCTCACTTGCCAATATTTATTGACATGAAAAGTATTTTTAAGTCCAGGATGGTAAAAAAAATAGCTAATTTATTGTTTTCCCCCTTTTAATATGTACTTATTACAGCAAATACAGGAAGTATTTTAGTGCCCTCTAAACTAAACTAATCTTAAATGATTATTAAAGCGAACAGAAGCAGAATTTCCATTTCAAAATGGCAAAATCTTATTTTAACACTACCTCCTGGCTCTCTTTGAACTTCTGAGAAATGTGGCACCTCTATAGTTACTTCCACTGGACACTTATGGTCAGTTAACTTCAGTCCTTATCATTTTGGATGTTTTCTAGGGACTTATTTAGAGCTAGGTAGTTAATGGGAAATCACTCAATATGTTAGGAAGTGTTACCTCTTTTGGAGAATTCACAGGTGGAATTTCTTCGGCATGGTGGGGTCTAGAAAGTTCTGTTGATCAGCTTGGGGATTTTTCCATTACCATTTGTCTCCATATTTGGCTATAAAATAACAAACTATTTGCCCAGAACCACTGCTCACAAAACTCGCAGCAGAACTCACAGAACCATCACCCAAGCCCTCATCACATGCAAACTGGGCTACGGGAATGCTCTCTATGCTGGAATCAATGCTCAACTGACCAGAAGACTCCAGACCATACAGAATGCTGCGGCCGGTGTCCCTCTGAAACTCCCACCTGGTGCTCACATCACCCCGCACCTCAAACACTCCACTGACTTCCCATTCACAAAAGATCTCTCTTTGACCTCCTCACACACACAAAGCCATACAAAGCATTGGCATTGCATACCGCAACAGCTGCATCAACTTCCACAAACCAACCAGACACCTCTGCACAGCTGGACTCTTACGAGCACATATCCCGCGTAATAGGCAGAACCTAAAACTGGAAGTCATGCTTTTTCTTGCCTCACTCCTAAAGCCTGGAACAACCTGCCCCTGAACATCAGAGCCACATTCTCAGTTCATGAATTTTGCAAACAAATGAAGATATGGTTCTTCACTTAGGTCAGGCCTGTCTTGGCCCAGCTCCTCCTGATTTTGCAGAACCAGGACAACCTCCCATTGAATTAGGCGCTTTACAAGTACAAATAACATAACGTAACAGAACAAGATGATTGTGAAGGCTAGTTTTGAGCAGTTCTTCTTGTTGTACAGTAGTTGATGTTCGTGTGGATCATCGTAACAACTGTGTGCCGTATCCTGGGTCTTTAAGAGAATTGTTTTCCCATTCTATTACTGGGAATGAAGAAGGATTTTGTCACTTCATGGTGAGGAGTGCCCAGTGGAATAACATTTTATTTTGTTGTTGGTGCTATGGGGCTCCTCTCTCACTTCATTTGTAGGGAATGCTGACAGTCTTGGAAGTTCACTCAACCATTGACGTGGAGCCAGCATCAGGGTCAAACAGGTGAAGTTTGTGAGCTTCTTCCCTGGTACCAGTCTTGAAGCGATGGTCTGTACTACATACAGCCTGGGTGGAGTGGAGTTTGCATGGCTGAGTACAACTGGTGATTGAGGGATGTAGTAAGCTGGTCATAAACCAACAATTCCTGCCCATAAATCAATGTTTCCAAGCTTGTGTGTTTTCACGATGATCATCTTTTTTGGCTTTAAGCTGGTACTATGTTTGAGTTGATTTTGTCTTGGGTCCTTAGAATGTTTGGGGATTTTTCTCTCAACACTTTTGTACAGTCATCCGGTTACTTCGGATGTTGGTCTTGGACTACAAAGTATTCATCTATAATAGTAAGTTGGGCATTAAAGGTAGTGCATAATTTGAGCATGTGGTTGCAAGTAGGGCCCTCTTGCCCTCCTCTTTGGGGACCTGGACTTTTTTGTAGGCATCAGAATTTGACCCAGAACGTGATGGAGAAATGCAGTAGACTGGGAAAGGAGGAGGAGAGGAAGACGGAAAAACACTGACAAAGGGATAAAGCAGGGATGAAAAAGAGCCTGCAAGAGTGAAAAAAAGAGACAGGAAGAGTATGTTGGCTGAAAAAGAGGCATGAGGTGAAATCAAAATGATTAATACTTGTCATCAGCGACGTTTGGTAGCGACGGGCTTCTGAGAAAACATTTGGGAGACCTACACTCAGTCGCGGCTGCTGCCAATATGCAGCGGGGGGCGGCAGGGTAGCAGCAGCGGTGGGGGGAATGAATAAAAAAAAAAAAAACACTTACCTGATCCTGCCGCTGCATCGTGATTCTCCTGCTGCTCCGTCATGCTTCTCCTGCTGCTCCGAGTCCCGACAGTCCCTGGACAGAATCCTCAACCTTTCCAGATGCCGCTCTCATACTATGAGAAACCTAACTTTGCATGTCTGTTTGGCCGTCCTAAGATGGCCGGCGAAACAGACATGTGCACTTAAAGGTGCACAGCCACTCCTCCCTGTGACCCCAGCTCCGCCCCTCCCTGCATACGCTGGCTCAGAGCCAGTGGCTGAAAAATAAAACAATATTAAAATATCGTTTTATTTTTCAGCTGCTGGCTCTGAGCCAGTGGGGCAACGCTTCTCCTCCATTGCAGAGGAGCCTCCGCTGCCTACACTTATTGTTTTACAAATTAAACACTGATTAAGAAGGGTGGTATGAAAATCCATAGGCGGGATCTTAAGATATAAACATATGTGGATGTATCTGGCTCCCTTTCTGTCATGTCTCCACTGTCGCTTGATTAGGTTTCATTCTCAGATTTGAACAGTAACATGAGTTCCACCTTCACTCTTTTTCCTCTAGACCTTTCACCTCAGCCCAATTGAGGAAAATACGGAGCAGTTTAGTTTATCTGGTTGCACTGGGCAGCTTCACCATTACACAGCTTCACCATTACACATCAAAGAATGTCATAATGTTTAAAATTACAAAGCACATCTGTGGCTGTTTTATCAACAGCTATGCGGTTCCAGTTCAGAGCTGAGTGCCCGTTTTTTAGGTCGAGCCTAGGCAGCGCATGCATTGCTCTGCGAGCCATGCTGTATTGGGGTATGTACTTGAAGCCCCGCCCACTGTCCGCCCATATTTTTCATTGGCTTGTGTCATTGTCCTTCGTAAATGCTGGCTTCTGATTCGTTATTAGGCTTGTTAGTCCCTCCTTAGTACCGCCTTGTCTTCGTTTGTAACCTTCCATGAGGACTGGCCCTTTTACCTCAGTTGTTACACAGTACGTCTTCTTTAGTCTGTAAGCACTATTTTCTTTAATGAATTTCCTTTACTGCAGGAGGGTCTCTCGTGCGCAGTTGTGACCACCGGCTTGTTTATGTAACTCGTAGCAAACGGGGAGCTCTTGAGGGGCCATGGGAGACAGAAGGGGGCAACTCAGCGATGCCTTCAAGCATTTGGAAGGCAATAGGTTTCGCATTTGCGAGAGGTTAAGCAATTGGCATTGTAAATGACAAGGCCTTTTATTTATGTTTTAAAAACCAAAACATAAATAAAAGGCTTTGTCATTTACAATGACAATAGCTCAAACTCACGTAAATGCGAGACCCATTGCGTTGCAGATGCTTGTATTATACGCTTTTAGTGTGAAAAGGGCAAACATAGAAGTCAGAATTTCTCCAAGTTAATGAATGAGCTGCAGACAGCAAAGCTCTGGCACAGAAAGAGGCAACCACTGCTCACTGTTTCCGAGCTGTGGTAGCTGCACTTCATGCACTAACTCAGAATAATTCCCAGTAAAATATGTGCTTTCGACACTGACAATGCAAAAAAAACAGGTTCTCGAATCTTAGTCAGTGCAGCTGTCCATGAAACAGTCCTTGAATTAAAATAATAATATTAATGTTATCTTTATATCAACATACATGTCACTCAACTATATTATGCCTAATAGATGATACTGAGATTTTCTCAAATGTTCTTAGATGTTTTCATATGTTAACCTTTCTAGCTTTTTTCAATTCATTAGAATTTAGTTAGTGTTTGGTTCCCCCAGACCGTGCCTGCTTTTGTAAACAGTCACCCCACGTTAACAAACATCCTAGTTTTTTAACCATAACCGGTGTAATTTCAGGCAGCCTTAGGGCAGTATTGTAGAGTTTTTTCAAGCTACCAACCATAGTGCAAAACAAAATCATATAAAATACAACATAACAGATCAGAACAATGTTACCGAACACTACATAACATAAAAACACATCATAATATTTTTAACCATGTAATATAGAATAACAACCTAGCATAATATTCTTTTCAGCAGGTTGTTTAGTAACCGTATAAAGACCCAAATCCTACTATGTTTATGCTAATAATGTGAAAGATTTCAAGGGTGTGCTCTTTAACTTACCATCAATGTGCTTGTCCACTTTTTGAGCGCTAAATAGTATAAAAATAATAACTTTTTATGTTAAGTAGTGCTGTCTACACTACTTCTGACGTTTCTAAACACTGTAAATAGTCAGCATTACTGTTCCTCAATTTAATGGTACTCAAGTTACCAACTTCAGAAGGATGGAAGGCTGAATTGGTCTTGCCCGAATTCAAACTTAGAATTTGGAGATCGCAGCATAAGTGAACAACAGTACTTCACATCCAAATCCTTCACAGGAATTCACAACATCAATATCTCATCTCACTACTACACAAAAACAAACAACACACACACCAGCACATCGCAACCACACATATACAATTTCATACTACATTCTGTCACAAAATAGTAACCACGCTCATGACTACACAAATAATACAAATCCTAAACCAACTCCAAAATGTTCTATTTTCACTAACACCGACTACAAACACCCCAACAGAACAACACTTGCCTCTCATCCATTGCACAATTAAGAACCTTAAAACATGACCCGCATGTGCCACCTCCTCTCCTAACCCATACACCTTAGTTCCTAAAAAGACGCAAGCAAAATAAACAACATACCACTCTACACGACTTTGCATTTCCTTGTCTATTACACAACAAAACTACTCTACAAAAACAACACAGCCTACAAATTCACTCTCAACCACAATCTCCACCATCTGCACATACAAAGCTAACATAATGCCTTCTAAGCCTGCTGGATGAGGATTACTATATAGACAAACAACACTATTGCTATCCTGAAGCCAACACTAATAATACACCTGCTACCAGTTCAAAGAATACTACTCACTCTTCTAGAAAACAAAGTGACAGCCCCACCAAAACACAATCTCTAGACTACCTACTAATAAATGCTTGATCACTCTCTAAAAACAAACACCACATCCACGACCTACTCACTGACACACAACCTGACTTACTCTTCATAACTGAAATGTGGTTGGGAGATGACATGGCTCCAGTATTGCATGAAGCGGTCCCTCCAGGCTATCAGACTGTCACACAAAATCGTATAGGCAAAAGAGGAGGCGGACTAGCTGTTATATTCAAGGAAACAGTAAACCTCACCAAAGCTGACAACATTTCCACTCAAGGTTGGGAGACCCTCATCACCAGATGCAACCCTACACCAACTTCCTCCTGTAACTTCCTCTTTCTTTACAGACCACCACCCAGCAATGGAACATTCTCAGATATGTTTCTAGACATAGTTTCAAACCTTATGACTCTACACTCCAACCTACGCATCTTTAGTGACCTAAACATAAGGGTTGACAAACCCAATATGCCCCATCCAAGAACTATCATCACTGGCCTAGACACACTGAACCTACATCAGATCATCACCAAACCCACACACATGGCTGGGCACATCCTAGATGTCATTTTTGCAAATATAGGATAAGTATAGTCACATGATCAGACCACCATCTGGTAGCTTTCCAACACAAACCACCACAAATCACCCCACCTAGACCAACCTTGCATGCAACCACATATCGACCATGGAACAAATTCAATTTTGAACACTTCGAAACACAACTAATATCAATACCGATCTAGACACAATAAATTCAGTTCAAAAGCTGTATCAGTGGCCACAGGAAGCTTCTGATACCCTAATATCACTAAGAACAGCATCACAGGACAAAAGAAAACAAGCACCTTGGATTAATGCAGAGCTAAAAAGGATAAAACAACAAATTGCAAAGCTGCAACATACCTGGCTCAAACAAATACCAATCAAGACAAACTTCACCTATACAAACTTAACAGAATATACAAGTCAACAATCAAAAAAGCTTAAAAAAGCTATTATTCAAACAGAATTCAAAATGCTAAATGTGCAAATAAAAGAATTGTATAAAATGTTCACTGAATTTCATAAACCTAAATGCACAGAAGGAACTCATCCCATTTCTCAGGAATTTACTGACAAACTAGCAAATCATTACACAGCCGAAATTGACATGTTGAACTCCTATTTAAAACAAAGGGAAGCCACCAGCACCAATCCATTTCCATTCATCTCCTCCAAGGATAGGCTAACCCAGTCTCTACATTCCTTCAAACAACTATCAGAGAGTAATTTTATGGATCTTGTCAAAGACAGCAGGCCATCCTGCCACCCTACTGACCCTTGTCCACCACAAATCTTCAAGAACAATATTTTAACTACCTCTGCTGCCACACTAGTCAGAACAATCATCAAATATTCTTTAACTACACAAGTCTTTCCAGAAGACTTCAAAAAGGCATTCAAATGCCTATTATTAAAGAAAACAAACCTGGACCCGCATGACCCAAACAACTACAGACCGATTACAAAAGGACCTTTCCTGGGCAAACAGATAGAAAGAGCAGCATTCACCCAGATGTCAGATTTCATTGAAGATAACTCCATTCCTTCTTTTTTACAAACAGGATTCCGTCCAGGAAGAGGCATAGAATCTGCCCTCAATGCCACCTGGGATTACCTTAAAAACACAGTAGACCAGACCGGGGCTGCTGCACTACTTCTCTTGGAGCTTTCAGATGCCTTCGACAGAGTTCATCATGACACTATAATCTAAAGACTCTATGAAGCCGGCATACAAGGGACTGCAATCGACTAGATCACACCCTACCTTCAAAACAGATCAAATTTCACCCATACTCCCCCTTTCTCATCCAAACCGTACATCACAAAAGCAGAGGACCCTGAAGGCTCTATCATCTCACCCATGCTTTTCAACATCTACATGAAGTAATTACCGGCAATGATCAATGAATTTCAGCTCATGTGCTATAACTTCGCAGATGACACACAAATACTTCTTAAACTGGAAAGCCCCAAAGACATTGGAAACTCAAAAATCTTCAGTTCCTCTGAGCCATTGATCAGTGGATGACATGGAGCCATCTCAAATTGAACGCAAATACTCACATCTTGCCACTGGAAAAATTGTGACCCACTCTGTACCTGGCCTGGTGATCTGGGACCACCTCCTAAAGAATTTAAAGAAGTAAGAAACTTTGGAACTACCATGGACTCCAAGCTATCAATGAATGCCCAAGTGGATATGTTAGCAAGATCAAGCTTTGTTACTATGAAAACTCTGAGATCCATCTTCCTCACTTAGGAATTCCACACAAGGTCCAAGCCACCATCTCTCTTGTACTGTCTAAACTTGATTTTGCCAATGGCCTCTACCACTGATCTTCTTTACCAACTCTGAAAAGACTACAACAAATGTAGAACTCTGGCGCCAGGCTATTACTACATGGAAAGCCACTAGCCCACATCTCCCTCCCCCCCCCAATCCCCTCCCCATTGCCAGAAGATCCACCTTTAAGCAGCTTTGTATCACGCACAAAGCAATACATGGAACAGGCCCACTTTTCATCAGAAATAAAATCACCAAATAAATACATAAAGGGAACCTCCGCTCCAGATTGGCACCTCGGCACATAACCCCAGCATAGAAGAAAAAATACATGGGTGGTACATCTTTCTCTGTTCAAGCAGCCAAACTATGGAATTCATTACCCCAAACATAAGATCCACTGATAACTATCTTATCTTCAGAAAACTTACTCAAGAGTTGGCTCTTTCCTACATGCCCACTTTACTCAAAACACAAATGTACAGCAAATGCCTGTGCATGTAAACATTTATAGTTTGATTATATGTATGTATTTAGATGTATAGGGTTTATATATATATGATCAAGACCGCGGCAACTTGGTAGAAACGCGTAATGCTGGGCACTTGCCATGACATTTTGATTTAATTCTGTCGTTCATAATGGAATAAAGCACATCACTATTGATTGCACGCTGTGGTCCGTACCTGATTTCCGCAGAGGCTTTGGTGTTTCAGGATTGTGGTATCATATATATATATATATATATATATATATATATATATATATATATATATATATATATATATATATCGAACATCTGATTGACTCTCCCCACTTCCCAGTCGGCGAAGAGAGAGTCACGGACTCCAGATTGTGTGGCAGCTAAGGTCTTTATTAGTCTTTAAGCCATATGACGCGTTTCGGACAACAGAGTGTCCTTGTTCACATTATATTTATAATTATAAATATATATATATATTTATTGATAATTTTATGCTTAGCATGTATATAAGTCACTGCATAGCTTACAAATGAGTTATTTAATTATATATATAATATATATATATATATATATATTATCTACTGGCGGTCGCCAGTAGATAGTTATAGTTACAACCTATTATCCATAGGAAATCCGCGACATTCTATTTGAAATAACGTTGGCGCCGGTTGACGAATCTTCGTGAAAGTTTCCAACTTGTTGGGGCGCTCCGCTCCGCTCCTACCCTGAAAGTCTCGGGGTGATACGTGAAGCGAGGGCCGAGAAAAAAGGGGGTCCCAAAACGCGTTTTCCCCATTCATTTTTCCATAGGAACCTTTAGTCGCAGCTACAGCCCGAACTGCTGAACGGAATTACACCAAATTTGGCAAAGAGGTAGTCCTTGGTTCAGACTGGTGCCTTTTGCTTAAATGGTGTAAATCCGTTCAGTAGTTCCTGAGAAAATCAAAAGTAAAAGTACATATATATCTATGGGCGCGTCGGATACGCGTACCCTCAGCGCACCCTGCGCGCACCGTCCCGATCACGAGCTGCATGCTAATTGGCTGTCAGCTGGCTGTCAACATTCCGATTCAGGAAGTGTTGGCAGCCATTTTGTCCCTCGGTAGAACCGAGGGACAGAAACAAGTGCGCAAAGCGCAAAAGGGGGCAGGGTAGAAACACCCTGACCCCTAGGTCTGCTCAGGGGGTCCCACAAGGACCCCTGGGCAGAAAAAGATTTTTATTTTTTTTTAAATCGGCGGGATGCGCTTAGGGTGCGCGTATCCCGCCGAGGAAAAAAAAGAAACAAGTGTGCAAAACGCACAAAGGGGGCAGGAGTAGAAACACCCTAACCCCTAGGCCTGCTCAGGGGGTCCCACAAGGACCCCTGGGCAAAAAAAAGCATTTAAAAAAAAAAAATCGGCAGGATGCGCTCAGGGTGCGCGAATCCTGCCGGAGCAAATCGAGCGCGGTCTCCGCGCTTCGATGTATTTGCCCCGGGTGGCCCAAGTCCCGGGGGCATGGTGGGGGTTTAATTTTATGTGGGGGGCCTCAAAGGGCCCCCAAGCCGAGGACCGCCACCCCCGGGGCTTTCTTTTAAAAATGGTGCGGGAGGGCTCTGAGCCCTCCCGCCAGCCCGGGACCACCACCTCCCGGGGCTTTTTTTAAATTAAACAACCTGTGTGGGGGCTCCAGCCCCACACGCCCCGGAGACCGCCACCTCCCGGGCACTAACAAATTAATATGGGGGTCCGTTACGGACCCCAGAGCCCCGGGACCACCACCTCCCCGGGGCTGTGTACTGAATGGGAGGGGGCCGCGCGGCCCCTCCTGGAGCCCTTGATGGCCCTGGGGACCACCACCCCCAGGGCCGGCTCCTGCAGTGTCCTGGGGTGCCTACCCCGGGACACTGTAGTTTGCTATGGCAGGACGGGAGCCTCGCGGCTCCCGTCCTGTCATTGCAAACTTGCTTTGGATATTGGAAGAGAGCAGGAAACCTGTCTCTCTTCCAATATCCAAAGCCGATTGCTTTTCCACATGGGGAGCAGCATGTCAGCTGCTCCCATGTGGGACAGCAATGCCGGCTCCCAAGGGACGTGGGGAGCCGGCGGGACTGTGGGGGGTTTGGGGACCCCCACAGTCCCCAACGAGAGGGCCAGCCCCGGGGATGGGGTCCCCGGGCAAGTAGTGGCCCGGGAGGGGGCCACGCGGCCCCCTCCCCAAAAAAAGCAAAAAAATTTTTTTAAAAAAGGAAAGGCCGGCTCCGGGGGATGGGGTCCCTGGGGCCTTAAAATGGCCAGAGGAGGGGGCCACGCTGCCCCTCAAAAAAATAAATATAGAGGCCATGCCCCGGGGATGGGGTCCCGGGGCCAATACAGGCCAAGGGAAGGGGGCCACGCGGCCCCCTTCCCGTTTTTGTTTTAAAGGTAATTTAAAAAAGGGGTAAGGCCCTGGGGGATGGGGTCCCCAGGGCCCAAAAAGAGAAAAAGGAAGGGGGCCACACAGCCCCCTTCAGGGAGAAAAAAAATTAAAAAACGATCGGGCCCGCAGGCCCCGCCCCTTCCTTCACCACTCTGCAAACGCGCCCCTGGCGCGTTTGCAGAGGGAACAGATTCCCCTTGAATACTGGGGGTCCCTGGGGGCCAACTAGCCCACCAGGTACCTCCAGTATGCGCCAGGGAGCTGCCTTGCAGAGAGGTGTACAGAGGCCACGCCCTTTTACACCTCTCTGCAACGCAGCTCTGTGGCGCTTTGGAGGTATATGGTGGGCTAGTTGGACTCCGGGGACCCTCAGGATTCAAGGGGACTTAATCCCCCAACTTAAAACGCGCCACGGGCGCGTTTGCACAGTGGTGAAGGGAGGGGCGGGGCTTCAGGTGACATGTGTGCAAACAGGCCCCGTGGCGCGTTTTAAGATGGGGAATTAAATCCCTTCAATCCTGAGGGTCCCTGGAGGCCAACTAGCCCAACAGTTACATCCAGAAAGCGCCACAGAGCTGCGTTGCAGAGAGGTGTAAAAGGGGTGTGGCCTCTCTACACGTCTCTGCAACGCAGCCCCTGGCGCATATTGGAGGTTCATGGTGGGCTAGTTGGCCCCTAGGGACCCTCAGGATTCAAGGGGACTTAATCCCCAACTTAAAACGCGCAACGGCGCGTTTGCACAGATGTCACCTGAGGCCCCGCCCCCTCCCTTCACCATTGTGCAAATATTCCTCTAAAATCAGCCGAAATATGAATTCCGATTTACTCACCTGTTATCAGGAGAGACCTCAGTGCTGCATCTTTCAGCCCAGTACTGGTCCTGAAAAGTAATTTTAACCGTACTTACCGGTAACTTGAATTTCCTTCATAGGCTAACATTGACTGGTTTCACTTGGAAATTCTTCTAAGTGTGGAGTTTTGGAACTTTAAAATATTCCTCTAAAATCAGCCGAAATACGAATTCTGATTTACTCACCTGTTATCAGGAGAGACCTCAGTGCTGCATCTTTCAGCCCAGTACTGGTCCTGAAAAGTAATTTTAACCGTACTTACCAGTAACTTGAATTTCCTTCATAGGCTAACATTGACTGGTTTCACTTGGAAATTCTTCTAAGTGTGGAGTTTTGGAACTTTAAAATATTCCTCTAAAATCAGCCGAAATCTGAATTCCGATTTACTCACCTGTTATCAGGAGAGACCTCAGTGCTGCATCTTTCAGCCCAGTACTAATCCTCAAAAGTAATTTTAGCCGTACTTACCAGTAACTTGAATTTCCTTGCATAGGATATCATTGCCTGCTTTTTGCTGAAAAGTTTCTAAGTGTTGATTTTTGGAACTTTAAAATATTCCTCTAAAATCAGCCGAAATCCGAATTCTGATTTACTCACCTGTTATCAGGAGAGACCTCAGTGCTGCATCTTTCAGCCAAGTACTGATCCTCAAAATTAATTTTAACCGTACTTACCGGTAACTTGAATTTCCTTCATAGGCTAACATTGACTGGTTTCACTTGGAAATTCTTCTAAGTGTGGAGTTTTGGAACTTTATAATATTCCTCTAAAATCAACCAAAGTACGAATTCCAATTTACTCACCTGTTATCAGGAGAGAACCCAGTGCTGCATCTTTTAGCCCAGCACTGACCCTGAAAAGTAATTTTAACCGTACTTACCAGTAACTTATATTTTCTAACATAGGAATCCATTGTCTGGTTTTCAGCAGAAAACTTTCAAAGTGTCGATTTTCACAAACTACAAATATTCCTTAAAAATCGCCTGTATGACTTAAACGCATTCATTCAACTGTTTACAGGAGATGCACCAGTGCTGGATCCAGGATCCAACACTGAGTAAGATAAAGTAACGATAACAGTTTTTACCTGCTAAGTGAATTTCCTTCCATAGGATAACATTGGTGATTCTATGAGAAAAAGTTTCTAAGTGTCAACTTTTAAAATACAATAATATTCCTTAAAAATCACGACTGTAACCAAAACGCTTTACTCAACTGTTTACAGGAGATGTACCAGGACTGAATCTAGGATCCAGTCCTGTGGTTACAAAAGTAATCCATAAAGTAACTAATTGCATTTAACTAGAAATTCACATTGAGCTGAATGTTGCATTGTGTTTGAAAATGTGTTGCCCATTGCAACAACTGTAACTACTGTACTTAAAAGTCTATTGCCTATCTGCAAAGTATTTAAACTAAAGTAATTCATTCTGAGAAAGTATTTTTTGTAATGTAATGTATAATGTAATTACAATGTAATTTAAAAAATAAAATATGTAAAAAAATTGTTTCTAAAAATGTAGTAAATCAGTATGAAAAAAATTAATATAACAATTAATACATTTAAAAATTGTCATTTACAAAACCTTTGAAATTCACTGAAAAACCGTAGGTTTCAGGCACGTTATAGTTAGAAATTAGCATTTAAAAAACCTTTGAAATTCACTGAAAAAACCATAGGTTTCAGACACGTTATAGTTAGAAATTAGCATTTAAAAAACCTTTGAAATTCACTGAAAAAACCATAGGTTTCAGACACGTTATAGTTACAAATTAGCATTTAAAAAACCTTTGAAATTCACTGAAAAAACCATAGGTTTTAGGGACAGTTTTAGTTACTTGGACATTGCACTCGTACAAAACCCGTGAAATTCCCCCGTTATAGTTAGTTCAGCTAACTATAACTCGCGCTCCGCAATGCACTGCTGATGACGTCACATATTACATCACTCATGACATGGTCAGTGACATCACTGATGACATCACTGATGACATCTCAAATGACATCACTGATGACATCATCCAGTGACTGTGTGTTTCTGTAAAGTTTAAATATTTTTAATATATATAGGAAAAGACGTATTGAAGAATGAGTGGGTGTGTAAGTGTCTGTATGGATGATTTAGTAGGTGCGTGACTGACTCTATAAGTGAGTGATTTAACGTATCTTACTGAATGCATGGGTTGAAGGCATTCGCCGAAACGCGTTGACCGTCCTTGCACGTTTGCACTAATGGTTTTGAAAAGAAGAAGAAAATAAAAATACCTCGAAGAAATTAATTGTGGATTCCCTCTGTGCCGTGGAGACTCTGGTTCAATTGATTGGGACCGCGTTGGGTTTGTTGTTGTTAATATATATATATATATATATATATTAACCCTAAGTAATATATACATTTGTTAAGCAGACAATAGGAATAGCTATACATTTTTTTAAACCATAAGTAGTATATATATTTGTACAAAGACCTGCATACATCTAAATACATACATATAATCAAACGATAAATGTTTACATGCACAGGCATTTGCTGTACATTTGTGCAGTGACTTGTATACATGCAGTGACATGTATACATGCTAAGCATAACATTATAAATAAATATATATATATATATATATTTATAATTTTATGCTTAGCATGTATATAAGTCACTGCATAGTTTACAAATGAGTTATTGAATTATATGCTTATGGGTCTCTGTTTTATTTATTTTATCTATCACAATGTGTAAAAATGATCATTGCAATTGTATCTAAGTGCTTCACTATATAAATATTGGAGAAAATAAAAAATAGAAACAAACACATAAATAATAAAGAAATTGATAAAGAAAAAACAAATAAATAAAAACAAAAAACAAAACAAAATTTAAAACAAATTACTAATAATACATAAATAAATCAGCTTTATGTACGGTAACACTTGAAAGTGTGAATATCTAACTATTTATTCATACATGTCCATATGGGACTTTATATCATACAACTTTATATCTCTTTATTATTTTCCATACACATGTATGCCTTTCTATGTAGTTATGTATCTATATATTTATTACTTTACTCCTACTGTCCAAAAAACCTTAAACTCTTTCCAATTCACTACTCCTTCTCATCCTATACCTCTTTCAATATATCCTCTACCTTCACTCTCTGACTCATCACAAACCTCATTGTACTTCTATGATTGCCCAAATAACCCTTTGTAGACTATTCCCTCCTCATCCCTCCTTTGACTCATCCCAAACCTCATTTTACTTTAATGCTCTCCAAAATAACACTTCTCCCCTCTATCTCGCCTTTATCCTATTCAATCCAACTAATAGACTAACAGGTCCACCGTTCGATTTGATAACTTTTATTTTCCTATACTAATCCACTAATAGTCCACTTTGGGTTCCAGAGTAGCATGCTACTCGCCAAAGAGCACTTTAACGCCTCATCAGGTGGAGTAAACTCAATTGTAAGCTTAAACTCACTAAGCCATCTTGCCAACTGTGTATGAATGTTAACACTTGTTCACATTTCTCAGTGGTGTGCTCAATAAGCTTTGCCTGTACACACCTACTACAGTGGCAAAGACCAATGCATTGACAAACTTACACCCGCAACACAATACCTTTACACCTTACAGTCGTAGGCAGACCCCGTCACATTGCTTTCTGACATTGCGTGCCCCTACTCCAGTTGTCAAAGTGGGCGGGATCCCATACTTTTTAAATTTAATAAAAACAGTTCCCCTACTTCTTGTGAAAAGAGACCCGTTTCCGAGAGTTCAATGGAAGTGTAAGACAGGGAGTCTCCTCTGCTGTGAATCCGAGGAAGGAGCAGACAGCCAAACAAGCCTTCTCTCTAGGGTGTCTGCTTGCCGGAAAGAAATTTAAAAGTGCCCAACTGGCCAATCTGCAAATGTAATGGGTGCTTGGAAGCCGGTATTGGTTTGAATTGATGGAATCACTTGAAGCTTCCTGGTGGCACAGATTTATTCTTTTTGAATGGTGTTGCAAGAGAGTTACCAGCTGAGCTGTGAAGTGAGTGCTTTTAAAAGACAGTTATAAAAAGATTTGCAATACGTACAGTCTTGGTATTACTAAAGTCTTTATTTTGGAAGCACTTTTTTATCTTAAAATTATTTTTGCGCATATTATAGCAACCTTTCTTAATCTGTGTGTAAGCACGTTCCAAATAATGACTAACATATTCACAGTGCTTGTGTCACAGACTGGAACCTCCTAGCACTAAACGTACACAAGTCACTATTCTCCACTGCACCAACCAGGATTTATTTCCCAATGATTAACTTAACTTGCATTCATTTTTCATTTAAGCTCTGCATTATTTTAAATTCAGTTACCTGAAGGTGAAAGATTGAAAAACATTACAGTCTATTTTGTTTGTTAAGTCATGCTTTAGACCCATCCCCACGTTCATTCATCCCGCCCCCATTGCGGCAGCATCACATTTCCCATATTTTTTAATGCACTTTGACCGCTGCCCTGCATTCATAATCACACACCTCTGCATGTTCTGCACGCTGACCTTCCACATGCAAGCCACCCATCCCTTTCTAATCCTGAGGTTCTAAGAGCTGTGCTGCAAGTCTCCCTCAGTCATGGCAGGTTGCCTAGTAACCCCCATGTAAGACATCCCAGAAGGCTGCAGTCACACAGGAACCGATCCATACAGCAAGTGCTAAGAGTCAACGTCATTGTCACACGTGCACTATGCAAATACCAATAATATAACACAGCATTGACAGTTCTATTCATGATTATTCTTGTTGTTTTTCTCTTCTGGGTCCGTATTACAGATAGGACACACTTTCCATGTTTGAGTCATGGCGCACCTTAAAGCAGCTGTGCTGGGTGCAAACATGGAAATTGCACCCTATCAGGAAGAGTGCGCTACCCTCGGGGCAGCTGTGAATTCAAGCTGGCCCCAGGGCAGTGCATTCAAGAGAAATACGGAGCTGCTTTGAGTTTCTCTGTGCAGTCGTCAACCCACCTGCACTTTTAAAAGGGATTAGAGATCCACTTGCAGGCGGGTGCAGTGAGAGACTGCACCCGCCTGCAAGGGGATGTCTGAGGATTCATGGTACCCCCTTTCATCCCTTTAGAGGGCTGCATTTAGAAGGTGCACTGAAAGTGCGCCACCTTTATGTGACACACTTTCAATGCGCCTTCGAAAGGCATGTTTGCCTCTGCACCCACATCAGTAATACGGCACAGGCGCAAATCCAAAGAGATTCCCTCATTTGCATGGGGCCACACCCCCATGCAAATGGGAGAACGCCCTCTAATGATAGCGCTGGCGCTGTATGTTTGCCAGCACTATCTGTATTACAGAAGGGGCCACACAAGCATTTGCGGCCCCTTCTGTAATACCAAAGTACCCTATGGGCATGCAAAGTGGGAACAAACGCCCGTTATGCCCTCGGGCACTTGTGTAATACGGCCCCCTGGAATCTAAGAAGTGCCCCACTTCAGCTTTGCTGGACAACTACTCTCACATTTTTATCCAATTGCCATTATTAAAGGACAAGAATTTGTTCGATTAAAAAAATCGTTACCACTCAATTTGGTAAAGGTAAAATTAGGTATGATAAATGGGGCAGGGCAGAAAAATGTTTAGTTCTTGTAGGAGACAGTTAATCTGGTTCCATGAATGCTAGAGATATTTAAAGTAAAACCGTAGGGTGCAGTTTCTAATTTGTAATGTTTAGGCCAGTGCACATTTTTTCAAACCATACGGTTGTATTTTGTGCATTCCACAGTCATTGAGAACCTTAAGAACACAGTAAAATATAGGTTATGCTAGAGTATTGTTTTTCATAGGTATTCTATAGAGCGCTTTCCACTTCCCTTGAACGCTTAGAGCATGTATTTCTATTACGGTTGATCATATTGAGTCACCTTACTCTCAATTCTAGAATGAGTATGGGACCGATTTACATACATTGAGGGTCAATTTTACTAATGTTTCACACAATGCAGCAAAGCTAGTTGTTGGGCTGTGTTGCGTTAAGAGGAGAGAGCTGATCTGCACCATATTTACAAAGATATGGTGCTGTTCCCCTCTCTCGCACTGACGCACTTGTCACTGCCTAGTGCCAATGCAGGCCCCCTTGCATTGTAGACAGGATAGTTTTTGAGTAGGAAGGAACACCTTTCTGCACAAAAACAATCCTTAGAGGTGTGTTTCACTTTGTATGTGTGCTGCACAATTCGTGAAGCAAAGAAATGCATCATAATATGGCGGGGGAAAGCGCATTGGGATGGCGGAGGGACCGGCAGCCTGTCGGTGGTGGTCCCTCGGCCATCGTAATGAGGCCCTATATCCCCTCCAGTGCAGCATCTGTCAAAACATCACCCCACTCTCACCATTTGTTTTAAAGCTACCCATACCTACTTTTTAAATAGTTATGCCTTACTCTTAACCTACTATAGATAACTTAAGTTGGGTGATGTAATGGCAGACGACGTAGTGATAGCTCAGTGGAGGTGAGGTTGTTTGCACACACCTGGAACTTCCTACCTCCTCAGCTTAGAACTCAAGAAATCTCTTTTCCGTAAAGGGCTTGGCGCTACCTCCTACATCATTTTGTAAAAGATTGCACCTTGCATGCACATGCCTACAAAATGATGTGGGTGCTTTTCTTTTTCTTTCACTTACCAATTCAAGCTGGATTGGTAACTAAAATGAAAATAAAATGCACAAGAGTTGTTTTATTTTTTTTTAAAGTGAGCAGGTCGGAATTGAAGCAACAAGGAGTGGAAGCAACAGGGGAAGGATAAGGGAACGCAGAAGCAACACAGGGAGAGTAGAGGGGGTGTAAACAACACAGGGGAGTGAAGGAGGGAAGAAAAACAACACAGGGAGGGCAATAGGGATGGAGAAGCAACATGGCGGTTGAGGGGCAGTAACACGGAATGTGCCGGTAGAAGGAAGGAACAACGGGGAGAGAGAAGGAGGGATGGGGGTGGAGGGAAGCAACATAGACGACACAGGGAGACAATGGGTAAAAGCCCATGTGCAAGCGCAACAGGGAAGGGAGCGGGTAGAAGCACTCAGGCAACAGAGAGCAACACAAGTGCAGGGCGAGAGAAGTACACAAAGGAGAAAGCTCAAAAGCACAATCACTCTCGTATAGCGCATAACACAAAAGAAAAAAGTACCGCCTGAAAATCAAGGAGTGGTAGCAGAGATGCCAGCTAACCATAGAGATGATAAAGAGGCAATGCTCCATGGGAGGAACAAACACAAAATTGACAAGCTGGGACACGATTAAGAATCATGCAAATGAGAGTGACAGGAAAGCCAAACAATGATAAGCAATAGCAGGCTCCAAGCCCCTCTATGTTTAGGTCTCGCCTACGCAGCGCGCATGCGCTGCTTAGGAGGAGACCTTTAGTAATTGATTCACTTTTTGGGCCAAAAACGTGCACGCATTGCATTGCTTTCAATGGCAACGCGTGCACGTTTGGCGATTCCCTTGCGGGAGCGAGCTTTGAAACCATCTGTTTGTAATTAACAGATGGTTCCTGCTCGCTCCCGCACCCCCTGCTGCCTCCTCCTCTCCTAGTGAAACTTTTATTTTATTTTTTTACTTTCAAATTGCAGTTCTTTAATCCTCCCTTAACTATCTGGATAAATTGCCCTAATCCACTCTGCACAAAGGCTGTGGTTAAGGAGTCAGAGTCATTTGACGGGATTTATTGGCTGCCCGGAATGTGGGAGGCACTGCCCTTTCGCCCCCCCTTAGCCTTTTAATCTCCCAGCCAAATGTTCACATTCAACAGTTCTGTTTAGCTGGCGATCAGCGCATGTCATTGTCTCCTCAGCTGCTGGCATGGCAACAGAGATTACACCGCCGGCCTCCTCCGGGGAGGGGGCGGGGGGCTTTACCCTGCAGAAAAAGGGAAACCGAGTCTGAAGCTATTGCAAACACCATTTCTGCCCAGGGTTTGACAATGTCAACACACCGTATTATTTTATTCGGTGTTCTATGAATCATATTGCACTTTCAGCATATAATGGTTGAAGTCACCCCTCCTCCCCGGGCCACACGTTAGGAATCCAAGCACAGCCCTGCAGTGATGGGGCTGACTTTTATAAAGCCTCTTTGAAGTAGCCTTTCAGAACTGCTGATATCCCCTCTGCTTGTGGTAACGTCATAAGCTGCAGGGCGTTTGCTACAAGCATCTCGCGTGGCGTACACTTGGCATTTTGTTTTTATTACAACGTCTCGCGTTCTCCAATCTCTCATGGCCCAGGAATGTTTTGAGCAGAATGTACACAGCAGGTGTGGTGCCGACAATTCAATGAGAAAAACCTGATGGGAAATGGGGGATGGGCCGCCACTTGCTATATAAAGGTTGTAAATGGCGCTTGAAGGAGCTTGGCGTTTATTTGCTTTGTTTTATTATGTGTTTTTGTAATGTTGCACGGTTGTCTCCTTGTGCATAGATAACGAAGACACGTATATAAGTCAATATTTACAAGGTACCAAATCAGTGAGTTATTAGCAACTGGGTCAGGCCCAATGTGCCCAGCCTTTTAGTACAGGTGTTTGTTTCCTTTTGTTTGTTTAGGTACAGGGCGCCGTTCTATGTCTATATTCACTACTGATTGCACACTGTGCATTCCTTTTATCTGAAAGTGTAACTGTTGGATATGTTTTGTATGTAGTAAAGACATCACACGGTGTGGTGGCCAGCGTAGGACAAGAGCCCTTCAGAGTCTGGTATACTATTGGATCGCCATTTTTAAGAATTAGAAATGTTTTCACTCCTGTTATTATTATTTTTGTTTATTCTTTGTGAATATACCTGTGCAAATCGTTGTTGCCATGCGGATATTGAAGGTGCAGTGGAGATTATCATCTGTGATCAGACAGCAAGCTATAATTATGTATTCAAAACATGTGGGTCAGAATTAGATAGAGACCATATACTGTAATAATTATTAATCTTAATATGCTGAGCTTTTTAAAAATCACACAAATTTAACCAGCCATTAGCAAATTGCTTAAGCATGTGCATCTTCGTGTTTGATTATAATTTCATTATGCAGTTTGTGTCACCTCAGCTTTCTCTTTGCCCTAAAGGATTTATACAGCCATCTAAGAAACCTGGCATTAATGAGTATATTCTCAATGCTTACCTTCTAAATTAATTCGTATTGAACATTGTGGTAGTTTTTAATCTCGTTCTATTTAGCATCAGTTGTGCCATCAGACTATTCACCAAATTAGGTTTAATTATCTCTGTGTGAATGTACTGAAGGTTAATGTTTGCTTTTGGAGTCCAGGAGTCAGTCATGTGGCATAGAGTCCCTGTATTTGGCCAACAAAACGAGTCTTAAGTTTCCATAGCATATAAGCTCAGGAGGTCCCACAGGTCCTTTCTCCCAAGAATACCACATGCCATGTTCCTGCCATGTGCCACATAATTACACTCTACTCAATACAATATAAATACACTTCACACAACAACACTCAAAACCACATAATTAGACCACATAATTACACTCTACTAAATGCAACATACACCCCACATAATACCACTCAATACCACATAATTACATGCCACATAATTACATAACACATAATTACATTATACTAAATCCAACACACACCCCACATAAAACCACTCAGTGCCACATAATTAAATATCACATATTTACACTCTACTCAATACAACATCAATACAATCCACATAATATCACTCAGTGCCACGTATTAACACGCCACATAATTACACTCTACTCAATACAATATAAATACACTCCACACAACACTCAAAACCACATAATTACACCACATAATTAAACTCTACTAAATGCAACATACACCCCACAAAATACCACTCAATACCACATAATTACATGCCACATATTTACACTCTACTCAATACAACATAAATACAAACCACATAATATCACTCAGTGTCACATAACACACCACATAATTACACTTTACTCAATACAATATAAATACACTCCACATTACAACACTCAAAACCACATAATTACACCACATAATTACACTCTACTAAATGCAACATACACTCCACATAATACCACTTACTAACACATAATTACATGCAACATAATTACACTCTAGTCAAAGCAACATAAATGCACTACGCATAAAACAAATCAGTGCCACATAATTACACTACACATAATTACACTCTCCTCAATACAACACAAAAACGCTGCACATAATACAACTCAGTGCCACATAATTATATGATACATAATTATACTGCAAAATACCCTCCAAATAATACCACTCACTTCCACATAATTACATACCACATAATTACACTCTACTAAATGCAACATACACCCCACATAATACCAATCAATGACACATAATTACATGCCACATAATTACACTCAACTCAATACAAAAATAATACAATCCACATAATATCACTCAGTACCACGTAATAACACACTACAGATTTATAACTACACTCAATGCAATATAAATTCACTACACATAACAACACTCAGTACCACATAATTACACACCACATAATCTATACTCAATGCAACATCAATACACTTCGCATAATACCACTAAGTACCACATATAACACTTTTAATTAGAACTTTTCAACATAAAACACATCAGCCACAATACTCTACAACATAGCAAAAACTTCAAAATAAACACTTAAGGTCCCAAAAGCGAGACCTATTTGCTATGCCAATGCTTGTTTTAGTAAGCCACAATATGCCAAGGAACAGACAGCACATGCACTGTCTGATAGGCTCTACATGAAAGGGAGGAAAGAAGAAGAAAGAGCAAGACAGTAAAGAAGTGACAAAGAGAAATCAGTGAATAAAAAACCCATTAAAAGGGACAGGAAGTACAGGCAGGTTGTAGAAGGAGGCATAAGGTTGAATCAAGACTGAGCAGCCATGGCATTTGGCAAACCCGGCATTCAGCAGCGGGATCCTAAAAAATAAAATGGGGGCTCCTGCACTTATGCTTTTACAAATTAAGCTCTGAAATATTTCGTTTTGTTTTCATATCTGGCTATGTTTAAAAAGAAAGCTCTGTGTGAACAATTTCCTCCTTCATGCCTCTCTGGTTCGTTAGCTACATATGTGCCTGCCCTCTCATCAAATGAAAGCTTGAAAGCATGAGAGGACATGCACATTGGAAACATTTGAACACAGAGGACCTTAGGTTTTCATTAAGCAATTATAAGTGCTATTAAATGTGAATGAGGCTTTGAGGAGTTGTGAGCAGAACATAAAAACAAAGTAAAATAACACTATGGTTTGTTTGGGGTAGTTCTTACAATTGATTTGTTTTTTTCCAACATGTATTTTGGCAAGAACCTCTAGGTTATCAACAAATTTGCTTTGTAATTTACACTTGGCATTGAGTGATTGCTAATGCGAACATTTCTTCAAATGTACTCCATTTGTTTTTTGTAGGCGTTCGTCAAGATGGTGGGCCGCCACGTCACATGCATGGAGGAGCAGCTAGTTCAAGCCGAGCGACACCACCAGCCCTTTCCAAACATAGTCCACAAGATACTCCAGTCTGCCAACATTCCCTCTTTTATATATGTAAGTTTATGACACAAAACCTGGTCAATTATTTTTATGTTTGTTTTTGATTACATAATACAGTTTTACTTAAACTACCATCACTAACTACTACTTCTACTACTGCTACTACTACTAATAATAATAATACTGAGAAGAAGAAGAATTTATGTAATCCACTCTATTAAACATGTGTCTTAAAAATAGGTATTAATGTTGTACCAACTTACTGGAACTATTGGTATTAATCTCCTCACCATTACACTTACATATCTCTGAGGTCCATTGCATCCAAGTGCCGTAGTAAACTGACTGATGATAAAATCAAGACATCTGGGCTTCTATCAATTTACAGGATGTGCGGCACCGGGTTCGAGTCTCGGCAGGGATGCTCAACATCCTGTGATTCTGGGCAAATCACTTAATCTCCTCGTGCCTAACAAAAGGAATGTGTCCGTCTGTAACGCAACTGGTGCTCATGTAAAGCGCTCTGATACCTTCGGGTCGAGTTTGCGCTATATAAAACTCCCCCCCCCACACAAAAAAGGGCTACAGATGTATGCTTAATGCAGTGCCTATTACATTCTTGTGGGCCTTTATATTTAAAATCTATATTTGGGATTTTTTTTTATGCCTGTCACATAGCTTATTGAGATCACTGGTTGGACAGCCAAAACATGGAGCATTTGCAGTTTCTGTAACTGTACGTTATCTGCGGATAGCGGGCTGTAACCCAATTCAGTGTATGGGAAAAGCCCATCAGCTGAAATGTAATTTTGGATTCATTTAGTTTTTATCAGTTATAGGTCATCCAGTCCTGAATCAAGGGGAAAGCATAAAGAGTGAGTGTGAGGTTTGTTTTGAGTGAGGATGACGATTTGGAAATAAACTTTGTGTCACCTCCTTAGTTGAGGAATGGTATCTCACATTCAGCAGCAAGTTAAGTAAGGATGGAATATAGAAATGAAGAAGTGCTCTGAACAAGCAGGGGCTGTCAGGAACAGCACAAGTTACTTGGATTAAGTCAGACACTGAGTTTCCCAAGCAGACACTGGATGTCCACTTGGCCTGAGGGGATGCAACATAGTCTTGTTTATATGAAAAAATATCAGCAACAAAAATATTCTGATACACAAAATGAAAAATGTAACATGAAAAAATAAAAGGAACCAAAAAATCAATTTTACAAACTTTGGGCCTGATTATGATAGCGGTCGGTCAGACCACTGACCGCTATTGCGACAGTCAGGAGACCGCCCGACAAGCATGCGGCGGTCTGACTGCCACATTTCGATGCAAATGCCGGACTGGCGGTCGCAAAGCTGTCAGAACCGCGGCGGTGGCATGGCGGCTGCCGTGCAGCACTTCCAGCAGGTCCATGTACTGTGTGCCATGTACCATTTAGTGCTTGGCACATGGTGCAGGGTGGTGAGTGGGGGCACTACATGTGCCCCAGAGCTACTTGTCAGTGGCCTACGATGGAAGGGGGCTCTGTTTGGGGCCCGAAATATCCCTTTCTGACAACCTCTTCTTGGCGGTGTTCCCGCCATGAAAAGACTGTCGGAAAGGGATATACAAATCCCGATGGCGGTGCCTGACTCAGTACTGCCACCATTATCGGATGCTGCTCCGACTGCCACCCCATCGGGATCTCTAATCATGGCAGTGGTGGCGGTCTGTCATCTCACAGATGTGGGTCCAACTGCCAGCATTGTAAAGTGGCAGTCGGACTAAAGGGCTGTCGGCGGTCGGACTGCCATCGACGGCCTGTCAATGGCGTTCCGACCGCTATCATAATCAGGCCCTTTGTATGTAAACTACAGAAATAGCACAAAAAAATTGCTCAAGAATACCATCAAGCATAGGTAAATATATCAAAATATCTCTAAATATAGCAATATTTGTTAATTATTTTATACATTAAAGATTAAAATAATAATATAATTATAAATAAGCAGAACATATTTACATGAATTATTGTAAAATAGATATGTATTAATAAATGTAAGCAATATATAAAGAAATAAAAATATTTTGCTTTAAAATTAATAATAATAAAAATAACAAAACGAACATACATATATCAAAAACGTATATCAAATTATATTTAAAAATTGAATTAATGCAAAACCAACATTAAAATATAAATAAAAAATACAAATTATTTAATGTTATAAATAATTTGAAAACATTAAAAAAGAAAATAAATATTAACAATCTTAGGTAAACAATAGTAAGGAAAGTGTTGGTCATTGAAGGAGTCAAATTAACTATTCTCACTCCAACGTAAGTAACAGTAGGGAAAGTGCTGGACTTTGGAGGGGTCAAATTTACTAACCCCCATGCAAGATAAGCAAAAGCAGGGAAAGTGTTGGCCTTTGTAGGGGTTAGATTTACTATTCACACTCCAACCTGAGCAATAGTATTGAGCGTTGTACTTTGGATGGGCCAAATTTACTTTTCTAACTCCAATTTACTACTCCATTCCAATCTGAGCTGCAGTGTAGAAATCATTAGACATTGCAGGGGTCAAATTTACTACCCCCATTGCAGTGTAGCAAAAGCAGAGAAAGTGTTGGACTTTGGAGAGGTTACATTTGCTATTCCCACTCCAATGTAAAACAACAGTAGGGAAAGTGTTGGACTTTAGAGGGGTTACATTTACTACACCTACTCTGATCTGAGCAACAGTATGGAAAGTGTTGGACTCTGGAGGGTCATAATTAGTATTCCTACTCCAGTGTAAGCAAAAGCTGGGAAAATTTGGACTTTGAAGAGGGTAGATTTACTATTCCCGCTTAAATCTGAGCAACAGTAGGGAAAGTGTTGGTCTTTGGAGGGGTGATATTCACTACTCTCACTCCTATCTGAGCAATGGCAGGGAAAACTTTGGACATTGCAAGGGTCAAATTTACTACCCCCCTCCAAAATAATCAAAAGCAGAGAACGTGTTGGGCTTGGAGAGGCTAAATTTACTATTGCAACTCCAATCTAAGCAACAGTAGGGAAATTAATGGAATTTGGATCGGCTAGATTTACTATTTTAACTCCAATCCGAGCAACAGTATGGATAGTGTTTGACTATGGAGGGGACAAATTTGCTATCCTCACTCAAACGTAAGCAAAAGTAGGAAAAGTGTTAGATTTTGGAGAGGTTAGGTTTAGTTATCCCACTTGAACATAAGCAAAAGGGGTGGACTTTAAAGGGGTCAGATTTATTATCCCAATCCCAATTTTTTAATTTTTTTATATTGAAATATAGAACAAGATAAAAAATGAAAACATATTTAAAATAAAGAATATATTCTTTAAATATTTAAAATAAGCACACTTCCCTCCTTACAACTCCAAAAACAAATGCCAAAAAACAATTGAAACTACTAAAAAAACAAATTATAAAAATGAAAACATTATTAAATTAATTATCAAATAAAACAATAAATACATTTAAACTTAATTTAAACAATTTTATGATTACATTAACTGCCCACCCAAGTAACAATTAGGTCCTAATTACGATGTAAGTCGGAGTTGCCAGGCACCATGAGGGTGCAGGGATGTTTAGGGGGCCCCTGCCGGTTTAAACTCCGACCGCTGTCATCCTAATGCAGCGGTCGGAGTTGAAACCTACAATATCGGTCAGAAAGCCTCCGACCAGCGGTCGGGGGCTTTTCGAGCGACATTGTAATTAGGCCCTTGATTAAAAACAACAATTTATTAAAATAACAATTAATCAATTAAGTAATTTCCATAATTTGTATTAATTATTACACTAAATTGCATACAAAAATGATAAATTAAAAACATTATTTTATATTTTAAATAACTTCCCACACTAATTCCCTACAAACCCAATACCCCACTGCTAAATAAAAAAATGCCTAATTAAATTTAAAAAACAAAATTGCAAACTATACTAAAAATTGAATACACACATTATTATAATACCAATACACTTTAATGATATAATATATATCATATTCATTAGAAACTATATTAAATAAAGCAGTATTATATACAATACCTAAAAAAATTATGTTCTTATCTTTTATATTCTGCCCCACAATATTTTTGAGTAAACAATATTTTTGACACAATATTTGTGTATCACTATACTTCTTCCACGATATTGTGGTAATTCATCACAGTCTCAATACTTTCTCGACATCACAAGCACCTCCCCTCTTCAATTCAACAAGAGGGAATGGCCGAGGCTGTCGAAAGGAGCAATGAGGATGAAAAGCATCAACAAACCGCCATCCACAGAACCTAGAATTGTAAGATAAATATTTAAAACATTGTTGGCGGTGCCCCTATGAGGCCTACAGCCTGGCCGCTTGGCTCCAGAATACTCTGTGCCTCACATATTTTTGCCGGTGAGCCACCAGCAGTGTTTCAGAAGTAAATGGAATAACTGGATATATGAAACCAAGTGACAATTGCTGCACTGTTGATGATCTGGGGATGGTTTTTCTGAAAGGATGTGTACCAGGCATTTTGCATATTTTATAGATTCTGGGATACACCCAGTTTGAAAAGAACAACTTATTAAGCTTTTCATAAAAGTAGGCAGTTCCCCCATTCTTTATAAGAATGGGAGGAAATAGTTCCCCAGCAAAGAGCATTCAGTTAATTTGTTGAATTGTAAACTGGCTTCCTTTATCGAAATCCCAGAGAAAATGAACCGCTTCCATCTGCATGAAGCTGCACTTATTGATGTAGCTTAGATTTCGGATCTTTACAGAGGGTTGCTCCTAACACAAGTGTTAATGTTCTTCACAACTGGCATCTTTTTTTACCAATAAAGGTGTCTTTTATTTTTCAAAAATCTGGTGACGCAAGCCATCAGGCGTTTCTGATTAAGGATTTTCCAAAACTTTCAGACCCATAAAGTCTTTTTTAGCTTGGATGTGATGGTTTCCTATTCCTGCTCTATTAATTTTAAATTGGTTTAATTATCATTAGAAGGATTTTTTAAACAGCCGTGTTTGCATTATCTGGTATTAATTTTTAGATTTCACAAAATTAGGGTATACTATTAATTAGGAGTTTTACTGTTACAGCTTTTACCTACTTTTAGTGGTGTGGCCTGATGTATAATGTTAGTATGGCATTTTATTGGTCTACAATAATATTGCAATCATTTTGAGAAGGTAAATTGGCCATATCATGTAGATGGGCAATATGATATATATATGCGTTGTTCTAACAGTGGATCCATCGCTTACGTACTGGTTTTGACCCTATCTATCTTTCACAACAGTCAAGAAAGCTAGATAGGGTCATAATATCCCTATTCGCTTTTAATCTTGTGAAAGTGGGGGCATCATTAAAACATTTATACACCCATCACTACAGAATTTCACTACACAGGGTTCTCCACAATAAGGGGCCAATTACGATTGCGGAAGGCCCGTCACCGCCAGCCATGCGGTGGCGGTCCTTCCGCAATCGTACCCCCCCGCCACATTACGATGGCGGAGGGAATCGCGCTCGGACTGTGGCGGACACAAAGACCGTCCGCCACAGGTCCGCCAAAAGCATTCTAACAGATTGCCTGGTGGATGGATCAGGAAGCCCTGAATGGTGGCGGTGCCTACCAGGCACCGTCCACCAAATCAGGATGCTGGCCATTGCAGGCCTTTCCATGGCGGCGATGCCACCATGGAAAGGCTGGTGGGGATTGGTGACGGGGGCCTGTTGCAGGCCCCCCTTGTGTTGGGGGGAGGTGAGGGTGCACTTGGGGGGTACCCATGGTACCCCCCTACATTTCACAGCACTACGTGGCAGGCACCGCATGGTGCCTGCCACGTAGTGCTGTGAAATGCACAACATGCTGTTTTAGCATTGCGGCGGGTGCTGCTGTCAGCAGCACCCGCCACAATGTTAAAAATCAAGATCCGACCGCCATGGTGGTGGTCGCATCCTGATCGGGTGTGCGGGACCGCCGCATGCATGGCGGACGGTCCTGGTTTACACCAGGATGGCGGACGGACTCCAGTCCGTCCGCCATCCTAATGACCCCCTAAGTACTTAAATGATGAAACCACTCTTTGAACAGATCATCTAGGCAGGGAAATAAGAGGCAGCTCTATGATGAAGCATGTCACCATGTGGGAGCGAGGGTTTGTGTCCTTTTTTGCTCAACAAAAACAACCATAGGACCATCCAAGTTTATGAATTATTGTAACCTCTCCAGTTAATCTCTCTCACAGTTTGTAACAGCGTGTGCAGGGTTATAGTTCTGATTACCATGTAGAATGCATGCAGTTTGGTTGAGAGTGAGGACAGCATTGCCTGGTTTAGTAGTAAGTTGACTGTGATGAATCAGTGCTCATGTTTATTCTAAATTAAGTCTATTTATCTCATTGCATTTCAGAGTAACTCAAATTCAGATACATTTTGCAATTTAAAACCATTTAAATGAAAGAGTAGTTTTTGCTATATCTTAATTGAAATGGACATTTCAATGAAAACTATTTCTTTGAAAATAGTTCATGGAACAGCAGCGTCAAATTAAGGGGAACTTCCACGCTCCTTTTGTATTGTGTACATATTTACAAACTTTTTTTAGAAATGTCTTATGTCATGAAATATAACCATGTACTTAAAACAAACTTTACCCTAAACTCTACCCTGTCACTAAGGTACAAAACCGGCCCTTACCTTTGCCAATCCCTGGGCCTTATCGACAAGAAAGTGGCTCAGCGCGGCACCGCAAGCCATTTGGCTGCGCCGCACTGAGACACTTTCAAAGCACAGGGATGCAACATATTCACAATAATATGTTGCATCCCTGTACTCTCCCCTGCGCTGGTGCACAATTGGCTGCCATGTGCCAACGCAGGCACCCTTGAACCATGGTGCAAGGGTGTCTGCATTTCAGGGAAATTG
Source organism: Calotriton arnoldi (assembly GCA_963921515.1). Taxonomy (NCBI): domain Eukaryota; kingdom Metazoa; phylum Chordata; class Amphibia; order Caudata; family Salamandridae; genus Calotriton; species Calotriton arnoldi. The sequence goes on from CAWUFW010009358.1 coordinate 713,526, forward strand.
TTTTTGTGCAGGAAGGGACACCTTCCTGCACAAAAACAATCACGAGAGGTGATTTCCTCTTTCTATGCGTGCTGCCGAATGCAGCACGCATAGAAAGCGGAAAACACGAGGAGAAATTAAAACATTTCTTCCTTGTTGCGCCTCCCTATGCCTCCCCTGGGGAGGCATAGCATTCTGACTCATTCGCAGGTTTATGAAAGGTTGTAAAACTGGGAATGCGGCAGAAGGCATGGGTGTTACGTGGGAACACCTACAGCAACACCCATGGCATGCCCCTTTCACGCAAAGTGCTGTGTGAAAAGGGGCCGTATTTACAAGGACACGAAAAGCCGCGCAGGCTGGCTTTACGTGTCCTTGTAAATATGGAGCAGCAAAATGTGCCGCCGATGTATCATAAAAAGTGACATACCGGCGGCGCAATGGGCTTGTAAATAAGCCCCCTTGTTCTTAACTTTAACCCTCATCCTTATTCCTAATCTTACCACTCTCCTAATCCTGACTATGCACTTAAATCTAACTGATTTACAAACAACCAATGCTGCATCCAGTCTTGAGTGTAACCGTGTCCTTAACCCAATACAAAACTTACACTTTTCCTTATCACTTATCTTGACCACTACCTCACCCTAACCTTTGCTCTTGCCTTGGATTTACTCTGGATCATACCCTTCTTTGTTTTGTGTTCCTGTCAATATGTTTTTTCGATGAAATGGTTATTCAAATAAATGTTTTCTTTGAGATGTGTCTTCCCTGAAACAAATCATGGATGAAATGACAGATACTAATTTAAACATAGGATGACAATAGATTACATTTTAAAAGGTGAGAATTCCATTTCCATAAAGAGCAGTGGAGATATGCTATTGATTGCCTGAAACCCAGTGGTGTAATGCAAATTGGTGGGTCCCCCTGCAGAATGTGATAAGGGGGCCCAGGAATTCCTACATCTCACAGATATTCATTGGCCTTGAGCTGAATGGGGCCCCTGTAGGGTTGCTCCCTCTCCCCCGCTGCAATGCAGAGGCCTGCGACACGCCCCTGCTGAAATCATGATTGGCTATAAGAGCGTTGTGCTTTGTTCTGCTCATCTGTTGTGACCACCTTTCCATGTGAACAGGAGTTGGCATAGTTCACACAAGCCCTAACCGAGCATGCCAAGTTGTTTCTGAAGCCGAAAACCATCTGCAACACCTGCTTACTCTTTTGAGCTGGCAAGCTGCATTGAACAGACTGGCGAAGCTGGCATCAGAGGTTCCCATGGGACAGCAGCCAGGTGAGTATATGTTTGTTTAACAAGAATTTTGCCTGATGAAGCCACACACCCATTGTCTCCTTAGTGTAGCCCTGGAGCATAAGTGTTCCAATGTCTGCTAGAGTATTACAGAAACTGAGCATGTCTTCTCCCAAACATAGATTTCCCCCTCCCATAGAAAAGGATATTCCACAAAGCAATGTTCAACTCGTTTTTTTTAATCCTTTCCTGCTTGGCAGAACAGCCCTGAATCACTCACTCAGCAACTTCTTGAAAGCTGTTGTGCTTACTCAGACTAAGGCCCTGATTACAACTTTGGCGGTTTTGCAGCGGGCCCCCACGCCAGCCCCCTGCTGCGAGACCGGCAAAGCCCTCCGGTGCACGCCCGCCAGATCAGGACTTTTCTCCTGGTCTGGGGGTCTTGTGGCGGTAGTCCCAAGGGCTGTGCCTTTCAAAGGCTCATATGTGAGCCTTAGAAAGGCAGCACCGTGGGACCGCCGCAGCGCGTTCCAGCATGGCATGGACTGTGAAGTCCATGCCGTGCTGGAACTGGTGGTGTATGCATACAGGGGGCACACCATGTGCCCCCTTGCATGCATCCCCTGGCCCTGAGGCAACAGGGGGCCTTGTAGGGTCCCCTTTGTTTCCTCACCACCACACTTTTCATGACGGGCTCACCGCCATTGAAACTATGGCAGTGAGGAAACTCGTAATATGGTTGGCGGTGCCGCAGAGGCACCGGCAAGCCTATTGCAGGCCTCAGACCGCTGCGCAGACGCTGGGGATCTAGGATCCCCAGCGGTTGCCGCGGTCCATTGGCGGTCCCACCGCCAAGCTCGAAATAGGGCAGTCTGACCGCCAGTGGGGTGGTGCCCACACCGCCACCGCAACTATGTCGGTCCATAGGACTGCTATGGTTGTAATTAGCCCTCAAATCATGTACATTATTTACTGTGAGACTCCATAAAATACAAATTAATGGTATCGGCATTTAATGGAAACTTGGAAAGGATATCAGGGTGGGGCTTCACTGGCACATGCTTGTATCACACAGCACGATAGCAAGATTTACAGAGTTGTCTTTCATATTGGGCCGGTAATCCTGCTTTGGATGTAAAGACATCTTGCCTGATATTACCGCTCTGACCCAGCGGTGACACTACATACATTTTGCTGCGAAGATCATGGTAAAATGTTTGCAGGTACAAACCTTAATATTCAAAGTTTTACACCTCGGGATGGTGAAATCATTCTGTATTACTGACTTATCCATTACTTCAACCTACATGACTCCTAATGGATTCAATAGTACCACACCCGGGCACAAACCAAACTTAGCGGAATTGATCATTCTCTGTGTGGTATTAACTCGTCATTTGACTGGTGCACTTGGAATAGCCCCCATAGTCTTTAATATTGATGTTCAAGCTGTTTTAAAGCCATCACAGAGTTTGGCATAAAGGGTACTGAGGCACGTGGCATTAAGTAAATTGCCGAGGATCACACAGTAGGTCAAATGGGGAAGTGGGATTACAACTCAGGTCTCCTGTTGCTACAATTCCAGACCACACCTTTTCTATGTGCACGTTGGTGATAGGCCCGATCCTCAGTCTATTTATCTTGTACAACATCATCTTATGCCCTGCCATGCCAATATGGCCACTGGTCTCTTGCGACCCTTTTGTCAAACACCACCATGCAACTCACTGGTCTGTATGATGCTCGTTCAGTAAACAGTTCAATGTTACTATGAATGTTAATTTTCACTTTGTAAGTTCTATTTTTATCTCATTCAAAGTCCTGGCTCACCATTCTGTGGAAAGCCTTGCTTGGTGCTCCAGATGTTTTTATGTGTTATGCCACAGAACCTTTCTTTTCTAGGAGACCATTTTACAGTCTGGCAACTGCAAGATGAGGTGTACCCTCGGTCAGGGGCAACAGACTGCTGGAGTATGTTAAAAAAAAAACAGCAGGGGCCTTTTAGGAGTCCCAGGACAGGCTTGACCAATTAGCAGAAGGCAAAGATATATAATTGGGGCTGGAGTGTCAAGGCAGGGCATGGTTGTCTTAATTCTCTTGATTGGGTGACTCAGCACTCTTGTTTCCTGAAGTGCCACTAGCGCAAGTATGGATTCCCCCCATTCTCAGATTTCAAAGACCAGAGTTGTTTGGGGGGGGACTCTGTTTAGTAAATGGTACAGTGCCTCAGTCCAAATCTGGTAAAATGTTTATGAACTGAAGAGATGTTTCTGTTGCAGTAGTGAAGAGCATGGACAAATAAAACCAAATAGAAAACTTCACTCTTATACACACCACTCAGACCACCATACAGATTAGGCATACACAGAAATACATAATAAAAGAACTCAAAAAATGTCACACTATACAGACAGGCGCAATCCCAAAAAATGCATGCATCACTAGACCAACCACATTTACGCAAATCAAAATGCTGTTCCACCACTACTATGCGACTCATAGATAATCAAAACCAAAACTGCTTGCCTTTCCCGAATACTGCTCATATACCCACGCTGTTCAGATATAACCGGTCCAGAAAAAACTCATGCTATCTATTCTGGCACCACCACATCGCTTAGAAGCACCATTCAGTAACATTCATACACTATTACACCCTTCAGTGCCACAGAAACCAGACATGCCAAGCGCCTCAGATGTCCATTGTCTAATTTCTCAGTCTCACATTACCCAACAACTCATACAGGCCATGCTACTCAGAAGGACATGGTCCAGAAATCATACATTGTCACACATAAATGAGTGGTTCATACACTCTCAAACTCGCTAAAATAAAAGGATGCTCATTCAAGGCCACACCCTTCCGACAGACAAGTGGATTGAACCACACGTACTGTCACACCACTCACAACACACTCCAGTACACATTTCACACTGTCGCACAAAGTCCAAAAACTCACGAATGGTCACACCACATAGGTACCGACAAGCCACAAAACACACACTCACATGGCATGGCAACCCACACCACACACGTTTGTAGATAAAGCTTCCACTTTGTCTCTAAAGCTGCACTGTTGGCATGTACACAGTAGTTCAAGGTATCACATTTCTTGTACCAGTACTACATAAATACTACAGTACGAATCCCAGAAGCTCTCAGAGCCATTGGTTGGTGCAAGGCCTTATCAAAGTTTTTGTAATCCATTGCACAAAACATTTACCCCCTATAGATTTCTGCCTCATTAGCAAAAGTAGGGCTGGGGTATGTATCGCAAAAAAGTGGAAACACCATTAAGCACTTCATACTCATAGGGCTCCTGGAGAAGAGTTTGCAGTAACTTTAGGTGGTTCAACATTGAGCAGCAAGACCATTGAGCACGTAAGTTGGAACACGTCCCTCAATGCTCTTTAAGCATTCCACTGGCTGCTTGTAACAAAGAGGGCAATCATCAAAATGCTTTCCGTTGCCCATGGAGTATGTATGTGGTACTTTTATAGCGCAAACCTAACCAAAAGGCAATGGGTATCTGTACTGGGCCAATGATAGGCCTACAATCAACGAGTGATAGGAGAGATAGCTGTGTTCTGGGGTCAGAATTGTATTGTTACTGCGTTGTGATGCAGAGTTCTTTAAAGAGGTGGGTCTTCAACTCTTTGCTAAATTGATTCCTCTTTGGGGGGGTTCTGATGAATATGGGGATGTAGTTCCAGATCCTTGTTGCATAAATGGAAAAGGCTGGTATTGAAAATGGTGTGGGCTGGCAAGGGGAGCCACCGGAGATCCTTCAAGGATGGGAGTGATGTGATCATATTTCTTGAGGCCCTGGATCAGTCGTACTGTGGTGTGTAGGCTACCCCTTAGAGGGGCCAATGTGAAGTTTGGGAGGGTGTTCCACCACCCAGATGGAAGAGTATGAAGGCTTGAGCAGCAGTACTGAAGAAGTTATTTCACTTCTTTCTAAAGCATATGACCTAGGCTCATGCAGACCATATTAAAAAAAATCAAAGAAACATTTTCTGGTCTCAGATACAAGTATTTAATGTTGGATGCTAATAAACCCGGGATATACCTGGTCAGTACTGGGCTCCTACGAACCGCAGTTCTGTAGATCAAAGCAGCATGTCCTGTGCCTATTATGACCATGGTGATAGCTAAAGACCTCAGGTCAATCAAAGTCACTGTTTACTGCAGCCTTTAATACTGTACTAAGGCCATCATTATGAAAAGGCCAGAGTTTAGCTGAGGAAGACAAGTGGGCTGAAATTTCCAATTCAAACCAGTATCCCTGCACCAGATCCCTGCAATTCAAAGGTATCTGCCAGGAATGGCGAATAACTGCACAGACCTGGAAATACTGTTTCCTTAAATGTGAATTGTTGCTTATTCTAGGAGATAACCACAAATATTTCCACCTGCTTTGAGCAGGTGGAAAATGTCTGTGGGAGGACCAGTGGGTGTAATGCAGGCATGGAGGTCTGGGCTGGCTCCTCTTTGGCCAGCAGAAGCATTGTCTGTTTCTGCCACACTGCTGTAGGAGTCAGACGGGTGCCCGCAGACCCTGCAGCAGCAAAGTAAGGTACAGTATATCTGAAACCAGAATTATCATGTCCACAGTTTGCAGAGGGACGTGTAATTGTGGGTAGTGTATTTCCACCTTGAGTTATCGCTCTGGTTGAAACTGTGCAACTCATAATGAGGGTTACACTCTGCCAATCAGACTATATCATGCTTGTAGATACATAGCTACAGAAGAGACGTTATCTTTAGCCTTTGGAAAGGCATCCTTCCACCTACCTCACCATCAAAAACGATAGGTGCAATGGATAAGAGGGCAGATGGGAAGATGGGACACACACCAATATTTAGTCCTTGCTTACAAATAGCTATTAGCTGAGTATTGTCGAAGACCTATTGTATACAATACCAGTACTTACAGTGGGCTTTGAGTCAGTCCACTGCTTACAATTGATTGGCTTTCTTGTCAATCTCATTTGCTTGCTTCTTATTTGATGGTTTTGTTGCCTTTCCTTGGGTTTTTCACTCCCCTGGAGCGTAGCTTTTTTACCACCCTTTTTCTTGGATGCCTTGCATGCTTCCATAGCTCCATAAAAAGAAACTAATTTTATTTTTCTTTCAGCACTCTGTCGGTAGGCCTGTGTTTTTCTCTCTTTCTCCCCATGTGCGGTTTTCCCCTCATATCCCCACCCCTGCACTCTCCATGATGCTCCCTCAGCTCATTTAAAATAAAAAATGTACCTCACTGTTCCTCTTGGCTTTTTGATGCCTCACACTGCTCCTCGTTTGATCCTCTACCCCTCAGCGCTTCCCTTTGCCTCTGCAGCTCAGTGGTAGTTATTATCTGATTCCCCCCGCAACCTCTCCCCAACTCCCCACCACTGCTCTCCTTTTCTCTCCCCATCATATTCATTTGGGTTTTAAAAAAAAAAATGTTTCCTTTCTGATGGGTTTGGGAGGTGCAGTTTGTTCATGTACTGCTCCTTTTGTGATAATGCATGCAACATTTTAGTTTTTAGTTTACTGCTTTAAGATGGGTATCTGCCACCGTGTAATGGTAAATAAAAAAAATAGGCTACCGCACCTTCCTGATGTATGCGGCAGAACAGCGTCAGCAACATAGATTTGTTTTTCTTTTTGCTGATGCTGTTCAGCATGGTTAAGAAGGTCAAGAAACCTCCATTCAGATGATGGTATCCAAGGCTTTTTCTTTGTCTGCAGCCCAGCAACATCCACGCCACCAGGCAAAACAGGAACATTAGCATGACTGGGCTTGCACAGCCATACTTCTGTCCTGCACCCGACCACCATAGTGGCATTGTTTAAATTAAGGCCTTTAGTCATCCATCACTATGAGCCTCCTCTTCAATACTTGGGTACGTGATCCTTGCAAAAGATCTTCCAGGTGCAAATATGTTGAATGAATGTGTAGCCTACCCAGTGGAAATAAACACAATAATATTCATATTGTAATAATTTGTCACCAATATTAGCTGTTTAATGTAAGCTAATTTTAAAGCCAGCTATATGATAAAAATGTGTTGTAACATCCAGATATACTCTTGGCCTCCTGTACAATAAATAATCCCATATTTCCTTATTAGTACTGTAGGATGTCTGAGAAAAAATGCTTTATACTGCCATAAGGCCATCTCAAAGTGCTGATGAGGTAGAGGACAGGAGAGATGGTATTGCGGAACCAGAAGCAAAGGAAGGTGGGTAAAGTGATGAAAGGAATGCGCCCCTAATACAATCAAGTATAAAAGCAATCAAGTTAATTGTTTAAGTGGCAGCTAGTTTTCTGCAAAGAAAGCTGCTTTTCACACTCTCTGTGACATAACCGGTGGACAGTTATTAATGGAGGAAAGTAATGTCAGAACTACACTATTATAAAGTAAATTATATACAGATTTATTTGAAGTATTTCATATCAGAATTTCATGTGACGTTCGCAATGATAACAATATATGAAGAGCAGTTGTGGACAACTATCCTTTCGGATATAGAGAACATTCAGGGCCTTATTTTGACTTTGGCAGTTTGGGAGCAGGGCCGCCACGCCGCTCCCACACCGCCAAAGCCAAAATAGACCGCCTGCCACATTACGATGTTTTTTGTATCTGGCGGGTGGTTCTTTGGTGGTCCCACTGCAGTGCCTATGAAAAGGGCACCGCAATGGGAGCCTCACAGGCAGTGCCTACAGGGCAGGGACTGTCAAATCCATACCCTGCATGCATACACGGGGGCACAACATGTGACCCCCTGCATGCACCTCGTGGCCCTTAGGCAACAGGGGGCCCGGTAAGGCCCTCTTTGTTTCCTCACCACCACACTTTTCATGGCGGGCTGACCCATGGGTGTTGTTTGAATGTATTCTCACCTTGCAAGTTCTGGCAACGACTGTAGTACTCCTTGGCACTCTGAGGAGGTCATCAACATCTGCCCACTCGACAGTGAATTATGGGTTTGTGCTTTTGAGCAATGTGACTAAGGTACTTAGATAGCCTCCATACAACACCTTCTACAAGTGACCTGAAAATACTTCAGTTAGTGCACAACATGATAACACCAATGCTGAGGTAACGGTCATGTTGTGAGTGTTCGTAATGTGCTATATATTTTTGTGCAAAATTAATAGAGCTTGTGATGCTTGAGCATGCTACCCAGCTTTCTTTTTTACGAGGAATGTGGATTTGGATCTTCAGTTGCCGTACACAAAGTTTCTGTATTGCAACAGTGGCAATGCCAATAGTTATCTTACTGAGCATAGTTCTTGGTGATTTTAGTCCAATTCTTGTTTTCTCTTCAAGTTTTTAGTGATAATTCACCTACAATTAATTTGTAAATGTACAGGTGCCTGCAGGGTAGCACCTTTGTTGATAACGGGAAGTCTGAGAAGCCTGGACGATTGTGACATTAGCAAGAGTCTTGTGAGTAGCGCTTTATATATTTGTAACACGTTTCCAATAAAGTACATTTACTCTGCTTGTTACAAGTACATGTAATATCCATTGCAGTAAGTGTTCTCAGTAAAATAGTGCATTTTACCAGCTCTAGCTGGTGCAGATGGTAATACACTGATGAACAATTTTTGTTATTTGTAGGTTTGCCATTGTTTCAGGTGTGAATCAAGAAGGGTATATGCCCCACGTCAGTGATGGCCAGAGAGAAATCAATCCACATGAGACATACACTGTATCGGGAAATTACATGGATGTTGGCCTAGCTTTTGATCCTCAAAGAATATGCAGTAAACCAAGCAAGTTGTATAGATATCAGTAAACAGTCTGTTTGTCACATAAGCAAGTCCAAACATTATAATTCTAAATTGAGAAGCAACATTACCATTGTTGGCTTTATGGTGTGTGTGAAGATATAACACCTAAGCACACATTACTGGCAGCACTTCATCTAGTTCATGTTTCTCTATTGGTTCCTAATAAGGAGCTGTGGCTTTTTTTGCGTGCATCTCTCTCTTATTCACAACCAATCATTATTTTCAAGATTTTTAATACCATTTAAAAGAGATCGCACACTGTCTAAAAACATCAGAAGAACTTTAGGGGGCAATAGCTGTTTTTATAGTCTTGCTCAATTTCCAAATCGATTTGGTGCCTTAGACTCCACCCATATTTGCCTCATGTCACCAAAATCTAATGAATTTGTTCCACAATCGGAAAATACATTGCACCTAGAATTTGCAATTCACACGTGATAATAATTTAACATTTACTTGCTGCAACATATATTTTATGGGATCTAATTATGATTCGTATCTCAATTGAGGCAGCAGAATTTAGCAAACAACGTGAACCTTGAGCACCTTGCCATAAATGTATGGTTGGCTGTCAGGTAAGTGAAAATGAAAATGAATCACATAGGTGGCTTTATTTGTAACTACTTACAAATGAAAATTTGCTTTCTGTAAATGCATTCCTTTTAATGGAACCTTGCATTTTTTCATTTAGGTAATTGTTCCTGGTGATAAGAAAACATGTCTACTTACACCACTAATATATTCGCAGTCACAAACAGAAGGAAAATACATTGTGTGCGTATCTGCCAAACCACTCAACTGGTAGAATCTTTGAGTTGCTACATATTAACTTTTGTAATTTCCACATATCTGGAGAACATGTAATGCATACCTGGACACAGCTTTTTGAATTATTGTTGTTTGATGTATTCTGGTAACACTTGCCATGCAGTGAAATGAGCCTGTAGGAGACAATTTTGATATTAACCGGTCTACGATGACCCGAAAGCAGTACATGATCAGTCCACTGAGAAAGAGGGAACACAAATCAGAAGATGTGATTAAAGAAAAAAAAATGTTTTAATTACTTGTCAACCAAGCTTATAACAGTGTACAATAAAAGCATGTCTATGATGTTTCTTATGTACTACCTAACCTGTCTATAAAAATTAAAGCTTGTAAGAAGCATTGTTGAGTGTTTATTTCTCACTGACAATAATTAATGATAACATGCATTACTTCAAGTACATTAAACTTCTATTTTGAGAGCAATGGGAATTCAGTAGAACAAAACAAACCGATCTTCTCATCATGGTACTGAATTATAATACTAACACATGAATTTTAGGTACACAAAGTGGTAATACTCAATAGTTTAAGCAAACACAGGCTTGAATCTATTTCTTTAATTTCTTTTAGGTTTTAGAAGCAATATACCTTCACTATCACTTTGTTTTTTATTCTGTGGCCGCAATCACTAGGCCTAAAAACATTAATCAATGTATTTACCAAACATCCCAGCAGTAGCATCACTCACTGCTATACTGCAAACAGATCACTGACATAACATTGCTGCATAAAATATTGAAACACAAAAATATCGGAAACTAAATATCAATAAGAAAATTATTGAGTTCCTATACTTAACTAGTAAAACCACAAATTTCGAGAACACAAATATGGCTGTTAAAAATATCGATTTTTACCTATATCAAAAACAAAAATGTAAGAAACAAAAAATTGTTACCATTAAATAAACATATAATATGTCAAAAATATCGATTTACACTATTTCAACTACAATATTAGCGCCAAAATAATTAAATAATCATAACTAAATATTTTAAAAACACCTTTTACATAAAACAATTCCTTCAAATAAACCCAAAACATTTCATACACATATTTAAATTTAATAAAATATAGTACATCAATAAAATGTTCAAACACCCCAATAAATTATATAATTAAAATATCAAAAGTACAACTCTAAAAAAATATTAACATTAACTACAAACATTTAAACCCCAACCTAAATACTAATAAATATATTTATATAAATACATTTATATTCAAAACTATCACACTATGGGGCATATTCTCAAGGACACATCGCCGATTTAGCGGCACTTTTCTGCCACGAAAGTGGCGATAGATTTATCGCTCTATTCACAAGCCTTCGCCAACAGCCGACATCGTCAGTTTTCCTGCGATAGCTGCCGCTAAAAACATCGCCAAGGCTGACAGCGACAATTAACGCTAATCATATGCAGAGTAGGCGTTCCTGTGCAAAAACTCACGAAAACACCACTTCGCGATATTCTCAACGACCAGCCAGATCGGCGATGCGGCCCAAAAACAGGCGATAAGGCACGTTAGCAGCAGGGACTTAAGACCTGCTTTTTTCTGGTCTTAAGTAGGACGAAAACCTGCAGTAGAAAGGGAGCCCAGCCCAGAGCCACATCTGAAGACCAACAGATGCCATGGAGCTACTAATCATGCAGCTTGGAGACCCAAGAGGGCCACAACACCCACCGCCACCACCCCCAGGACCACCCCCACCCCCAGGACCACCCCCCCCGGACTTCCACCTCCAGTCTGCATTGCTGCTTTCCGGTTGTTAGCGAGTTTCAGCTTGGTTTTGCGCTTCACATCATTCCAGCGCTTCTTGCAGTCGTCCACTTCCCTTCTCTTCACTCCGACTGCATTCACCTTGGCCAAGATGGACTGCCATATTGCATTTTTAGTTGCCAATGACACAGTGGAGGTGATGAACAGTTGTTGGTGGCATTCTGTCACCTCCGTTATCAGGATCTTGTTTTCCTGCGGACTGAATCTCGGGTTCCTCTTCTTCTTCTTGCCCTTCTCCTTCCCCGAGGTGCCTGGCTGGTCCTCCAGGGGCTATGTGGGGTTCTGGTTGGCATCTGTAGTTGCTCCAGCTTCCTCCATGGTGCTTCTCAGTTGTTTGGGTTTTGTTTTTATTTTATTTATTTTTTGCAGCATTTATGGTGATTTTTCCCGCCTGACGTGGGAATAGCAAGCCTGGCGCTGCTTATCGCTGATATTTTTATCGCTGTTGGGCCCGTCGCAACTTTTTTCACGTTCGGGTTTCCTTTTTTATCGGTGTCCCGGTAATTTTAACGCGGACATTTGACGCGTTATCGGGATACTATCGCCTGTTGCCGGCGTGTTGAGAATACGCCGTTAACACGGCGTTCGTTTCCCGCGATAGACGGCGTTATGTTAACCTAGTTTGGCGATAATTATCGCCCGTTCTTGAGAATATCCCCCTATGTATCATACTTAAATACAAAAAACCTTAATTAGCGTTTACCATTGAAGGACTCAACTGATAAAACTCTAAAGAACTTTAACCAATAATATCAAACAATTAAATCAACAGTATAAAAGGCACACTAATTTAAACAACTAAATACTTCAAAGAGTACAAACGCTGCAAGACATGAAAACTCTGCCGGATTCTCTCGCCAGACAATTAAAGAAGAAATATATACATCAAAACAACTATCTAAACAAGTAAGTAAATCTTATATTTAAACTAAAACATAAATGTTATTAAACTTTAAAAAGTAAAATAGTAAATAAACATTAAAACACTCTCCAACTTCTATCTCTCTACACAGACTTCCTAAAAGAAACAACTACAAAGTGAAAAACCAATAAACTGCCAGAAAATAACAACTATCTCAAACGAGCAGCAATATATAATAAAGTGAGTATACATAAATTAATAAAAAACTATAAACCCACCCCAATAGCAAGCAAAATTAAACCTAACGACCTCAAGCTTTAGAAGCTACCAGTAAATTAACATTTAAAATTAAACTTACATTTTTTTCCAACCAAAAGAAAAAAAAGCACCTGCTCCACATCACAACACACTCAACTGAAAAGCTAAAAAACCACGTGAAAAATCTAAACAGAACATACATATAAGTATACAAAATAGAATACATGAAAATAACAAACATACAAGCTTAAAATTATTATATGTATTTATACTATTACACTACGTTCAGATACAATGGTAGAAGCTGCAAAATATATTATTTCACAGAAAGGAAAGCAGTTATTAAATCACATGGGCTACACCTACAGCCAAGAAAGTGCATCATCAGAAAATATAAACTGGAAATGTGCTAAATATTATTCTAATGCATGCTGTGGGAGGGCAACTACAGACGATGAGGCTGTAATTCATGTAAGAGAGCGCAACACCCCCCCAAGATATGATAGAAATAAAATTAAGGGATATATGGCAGGATATAAGGGAGGTAAGCACTAGCCTCCAGGAACTCGCAACCAAAATCCTTAATGATATTCTACCTAAAGTCCCTGAACACATGGCACAAACTAAAAAAATCTACCAGTGATACCCCACATGCCCCTAGACGATAGCAAGATATATATACACATATCTAAACATTTAACAATTATTCATAATGAGGATCCTTTCCTTTTACATGGCAACCTAAATAATGAGAAACAAATCATAATATTCTTTACAGCAGAACTTAGTAAAACTTAGCAAATGTTAAACATGGATGATGGATGGGACCTTCAAAATGTGTCCCAAACCATTCCTTAGATACACACCATACATGTTGAATATCAAAACACAAATATCCCTTTTATATTTGCCCTACTACAAAATAAACAAGACAGCACTTGCTACAACCTCTTAAACCATATAAAACATACACCAAATAACTACTACCACCCAAAAATAATCATTGACTTTGAGCAAGCCATGAATCCAACCAATCTAAACATTTACCCCTTTACAGCCATACAAGGCTGCTAATATAATTTCAATCATAGTATCTGGAGACACCTCCAAAAAGCTGCACTAAGTGTAGGATATTTTACAAATAGCCAATTTGTCTTTGAAATTAAAAAAATGATAGCACTAGCCTGTGTCCCTATCACAGAGGTAGCCAACCACTACAATGTACTAATAGAATGCTCTTTCTACCAACAAAGTAAAGTCAAACTTAGTCCCTAATGGACTGTTTCAAAGACACTTGGGTTGGCAGGCTTCATCATTCTGGACACAGACGGTAACTCAAATTCTAAATACCTTGGTGGAATGTCTATGACAGCACCTTGGCACAAGAAGCCAAAACCCATAACACTGTGGAAGGATGACACAGTGCCTTCCAATCCACACTAGGCAGAACCCAACCTACACTCTACAAATTTATAGAAGCATCACATAAAGAGCAAAGCTACCTAGAACTACGAATGGAACAATCTGTTAGCCAAATTGCCCCTATATTTAGCAAACAAACCAAAAGAATGTAAATGTTACAATTTAAAGTCAAAGTCTTCATAAATAGCAAAGGAGTATATTACTTATAAATCATAGGCAAAGGCATATTATAAAATAAAAGGTAACCTACCAAAGTCTTGAAACACTACAACAAAATCTAAATCAACACACCAAATATTTTTTATTTAAAATAATAGATATTTTCTTTTATTACATCAGCCAAGAAATTGATTTAAATGACTGTTAGTGAAAAATGATATAATAAAATAATAAACTTTTTTTTAATTTAATCGTCACCAACCAAGAAAGTTAAAAACAAACTCAGTCCATCACATAAAATAATTACAACACATAAACTAAACAATTCCACTTAATAGTCACATAGGGGCTAATTAGGATTTCGGTCGGAAAGCCTCGGACCTCTGTTCAGAGACTTTCCGACCAACATCCCTGGTTTGAGTTCCGACCGCCGTATTACAATTACGGCAATCAGAATTCAAGCCAGCCGGTCAATCCAGCTGACTTGAGGAGCCCGTCGGCCAGTCGGACGGGCTGTATAAACCCATGAGGACAGCGTTTCCGCCTTCGGGATTATGATGACACTTTCTGAGAGCAAATCCATGTCGTCCTTTCCGACATGGCTTTGCTGTCGGAAAGTGCCTTTGGGGGCCCCAAGCAGGGCCCCCTTGCCCCCCGGCCCTCTGGTTGGGGTCTTTGGGGGCACCTGTGGTGACTCCCTGCACCGTGTGCAGGCCCCGCGAGGTGCCTGCCACACGGTGCAGGGATTTGCACAGGCTCCCATTTCTCTATGGGAGCTTGTGCTATGGCCAGTTTACGGTTGCAGCACAAGCTCCCATAGAGAAATGGGACTATGCGACCGCACCAGTGTCGAGACCGCCGACCAGAGGTCGGTCGGTCCCGAGACCACAACATTGTGATCATGCCACAATGTTTACACAAACGGTATATTATAACATTTCCCACCCAAAAGAATAGAAATAGATAAAACGTATTGTTTTGTAGCTGCAGATCTTTCTCTGTAGCCATGTAAAAAAAAAATTGGAACAATACTGCGTAAAAAGTCCAACAAAAATGGAAAAACAAAACAAATCCAATAGAAATCACTCCGAGCATTCCAAAGTATCGAGGAACCATAAACCTGAAAAAGGGTTTGAAAAAACAGAAACACTCAAGGAATCTCGAAAAAAAGGAAATCAAAGTAAAAAGCATTGGTTCATTATAAACCAAAAATTATTCCCTTAAAAAATATGTAAACTCCCAATGCCCATAGAACCCGCTCGTAGACAAAAACCTGTACGGTAAATGAAAAAACCACCTGTAAAACACTTTACCACAGTTAATCATCAAAATATAGCTAACATTACAAAATTTTACATAACATAGCGGTGCATTACTAAAATAGTGTACGAAAATCCAAAATGACAAACGAGTGAAAAACATTTACCCTAATACATCTAAATATACAAAAAATAAACAATACCATAACTAACTTGTAGACCTCCTCCCTAACAACCCCACCCTCAAAGCCCTTATAAAATACTTAAAGAAGGACTTACCTGTTCTGACGAATAGCAGCACCTTACCATGACCTGGTTCTGGGAAAACAGACTAAAAATAGCACAGATAGGTTACAAAATAGAAGGTAGCAGTAAAAAGAAGAGGGTGCTAAATAAAACTCAAAAAACTATCTCCCCATAGAAATGACTCAGAAATATTGCAAAAATGTATTTAACATTTTTTAAAAATTGTTAAACATGTTGGGGACCACGAGGGACTTCATGCCCCATATTGCATTGCGCTTCACCAGTGCGCTATTCAGTGCGCCGTCAACTCCCGCAGCTTGGGGAAAGTATGTGTTAGGGGCCGTGAGGGACTTCAGGCCCCATATTGCATTGTGCCAGGGAGCGCTTCCCTCGAGCGCAATTTAGCTCGCTGTCAACTCCTGCAGGACGGGTAAAGGAGTGCTCTGTGTTGGGGGCCGCAAGGGATTTCAGGCTCCAGATTGCATCGCACCAGGAAGGCACTTCACCATAGCGCTATTTAGCACACTGTTAACTCCCACAGCACGGTGAAAGGAGAACTCTTTGTTGGGACTTCAGGCCCCATATTGGCAAAAGCGGGCCTGTCTGTGCCCTTCAGAACCTGGAGGCGGCTGGGTGTGGCCACCCCCTTTGGTTTTGCTTCCTAAGGTACTGTTAACATCACCCTTGGGCAATTCTTAACTATTACCCTGTGATTTAAACGTATTTTTTTTTGCATATGACCGACCTTGCTGTTGCTTGCCTACAAATATAGTAGGATGGTCAAACGAAAGCTAATTTCTAATATAAAGGGAGTTGCTGCAAAAAAAGATTAGTATGTTAGATGGGTATATTGAAAATGTGGTGGGTGTCATCAATAAAGAAATTCTTATTGCAGAAAGGTGGTTATCAAATGTCACTTTGCCCAATGAAAGTGGAGGCTTACTTATTTCACAACCTGTACCCGTGAGCCAACAGGCTGACAACCCTGAATTGGCTGGGTGAGCCCTGTGCCAGGGTCAGGATTGTGTGGGTGGGCTACTCCTGGCAAAAGTGCCTCTTCCCCCAATGTGCAGGCTGATAAGTTAGTAACGTTGCCTAGCACTAAACAGAAACGAGGGGCTAACCATAAACAAACAGCCAATTTAAGTAAGCCTAGACCCCCAGGGAACCTTTTTTTTTTTTGCAGAGTTTTATATAGCGCGAACTTGACCCGAATCGGGTATCAGAGCGCTTTACATAGCACCAGTTACGTTACATTAGGACACACATTCATTTTTGTTAGGCACGGGGAGATTAAGTGATTTGCCCAGAATCACAGGATGTTCAGCGTCATTGGCGAGACTCGAACCCAGTTCCCCAGATTCGAGGTCGGATGCCCTAGCCGTTAGGCCAACTCCTCTCCTCACGTCTGATACTGTCTGTTCTAACAAAAAGGCCTTTGGGGTTATGTACGCTCAGTTTAGTAAGGATGTTGCAGATCTCCTGGATTCTAAATGACAGGGTTGCATTACCACCTGGGGCGTATTAAGGAGAAATTAAGCGAGCTGGACATAGGATTAGTAGGGAGTGGAAGCCCTGCAACAGGACAGAGGCTGATAAGGCTCGCCCAGGAGCCAAGACCTCCGGAAGAAGGTAGGAGGAAGCCATCTGCTTGTGTGTTAAATGGAGCCCCCCCCGCCCTCGGCCGGTCCAGTCACACCTAGCCCCTCGAGGGACCCCGAGTTGCTTGGACTGCAATCTGGTGACCAAAGTACCCGGGGAAACATCCAGATATCCTCTAAGCAGGCAGGTTCGGCTATAGGACATGCATCCAGATGTGATCTCCCACCGGTGGCTTGACCTTATGTTATAGTCATGGCCAACGTCCATATCCTGCGCACTGAAGTTATGTTATGTTATGTTAATAGGAACTTTTATAGCGCTCGTTCACCAACAGTTTCTTGGCGCTGACGGAGTTGCTTTCCTGAAGGAGTTACTGGTACGGATGGACCTGGTCTAACTGTAAGCTTGGGTGAAGAGCCAGGTCTTCAACGTCTTCCTAAAATGAAAGAGATCTGACTCAAGTCTCAATGTGGGCGGAAGGGCGTTCCAGAATTTGGGTCCTAATATTGAGAAGCGTGAGCCTCCTGTTCTTTTTCGTCTAAAAACTGGGACCTCTAGGTAGTTCATGTGCATAGATCTTAAAGTACGGTGGGAATGTACTTGTGAATTTTGGATGAAATGTACCTAGGGCCGATCCCGTGCAAGGCTTTAAAAAGAATACAACCGGCTTTAAACTTGGAGCGTTGCTCCACTGGAAGCCAGTGTAACTCTTTTAGCAGCGGCTTGATGTGACAACGTCTATCTTGTTGGAATATAATTCTGGCTGCCTGATTTTGTATTAGCTGTAGACGATGTATCTGATTGCGCTGAAGACCTAGGTATATAGAGTTAGCATAATCAATTCTTGACATAATCAAAGAGATGACAATTTGGATACATGCCTCTCTACTGAAAAATCTTCTGATTTTCCTCAGTTTACGCAGTTGGAGGATACAAGCGGAGGTAACTGCTCCAATCTGCGTATTCATGTTTAGGTCTGAGTCAATGTGTATGCCTAGGCTTTTTATCGAGTTTTTTAATGCCGGAGGCGGGCCTAACTCAGAGGGCCAGTGGGCGGGAGTCCAATGCTGGAGTTTATTATGGGGGATGATGATTTCTGTTTTTTCGGCATTTAGTTTTAATTGATTTTTGTTCATCCATTTCATGATGAACAGCATGGATTTTTTAAGAAATTCCTGAGACTCTATAGATTCATTGATGGGGAAGACTAGCTGCATATCATCAGCATAGTTGTAGATTTGCACTCCCATCTGTCGTAACGCAACGATAAGAGGACGGATATAGACATTGAAAAGATGTGGGGATAGGGATGTGCCCTGTGGCACTCCACACTTCAGATTTACTGTGCCCGATTTGTACGGAGAGAGCCAAACTGACTGTTTTCTATCTGCAAGAAATGATTGAAACCATTTCAGGGTCAGTACCATTGAGACCTGCTGCAGCCAGACGGTCCACCAAGATGTTGTGGTTGACAGTATCAAAGGCTGCAGACAGGTCCAGGAGAATCAGTGCTTGAGTGCTGTCGACATCTGCCTTCCCCTTTAGGTCATCCATTACAGACAGAATAATGGACTCCGTGGAGTGCGCTGTGCGGAAACCAGCCTGATGTGGATATAGGAAGTTTGTTTTTCAATGAAGGAGCTAAGAGTCTTTGCTATGTGTTTCTCCAACACCTTAGCCGAAAAGGGGAGGAGAGATATTGGCCTATAATTGTCCAGCCTCTGGGGATCAACTCCCTGCTTTTTCTGAAGTGGAATAATCACTGCTTCTTTGAAAGCTTGTGGGACTGTCCCTTGAGTTAAGGATAGATTCAAAAGAGAGAGAGTGATCTTAGGGAAGTCAATGAGACTACAGTGGAGTTAATAAAACTACCCACTAGACCCAAAGAAATATCAGGTGCCAGGGAAAAATATTCATTCAGTGAAGTGGTTTTGGTGAGAAGAGTGGGGAATATGCACACAGACTGTGTTATTGTCACCTTCAGAAGCTCTAGGATTGCAGACGATCATATTTGGGCTTCCTAACAAGGCCAGAGCAAGTTTGATAACATGAAGATATTGCCCCTGGGTTATTTTTATGGAGATTTGGTTTATAGTTTGTAAGTACGGAAGGGCTCTCATTGTCCTATGTGAGCCTAGCCACTTCCTTGCAAATTCCACACTCAGAATCGCTTTAATCGCTTAGGACCACCATACTCGCGGTGGCGGTCCAACCACCACCACTGCGGGTCCGCCTGCCGTATTTCGAGTGTAGTGGTCGGACCGCCACAGGATGGCTGCCTCCGCCAGGATCCAGGATCCCATGGTGGTGGCGCAGCTGTAAGGGGCAGGAATATGCTGGTGGTGCCGCAGTGGCACCGCTGAGCATATTCTGAGTTGCATTTCCACTGGCCAATTCATGGGGGTGAGCCCACCATGAAAATGGTGGCAGACATGCAACTAAGTGGCCTTAACAGGGCCCCCTGCCTCTTCTGGGCCTGGGGGTGCATGCAGGGGGCACAACATTGTACCCCCGCTCCTGCACAGTGTGGCATGCACGACATAGTGCATGCCACACCCTGCAGGAACGTGCTGCACAAAATGTCACTGCAGCGGTCTGCTGGTAAGGCTCTCTGATGAGCCTAACAAAGCCACAGTAGTGAGACCGCCACAGCACCGCCCGGCTGCCCTGGATTCAAATCAAAATCCGGCGGGTGGGTGCACCACGGGCTTGGCGGGCTTTCTGCCAGCCAAACTCATAATAAGGCCCATAGTGTCTGCCAGGCGACTGGTGCGACCCCTGCCCAGGAGGTTAGTTGTGGCGTAAGCGATTCTGTTGGCAGGCCTAGTCCACCTCTTGATTTACTGAACAGCGGGTGACCAACTATGGCTCAATCTAAAGCTTGCACCTTAGTAACAGGCGTGGTGAATTTAGACCCTTATAACGAGTTCGGCAGTCCAATGGAATGCCGAACCCGTGGTGGCGGTCAGCGGACCACCAAACTGGCAGTCCGCCTGCCGCATTAGGACTGTGGTGGTTGGACTGCCACAGGACCGCTGCTGCCGCCAGGGATTCACTATCCCTGACGGTGGTGCAGCGGTCTGAGGCCCCCAATATGCTGGTGGTGCTGCTGCCAGACTGCCAAGCATATTAGGAGTTTCCTCACCGCCACACCTTTCATGGCAGTGCGACTGCCATGAAAAGTGTGGCGTTAAGGAAGCAAAGAGGGCCCTACTGGGCCCCCTGTTGCCTCTCGCCATGGGGTGCATGCAGGGAGGCATATGTGTGACATGGACTTGAAAGTGCCTTTGATGCTACCATTGCGGTGCCTTTTTCAAATAAGTCTTACTCTGGCGGGCGGTCTTTAATGGCTTTGGCGGTCTTGGAGCAGGGCAGCAGCGTGGCGGGCCCCGCTCCGAGACTGCCAAAGCCATAATTAGTCCCTTAGCCAATTCAATTGACACTGCCCAAGAGGTTAACATACTCTTTTGAAAAATTGCTGGCCTTGCTAATAAAGTGGGTAGTGAGAACTGGGGTGATTTTATATGCAAATATGGTATCTTTTTTTGCCAAGAGACTTGGGCCACCGAGGTCGTCAGCTTGGAGGGCTATATTTCTTATATGGTCCCAGCTGCCCCTTCAAAGTCTGGCAGGGCAAGGGTGGGTACTAGTGGCCTGGTTCAAAGTAACCTTAGGGTGCAAAATTAGCCCGGTCACCACCAGTAGCGATCTAGTTCGAGTATTTTTATCAATTTGTCCTAATGGCCTTATAATGTGTATTTTGAGTCTGATTTTAATATCAATTTTAATATGTTATTTGATTTTATTCTAGGCCTTGAAGTCAAACTTTCTTCCCTGCATAAAGCGTATCAAATTATTTTAGGAGGAAAAGATTTTGTACTAAAATGTTAAACATTGTAAAGTATAAATTAAACTGTAGTATAAAGTATGTACAGTTATTTGTTATATACTGAAACATTGTGTGTTAAAATAATGTTGAAAAAATGTATGTAAAAAGTTAAGAAATTTTAAAAATCTGTTAAACAATGGAAAATAAATGTACAGCTTACAATAGTATTGGAATATAATTTACATGATTTTTATTCATTAGAATAAATTTAAATTGTATTTACTGAACATTTACTATTCCCACTCTAATCCTATCCAATTTGGGGAAGGAGTTGTACACTAAAGGGTTGACATTTACTAGTCCCACTCCAAACTAAACCAATTTGGGACGGCATTGAACACTAAAGGAGTAGCATTTACTATTCCCACTCCAATGTAAACCGATTTCAGGAAGATGTTGGGCACTAAAAGGGTGGCATTTACCATTCCCACTCCAATCTAAACCAATTTGGGGAAGGCTTTGGACACTAAAGGGGTGACATTTGCTATTCCCACTCCAATCTAAACCAACTTGAGAAAGGTGTTGGACACTGAAGGTGTGACATTTGCTATTCCCACTCCAATCTAAAACAATTTGTGGAAGGGGTTGAACACTAAAGGGGTGACATGTACTATTCCCACTCCAATCTGAACAATTTCATAAAGGTGTTGCACACTAATGGGGTGACACTTACTATTCGCACTAATATCAAACCATATTGGCGCAAGGTATAAGACACTAAAGGGTGAAATTTACAACATACACTTCTAAATATAACATTTTACACAAAATAATTTGAACATTTAAAATACACAATCAATACTACATACTCACACACACTTTTTTACTATAAAATGTAATAAACTTTTATCTAAAAACACACTACTCAAATCTAAAAACTTATATAAACATATTTAAATATTAAAAATGTAAAATACATTATTACTGTTAATAATTAATATATTGGTCTACATTTTTGCTACTGGTCATAAAGTTTAAACCATAAAATTATAAATTAAATCATAATACAAAATTAACAATCATAAAAGACAAAAATATTTAAATAAAGTTTATGATTTAGACACGTAAAATAAATGTAGATAAAATTACAATTTTAAAACCAATTTCAAACATTTGTTACAAAATATTTAAAATTTACAAATTTAACATAAGAATATTTCTAAACATTTAACTTTATTGAAAGTTTTGTTATATATTGTTAAATGATATACTATTTTATTAAAGTTATTTAATACCATTAATATATATCTTCATTAATATGAAATTAAAATATACTAAAATATTAAAACAACAAAATAATATAAAAATTCTAAATTATTAATTTGCATATCTTTAAAATTATTATCTGAAAGTTTATTTTAAAATATAAATGTTTTAAAAATCTCCCCACATTTATCTCCTAAAAACCCAATATTGTGCTACTAAAAATAATGATTAAACAATTATTTATATGCATAATATAATTAAAAATACAAATTTCCATAACTTCATAACTAAACAATTATATTCCTAAAAACAGAAATAAATAAAAATAATAAACCTATAAAACAAATACACTACAAAAAACTAAATACTAATCAACACTTACAAATATTACATACAATGATATTTTCTACATCGATCTTTATTACAATTTTTTTTTTAAACGCTAAAAACAATATTTTTACCTTCAGTATTCTGGTCGACGATATTTTTGATATCCCAATATTCTTGACAAAATATTTTTGTAACACAATAGTTTTTTCTGATATTTTGTCCAAATACCCTGCAAACACCGCAGGCATTTCTGCTTTAGACCACATAATATAGTTCGCTTGAGTGTGTTATATCAATATTCTGCACAGAGCCAGTTCAGAAACAGTTGAATAGACTTTCGAAAGTGGTTTGAAAGGTCATGGAGTCATCCTTGATCTGAGGTCTTTCAAACACTTAGGCTTCTAGATGAATGTGGTGCTTGCACTTGAAAGATGTATGCTAGTGATATCTAGCATAGGATCATGAGAGCTGGACCCATGTCACATTCTCTGGATAAGCACTGATTATGTTAATGTTTCAAACTTAGATGAGATTAGTTGTGTGAACATGTATGTAAAGTGAATATCCTGAAAATCTGACACAGGTCTGTCTCTAGTGGGCAAGTGTTTGACAACTCTGCTCTAAACTCTTCTGGGTTGTGGGGTTATGATCTGTATCATCCTAGTCTTTAAGAAAGGTGCAAGAACTGACCCAAGATGCTATAGGCCCATTTCCTTTATAGAATCTGCGGTCAAGGTAATGGGGAGAGTGATCCTTACCAGGCTAATCTCCTGGTTGAATGATAACGTCATCTCCAATCTTCAGTATGAGCTCTGGTCATTAGAAAATATACAGTAGCGAAAGGGGGCAGGTTACCTCTTGCTTTTATGGATTTAACATCTGCTTTCGACAGTTATTCGGTCTAAACTATGGCTACTTCTTATTACTATGGGGATGGACCGCAATATTGTAGATTTCTTCTGTAACCTACATTTAGATCTCACAGCTGTCGTGAGATGCGACCAAGCAGGGACTCTTTCCTCACCCATTAGAGTGGATAGGATGGGTAAGACTAGCTTGCATCCTCGCCCCAATTTTATTCACATTGTATTAACAACTTGGGCCCCACGCACAGCACAGCGTGTAGAGACGTTCCCCATGTGGCTGCTCAGTTAATCCTGGTACTTCTATACGCTGATGATGCTGTGCTGTATGCAAGGACGCCAGTAGGACTTCAGCAGCTACTCAACTCATTTGTAGGTTTTTATGAATGCTATAGATTTGAGCACAAATTACACAAAATCCTGCGTCATGATCATGGGCCCTAAAAGCAAAACCTAACCAAAATGTTTTGCGGAAGGTACAGAAATCTCCAGGGTAACGGCCTTTTCATACATAAGGGTCCTTTATTGATGAACGGGGTACCTGGACCCCACTTAGGAGGGCAAGAAGAAACACAATGGCTAGAGCCCTAGCAGGGATCTTCGATTTTGCTAGTAGACTGGGTACGAAACCGATACACGCCCTTCTCAAAATATATCACTCCAAATGGATCTCCATGGTTAGCTACAGGCGTGATATATGGGGTTATAAGTTGGCGAATGAGCTTCAGATAGTGGAAAATACTTTTCTGAGATGACTGCTGTCGGTTCCACAATTTACAGCCTCTTTAATAATTCATGGAGAGTTGGGTGTTGGGTATATCTCAGATCTTCTGGCCCTTCATCCTATATTAAGGTGGATCAGGACCTGGACTAGCCCTAGCCCAGAATTAAACCAGTTAACTATAAAGGTTGTCTGTCCCAGGAGAGAGCCCCCTGTATTCCATGGATTAGCTATAGCAAATCTATAGCGGGAAAGATGGGATGCCCTGACTTATTTTGGTCCCCAAATAAGATCACAAAATAAGACCTGGGCTCGGTCAAGCAACATTTTCTCTCCATCGCACAAGCAGAGAGAGAAACTACATAGCTCTGTAAACCATCAGTTCAAGCATATATCCTATTAAAGTCTTGCCCCGCCACAGAGCTCAATCTCTCAATAGTCATGATTCCTTATCATCGTTTCTTTCTAAAGAGATTTAGGTTCAGTGTATTGCATTTGTCTCTTGCTGAACCGCAGGGAGTGGAATAATGCTGTAAATTTGGGTCCCTGCAGCTGTGATAGTTTCTCTTTGCAAGATGCCATGCATTTTGCCATGTTCTGGGATCATTATCAGTTGTTACGACAATAATACATCTTGCCACTGTCAAAAGGGGAAACAATTTTTACAAGTAAGGCCTGCCCTATTATAGCTACAGTTGTTGCTGAGTGTATTTGTATGTTTTAATGTAGGCAATTTTTTTAGTATGGGCTGTAAGAAGCAGAAAGAGATGTCTTGTACCAGCCTCGGGTCCTGTGACATCTTAATTTCAGGTAGTTTGTGGAACTGTAAACTTATTGCATCAACTCAGAAATTGATTTTTAATTATCTCTTTCAATTATAACAAGATCTTATGTGTGTATATCAAATTTTTAACCAATATTTGGATGTATGTATGTATTCTGTAATGAGGTATTTTAATTGGCTCGGGATTATTTTAGGATGTGATATATTTTTATGTTGTTTGTATGTATCTTTTAAGTTTTTAATTTACCGAATAAAGTTTAGCAGAACTTAACTGAACTAATTAAAAGTCCCTTTTCACATGCCACCTTAGAAATGCTACAAAGCTTATCCTAGCTTTATTTTTTCATATTTGTCAAAAATCTGTTTCAATTATTTGGAAAATACATTGTCATGCAAGAAGCTTTAGTAGTAAATACTTCTGTTTTCTTGGACTGTTGCCTACTGACAGTGACTATTGTTTTAAGGAGGTGCAAAATACCTCTAAGAGATGATAGAGCTACCTCTGCTGGTAGGAAAACTGCAAGGTGCAATCCCTGGCAGCTTACCGCCGAATATGCAAGAGGGGAATGAACAGGAACAAAAATGTGATCACAAACTACTTAACTGGGGCCTGTTTTTTTACTCTTTTACACTAAGCAGAGATCCTTCCATGACAGTTTGTGGAAACTTGTTTCCAGAGCTCTCGATGGAAGGTTGGCAGGGTTGGATCCTAACTTCACTCAGGCAGTCCCTGGGTGGAATTTCAGAATTTTGGAAAGTGAAACAGGGGCCCTGCCATTTGGAAAGTCCTCAAAGCAGAGGACCCGGAAATAGTTTTCATGGGAGCTAAAAAGAACTGCTGAAAAGGTAGGTAGATTGGACTGCTGGAATTATTTTAGGATTAATTTAGAGATTTTCACCTATCTCTGACTAGCGTGCATTATAAAACAGGCTGTGCACCACCAGCCCCTCTGAACCCAACTGGACCTGGTGAAAAAACATAATAAATGTTTTGTCTGCATCTGCTTGTAGGGACTTCTGAGGTGACCTGTTCTCTACTTGCACCGCAGGACTGGAAGTGTTCTCCAAGGGTTAGGTGTCTGTCCTCCTGTGGCCTCTGGTTCAGAAAAGCAAAATAATGGCTTCACCCTATGCACAAGATCTAGCTAACAAGTTGGGAGTGGACCGCCCTGGAATGCTGGAGCCCATGGTGAAGTGAGATCTGGGCCACAGGAGCGTTCCCTTGAAATCTGGGAGGTGTACAAGAGGCCAGGTGGAGGTTTTCCAGCAGCTGCAGAAATTAGGACTTAGGGCCTGATTGAGACTTTGGCGGTGCTGCACCAGCTTTGCGCTGGCACAGCAAGCATGGACTGCGAGGTCCAGGCCGTGCTTGAACTTGGAGTGCATGCAAACAGGGGGGGCACAAGTTGTGACCCCCGAATACATCCCAATGGCGGCGGGGGCATGGGGGCCCTGTAGAGACCATTTTGTTTCCCCACTGCCAGCCTTTTCAAGGTGGTCTTACCGCCATGAAAAGGCTGACGGTGGGGAAACTCATAATATGCGTGGTGGTCCCGCCTTGCATATAGTATACCCCTTTCCACTGCGCCACCACCAGGAAACGGCAGTTCCCTGGCACAGACGGCGCAGCGGTGCTGGTCCAAATGGCCGCCTCGTAATACGGTGGCCGCAGGACCGCCACCACTGAGCTACTGCAAGTTTGGCGGTTAAAGACCGCCAGACTTGTAATTTGGCCCTTAGTCATTTTTTTAACTTTTGAGGACTGAAACGAGGTGTCGAGGTTACCCAAGAAAAGAGTGACGTCGGTGGGAAGGATCTACTTGGAGCTTCTTGCCACAAAGAAAATTGCTTTGCAGGAAAGATATCCTCCAACTTGTTGTTTTTCTCAGCTTCCCCATCCTAGTGTTCCCTACTGAATCTGCCCTTTGTTTTTTTCTGCTTTTCTTCCCCTTTTATTTTTTCTTCTATTACTCCTCCTCTTTGTGTTTATACTTATTTTTTATTTTTATTTCACTAATGAGTTTGCCACAGTTACACGTGATTGTAAATTTCTCACCCTAAATGAAAAACAAATCAGGATATTGGCATACAATTTTTGGTTTCTTTGTTTTATGTAACAGCGTCACAGTGTCATCCAGAGTGTGCCTGGGTCCCATCTCCCAGGAGTGAAGTAAGAGTGTCCTTCTCTTCATTGCCCACATATTGTTGCTAGGACAAGAAAAGACCAGATGTGCAAGATTGTCCAGCTTCTCTCAGCCACCCTGACTGCTGAAGCTTGATTTCCTGCTTATGTGATTCACAAATCTAGTGATTGCTGACAGAATCTTAGCCAATCAAATTATATTTTTCATTCAAAGTTTAGTTCATGAACTGTCCACCAAGCACCATCTTTTTATTTTTTACTTTAAAAAAAAAAAACTTTACAGATTTATGCCAAATCACTTGGGCAAACAATTAGCAAATTAACTTAGAGATGGGTGATTGCAAACTATGGGAAATTTCATCCTGATTCGTGACCAGCGTTACAATTACTAGAGATCAACAAAGAGTCATTCATAGGGTCTTAAAATGAAATCCATTCAGCGGGCACCATTAGTAATCCCAGCCACACCCATCCCTTGCTGCTGCTGGGCAGTCAGTGCAGTGACCACCAGTCATGACTGGTGACAACAAGCAGCTGGCGCAGAAAATGGCTTTGGGGCAAGCCCTGTGCCAAGACTCCCTCCCCAAATACCCACTGTGCAAACCCTAAGGCCATGCCCGGGGAGTGGGGCTCACAGAGCAGGGCACACACTTTGACCCGTATCTCAGCACCTGTTCTCATTGGGCATAACCGAAGGTCATGCCCAGTGTGACTTTCACCCCAGTATTCTTTGACCTAAATGTTTTTGAATCTTTTCCTTTTTCTCTGACCTCTGTGAGCGTGTTTGTGACTCGAAAAAAAATAATTTCTCCAAATCTGTATGCTCTTTGTAATCTGCAGTTCACAAGCTGTGCACCTCTGCAAATTTGAATTTAAAAAAAATAATAATAAACAGCTGTTTTCAGCCAATGGGATTTGTAGGTTAGATTCAGATTTTGGTTCATGAACTGATGCGTGAAAGTGATAAAGTACTCTCATCAGATTGTCAGCAAATCAAACCAAGCATCTGCCTTTTCTTTCCAAGGTTGGTGTAGTTTCATCCAGTAGCTTCCATCCAGCAAACAAATCCCATGGAATTTTGAATAGGAAATGCAACATTTAGGAACGTCTCTTTGACCAAATGCTCGTTTAATTGAAATGCAGAGTGTAATATGCTATTTATTACCATTGCTCAGTGTGAGAGGTGCTGTGTCTCCCAAGATGCATGAAGCCTCCAGTGACACGCCATGCCCCTCTCCTTCATTGATGATGTTAAAACACTGAACATTGCACTCTGCGCAACTGAAAAAATGTTTAGCCATGCTGTTTTATCATGTGTATTTCTTTAAAAACAAATGTGATGAACCGAAACAAGGATGCGAATTGTTAAATTTGAGTTATGGTGCTGAATACCGTGTGGATCCGAGGCATGTGCTGATGATGTGCTGGAAAACACTGACCTTCCAGAGTAGTCATGGGGCCTGAGGCGATCGCAGGAGCACCGGGAATGGCAGATCACCGCTTCACATAACACTGGACCAGTGGCGGCTCCTCCATAGGGGCGTGGGGGCGTCGCCCCACTGCTTTCTCGCACTGTAAGAAGCAGAAACATAAAATGGTAAAACTACCATTTAATGTTTCTGCTTCTCGCACTGCGAGAAAGCAGAAGTGCCTGGAGTGCCTGGTTGGGGGCGGACGGGTGGGCGGTCCTGCTCAAGAGCAGGGGGGAGTGGCTTGACCACTGTTGTGGGTACTGACTGTTTGGTCGGCCCCAGGGCCGACCAACCCATTCATGCGCACTCTCCCTTTTTCTCTATGTAGGCTGCTGCATGCAGCCTACATAGAGAAAATGGCCCGTCTGGGGCGCTCTCCGCTGCGCCTCACCAACACAACGTTGTGATTGGCTTAGGGGAGGGGAGGGAGGGAGGCTGCCTGCTTCTTGTTCCTGCGGAGGCAGGAAAGCAAGAGCCGGAGCTCAGAAGAAAACGCGGGACCCGGGAAAGGTAAGTTGTTTTATTTAATTGTTTTTTTTTTATTTAACCCCCCCTCCCTGCGCGACCCCCCTTCCCTCGTGACCACTCACCCTTTCATCCGAGCCCCCCCTATAACATCCCGATGGCCGCGGATAATGATGCCAGAGGCCCTTTTCTGGTTGCGGAGTGTAGTCTCCCCTGCAGGTGCCCCGTTGTCGCTTGCGGGAGCTCCATGGCACTGTCCCTGCATCGCGGAGACAGGTGAGGATACGGCATCCTGAATTATAAGCCAGTGGCCTTGATTGTGCGTGGTGGTAGGGTGGGGCCGGTTGGGCCTAGGCCGGCCCGTGAAGCCAGTTGCCTGCCCCGGTGGGTGCCGCGCTGCGAGGGTGTCCTGGTATGTACGAGACTTGACGCGTATTCTGCTGCGAGGCTCGAGAGTCGTTTCAGGCACAGGCCTCGCGGCGGAGACACCTGGGGCCCACTCGCAGATTAAACCATGGCCACCACACATGTGAGCGGCAGTCCTCGCTGGCCCCCCTGCAGTTTGCACCACACACAGCCCTGGTGGTGCTGGCACTAGTGAGGGCCTGTTCGAAATAGCTGGCTGCATATGTCCGTGCGCTGTGGAGGCATATTGCTGCCAGTACGCAGCGGGGTTCCGCCATGTGAGGCCCAGGCACGAAGTCACAGTTAACCTGTGTCCCTTCCATTGGTGTGATTGCTACAGGGCACAGGGGTCGTGTCGGGCCCAGGCCCTGCGGTACTTGTTGGCCTGACTGGGAGATATGAACTGTTTGTATGGATGTGGTGCCGCATTGTTGCCTCACATAAGTTGCCCTTCGTAACCGCCTCATTCTGAGCATGTGGGCCACTGTGGCCAGATGGTTGTTCTTGCGGACACTGGTGCTTACACAGCGATTGTGCACTGCTGCGACGGAGCGCGGCGCAGAGGTAGTGTCTGGGGGTCAATCGGACCCAATCCACACTGTATTAATGATTTCACAACCAGCACTGGATCAGGCGGATTCAGCCTCTCTCTGACTGTCACACCCCTTCCTTACTGCATCCCTCTATTCGCCCCACAACCTCATCCATCGACCCATAGCCTACACATCCATTCATTCACCCATCAGCATATTTGCCCATTCAGCCATCCATCCTGCTCAAACACATTTATTCACTCCCCACCCATCCATCCACATCACCAATTATCCATCCATACATACATACATACCTGCATGCATGCATCCACAACTGGGAAATTACTGATTTCTGAACAATGAATGTATAAAACATTAAGGTATTCCATGTCAGTGATATAGTTTTTGTTTATGTTTCACATGTTTTACTTAATCTTGCATTCCTTAAGAGTGCCCACTATTTCCAGGATGCTGTATTTCTGTATTTTGTTGTGTAGCATATTTCTTGTACAGTGCATACTTTGAACTGAGTCGCGTTCAGGCATTTTTAACGTGCCACCATTGAGAGCTTTAGAGCAAAGGCTGAAGGCTGTGTCAATTTCTCACAGTGCCTGTCAGTGGGTCAAAAGGTGTTCAGAAAACTTGGCCATCCAACCCCTGGCCTCTCTGCTGAACAATCAAAGCAAAGGTCACTTATTTAAGTTGCGATTGTGATTCTGTGCAACTGTGTGTGAAAGAGGTACACAGTTGCCAAAATATTGAGAAGGCAATTGTAAAGGAAAATACAGTGCTTACAGGTGAGTCAGTGTGTTGTGTTTTTGGGGGTTGTAAAGTGAAGTTCTCTGATTATACTGAACAAGCAGCTACCTACGTCATTATCATATGAAATCTCTACTATTGATGCCATAACATTTTCGCAAGTGCTTTATCAACCTTCCTGCTTCCTCAAATTTGCTTGAAAATGCTCCATTTATCCACTCTTTTTTCAAAATTTTCTCGGGGGGACAACCCCCCGAACCCTCCGTAGGTTGTTCGGGCACACTCGCTACGCTCGCTCGCTTCAGTGCAGTACCACGATAACTTTCTGCCTCACCACTTTCAAATGTCACCAGCCGCCACTGCACTGGACAGCAAGTGGGTGAGTCGAGTCAGTATACGACCCCTTGGCCCACACTCTGCAAACAAACTTTAGCACAGTCACCAGCGCGCTGTAGCATTCATACATACTGCTCCCCTAAAGTTGTGAGTGTCCCCAGAAGACAGATGATGGAAACCCGGAGGACTCCTTTTGATAGGATCACCGTTATATTAATGATAGCCTGCAGTGGAGATTGAGGTGGATTGCTGTGCAGACCCTAGGGCCCCATTTGCCAGCAGGAGGGACTGTACTACTACCAGCACTTCACGTATATGAACATAGATGACTGGACTCTGAGCATATGAAAATGGGAGTCTCAGGAACTTCAGCTGTGACACCTACAGGTTTGTCACTTTCTGGCATTAATCTCGATACAAAGACTTGTTCACGAAGTCAGCCACTAAAGTATTCCACACGCTTGATTCGCCATCCACAACTGCATTGATTGATCTGTCGCATTAGAGAAGTCTACTCATTTCTCTGTTCACTGCATCTTCCTCTTGCTAAGTCAGCATGACATCAAGATGATTCTTCTGGAAATACGTAACAGTTTACAAAGTATGAATTCTAAAGTTGACACTCTGACAATGTGACTAGATAACATGATTGAACGCATTAGTAAGCATTCAAACAGGTTGGACTTATCCAGAATCTCTTACCTAGAGGATGGTCCCAACAAAGCAAGAGATACCTCCGGTTCGATAGATAAACCCTTTCACATATCAATGCCAAGAATGAAGATCTTGAGGCACGGTCATACCTCAACAATATTTGCCTTGTAGGGATACTAGAATCAGCCTACATAAAAAACACAAAAAAGCAGCAACCATTATAGAATCCTTCCTAGCTGAGTTATTTGAGATTCATTCTAAAGCGTCTCTATTGTAGAACAAGCTCATAGATGTCTTGGCCCTAGGCCTTCCTATGGCGCATATCCACACCCAACCATAGCTACATTACAAATGTATCATGGCAGGATTACAGTGCTTTGTCTTGGTAGGGCTAAACATGTGCTGACCTATAATGGCAGCAAAATCTTCATATTTCCAGACTTCACTTCAGAAAATGCCCAGAGTGCAGCTTACACCCTAGAGGTAAAGAGTATATTCATGGTGGCTGACATCAAATATGCCATGCTTTATCCAGCAAAGCTGAGAATGGACTACAATCATTTCTTCACCTCTGTGGCCGAAGCCAATAAGTTCATAGTTAGACCTGACATACTTGACATGGAATCTCCCACACCTTTTGCCTGCACTCCTCTTGTCCTGCTGAATTCGCTTTTGTTTTCTCACCCTAAAACATGGAACAAAAGTGACCTAAATGTAATTGCCACATTTAATTTACTTCTAAGTCCCTAGTAAATGGCACTACATGTACCCAGGGCCTGTAAATCAAATGCTACTAGTGGGCCTGCAGCACTCATTGTGCCACCCACTAAAGTAGCCTTTTAAAACATTTCTCAGGCCTGCCACTGCAGCCTGTAGAGTGGTTTTAAACTGAAATTTCTACCTAGCAAAATAAACTCTTTGCCAGGCCTAAGCCTTCCTTCTTAACACACATGTCCACCCTAGAGTAGGTCCTAAAGGATCATATAGCAGGATGCATTGTATTTAAAAAGCAGGATAGTGGGATTTACGTTTTACATGCCCCAGCAATGAAAAACTCCTTAAATCGTTTTCCACTATTGTAAGGCCTATCTCTCCCATTGACTAACACTGGTCTACCCTATTACATTTAATAAGTGATACCTTTTGATAGAGAGCAGATAGAGATATGGTATTTACAGTACACTCAAATGAATTGTAATTTAACATCCTCTTTAATGGTAAAGTTGGATTTTTGGTCACAATTCTGAAAATGCCACTGTTTATTCTTCCCAGACAATGACACACAGGTGACTAGGTGTGTACAGGATGGGTCTTCCTGCCAGAATGACTGGGGATGGAGCTGTGCCCGGCCCCACTTACATGTCAAAGGGCTTGCCTCCAGCAAATGTTGGGTCGCTGCATGACACTCTGATTCTCAATATATATACGCCCAATATAGATGCCTCAGAGATTTCCAATGACATTGGTGCATTATGCAGCAGACATAAGGTTGTAAACCTGCTTTTGAAAATTCAGCCTAGACTTGAACCCCAAATTTCATTGCTCTAAATCTCACTCCCTTATTTTCCCTAGGGCAACAGCAGCCCTTACACAAATCATTGTACTGATGCACCTTACAGATATCTGGTGGACCCATAGAGTACAAGAGAAAGCCTACTCCTTGTACTCATTAGTTCATGATTCATAGACCGGCATTGACTATTGGCTACTGTCAATCAACATAATTCACTGGGTGTCCCAAATCGAATACCTACATAGATCACTCACTGATCACTTCCCGGCTGTCCTTAAATTAACTGTCTCAGCAACACAACTGGTGCTTTCCTTCTACTGCACTGTTGAATATAGTCTTCAGAGAGGAACTCTGAACCAACATTGTTGAATAATTTGAAACTAATATTGATGCAATGGCAATGCGGTCTGGGAGGCTTTCAAGGTATACATTAGAGGTATAGTCATCTCCAAACCCTCAGTGGTCTTCAATCAATTAGAACTCGACTTCAGCAACTAGAATTCAAGTTAACTAATCTTGAGAAATCAAATACTATGTTCCAGAATCCCAGTACCTTAGCAGACATTGATGAAATCCTTGGCCTATTCAAAAAAATAGCTGAATGTGAACTTAAATATTTAAGCAACAACAAACTGAACAAAAAACATGGTGAGGGAGAAAGGCAGAGCAGAACATTGGCTTGGTTGCTGCGACCCATCCAAGAGAAATCCACCAATATTTCCTTTGGCAGTTTGGATATTAGTACTCGCCAAACCTTGCAGAAGGGAATTTTAGCCACTTTTGTCCAATTTTACAAGATACTTTACTCCTTGAAGTGCTCCACTCCACCAGACTCACTTCAAACCTATCTTGATGACAGTGTGTTAACTTGGCTTGATGTTGGACATATATTTCAATTATCAGAAGAGATCAGAGCTTCAGAAGTTATAGAGGGTCTCCTTTAGAATAAAACACATGGTCAGATGGCCGAACCTTTGAATTTTTAAAAACATGTAAAGATTTATTAGCACTGCAGCTATTGGAAATGTATAATGAGGCCATGAGATGTGGCACACTACTGCCATCTAACTGAGAAGTTATAATTACAGCCTTGCTGCAACCGGGCAAGGAGAACAATATCTGGCAATTGTACCATCCGCTATCATTTTCAAATCTTGATAATAGGAGCCTGGATAAACTGGTTGACAACAGGCTTGCTCTCATAATGTCAAGACTAATGCGACTAGATCATTCCCGCCTTTATTTCTGGTAGATCCACTGCTTACAACATAAGAACTCTATTCTCCCTTATGTCCCAAATATGAACCTGACATTCAGGGAGTGGTGGTATTTTTGAGTGCAGAGAAAGCTTCCAATTGGCTAGAATGTCCGTGTTTGTTAGCTATACTGGATCGAATGGGAATTCTTAGGCATCTAACCACTATATTCAAATTACTGTATCCTAATCCAGTTGGTGGAGTCTGCATTACCAGATGCCTCTCAGGTCCCTTTCCAATTAATAGGCAGTGGTGTCCTCTTTTGCCACTGTTCTTTGCCCTGCTTGAGCTCCTAACCTTCACCCTGTGCTAATGTGACTCCTATAGAGGCATATCAGTGTCCACCAGGACAGTCCTTCCATCTCTATATGCAAATGGCATTCTGCCATTCATAAAAAACGAGTCCTAAATCATCCCCAATCTTTAGGAAACTCATAAAGTTCAGATACATTTCTGGCGTCAAAATTATACAGTGGAAATCTGCAATTTTCCCACTCACCTACAATAGAGTGAGACCTGAGATTGAATATCCACTAAAATAGCACAAGGGCGTGGTCAGCCTTGAACATCAAGATGGAGATTGAGCTTACTTTTGGAATATGACGCGGAAATACCCCCACTGCAATTGAAAATTAACTGCTATGCCATTACTCTGTGCGGAGCGGAGGGTGGTAATGGCCTAGTTACACGACCTGCCACCCACCACAAAATCCTGGATTAACAATGCTCTGCACTGCAAAGACCTTGTTGAAAGCTTTACATCCATGCAGTCATCAGAAATGGTCTTTACATAGAATATCTGACTCAAAAATATTGTGGGACATAATATTGTGTCAAGAAAATATAGGGTAAAAATATTGTGAAGGTAAGTTTCTATAGGTAATTAAAAAGTGTTACTATATATAACTCCACATATATGTACCTTGATGATATATATATATCTTCAAGGTACATAGATATTGAGTTAAGAATAGTAAATCTATGCTTACTTATTTGGACTTGTCTTCTCAATAATTTGGGCCTCGATATTTTGGACACGATAATCTGCCCACACAATATTTTTGGTTCCGATGTTCTGTCATTAATCGATCAGAAATAAACCTGAAGGCTACTTGGGCCCGTTAAGGTTATATTCAAACAGCAATTCCAAGACTTTCCTGTCCGCCCAAGGGTAAATATGTTGAAATTTGTTCTTTTGAGTTTGTTGTGGATGCTATCTTCTATTGTAACAAAGACTACTGCTATGTTTACTCCAAACTACTTTTTTATTAGGTGTAGGCCTAAAGTAAATAAACTTAAAGGTACTTGCATCCCGCCTCCTCTCTTTCCTGGCTTCTCATTGGTTTCTGCGCGTGTTACTTACTTTTCCTCAATTTCTTTTGGCTGTAGCATATTTTCCTGCATTTACCAATGCTTGTTCCTCATCTGCTTCTCTTATCAGTTTCCCGTCGCCGAAATATTGTTAACATCCGCTTTGGTGGAACAATTTTTTCATAAAGTTTTGCCTCTTTCTGCACATTTATATAGCGCAACGTATCACCCCGAGAGATTAAGTGATTTGCCCAGAATCACAGGATGCCGCCGCCGAGCCTAAGACAGCTGGTCAGACTGTCATGCACACTGAATAGCAGTGCAAAACACTCCTTCACCAGCCTGTCATCTTCCTAGCCCCGCCCCCAAGCCTTGGCTCTGAGGGCAAAAATAAAACAATAATAAACAAGAGTTTATTATCGTTTTATTTTTATTTTTTGGGCTGCTGGCAGGAGGGGCAATGCTCCTCCGCCATAGCGGAAGAGCCGCCGCTGACTCAGAGATTCACGCATCGACTCTCAGACCCACTCAGAGACTCACACACCCTCTCACAGATCCATTCGGAGACTCATGCACCCACTCACAGACTCATTCAAACACTCATGCACTCACTCACAGACTGACTCACACTCATGGAGGCACTCGCAAACCCACTCAGACACTCTCTCATCCACTCACAGACCTACTCAAGTACTCACTCATGCACCCACTCAGATACTTATATACCCACTCAGACACTCACGCACCAAATCACAGATCCACTTAGACACTCCTGCACCCACACACAAACCCATGCAGTCACTCGCACACCCACTCACAGACCCATGCAGCCACTCACACACCCACTCACAGACCCATACAGCTACTCACACACCCACTCACCAACCTACACAGCCACACACACACTCTCAAAGGTTACAGGTTACAGTTAGGAAATACAATTCAAAAACACCTTAGAAATTCACTGAAAAAACAAAGGTTACATGGACATTATAGTTAGGCTCAGATTTCACCCATACAAAACCATAGAAAGTCAGCAGTTATAGTTGCCTGAGCTAACTATAACTTACACCCCCACAAAGCACTGCTTATGACCTCACATATTACATCACTCATGACATGGTCAATGACATCACTGATCACATCACTGATGACATCATCCACAGAACCACTCACACACCCACTCACACCTCTATACAACCTCTCATACACACAAACACACAACCACTCACATACCCATTCACAGACCCACACAAGCTTTACACTGAAAAAAAACAAAGGTTACAGGGATGTTATAGATAAGCTCGGATTTCACTCATATAAAACCATAGAAATTCAGCAGTTATAGTTACCTGACCTAACTATACCTTACGCCCCTGCAATGCACTGCTTATGACCTCACATATTACATCACTCATGACATGGTCAGTGACATCACTGATGACATCACTGATGACATCTCAAATGACATAATTGATGACATCATCCTAAAGCCTGACACCGTACTAAGGGGGATATTCTCAAGAACGTGTGATAATTATCGCAAAATTAGCTTAACGCAACTTTGTACTTCGCAGTCTATCGCGGGAAAATAACACTGTGTTAACGTTGTATTCTCAACCCGGCGGCACCATGCGATAGTCTCACGACAACGCGCCAAATGACCGCGTTAAAATTAACGCGCCGCCGAAAAAACGCAAAACACGAATGCGAAAATAGTTGCGATGTGGCCAACCGCGATAAAAAAATCTGCGATAACCAGCAACAGGCCTGCAATTCCCACGCGTCATGCGGGAAAATGCACTATAAAAGCACCGAAAAACACTAACAAAATAATTCAAACTGCGTAGCACCATGGAGGAAGCCGGAGCAAGTACAGAGGACGACCAGAACCCCACAAGCCCCCAGGAGGACCAGCCTGGGACCTCGGGGTCACGGAAGGGCAAGGAGAAGAAGACGAGGTTCAGTCCGCAGGAAAACAGGATCATCATCACGGAGGTGATAGAACACCACCAACAACTGTTCGTCACCTCCAACGTGTCATTGGCAAATAAAAATGCAATATGGCAGTCCATCCTGGACATAGTGAATGCAGTCGAAGTGAGGAGGAGGACAATTGGAGAGGTCAAGAGGCGCTGGAATGATGCGAAGCACAAAACCAAGAAGAAACTCGCTGTCAACCATCAGGCAGCAATGCAGACTGGAGGTGGCAGTCCAGCGGAACACCAGGAGCTGGATGAGATGGAGGAAATGGTGGCCACAGTCATCAGTGGGGAGACGGTGGCAGGAGTTGGTGGCGGACACTGCTCGACATGACCTGACACAACAGCACCAGGGTGAGTACCGAACAGGGACTGGGGGGACAGGGGGATATGGGCACAATGGCACACATGCACAATTAAGTAGAGCACACTGCACACCCACAATGACTCTGGATCATGTCCCTGATCCCCTTGGCACGCTGCAGCACACATACAAACAGCAAGTAGGCCCCGTCCACTATGGGCACAAAGGGGTCCCTCCCCACACAGCACCAATCTCACAATCAACCCATGCACACGTGTCAAAACCAGCAAAGCTGCCTGTCTGTGAGCCACCATGACAATGCAAGTGACACTGCATGACGAATAGCATGGCTGCAGTCCAATTATCATGACATGGTGCACGCCACGACACTGGGGTGGCTGAGTGTGGAACACATCCGTAAAGGAGCAGGTCACACTCTGACACATCCACGTGCACAAACAACCCCTGACATCAACAACACATCTGCGGATAATCCATGCCCAAGAGTCCAAAATCCGAACTAGAGCCAAAATTAGCCAAGTCTGCAACATCTCAGCACTGTAGAAGCACAGAAGTCAAAGGCACACCGCCTCAAAGGGCTAAGGGGCAGCAAAATCACAGCTGCAGGGGCGACTCTCCCACAATGCAGCACACACACATAGCAATAACAGCACATCAACATTGACGACAATGTGGTACAAAGTGCAACACTTTCACTACAGAACAGAGGACACAACTGGTTCCGCTTGTGCGTAGAAACTGGCCAATCACATCTGGCATAGCAGGAAACTGTGAGATGAAAATGTACGTGTACAACCTCACATCCGTGATGTAGTTCAAATGTCCACTGTCCCGCATCAAATAGTCAGCTCTTCCCAAACAGTCCCAATGTACACTGTCATGCAGTCTGTATGTAAACTTGAACAATGCGTCAACATACATGTCAACACAATGTTAAAATGCATCTCCCCTTCACATTGCAGAGGGACAATCAACACCTCCTGCAGAGCAGACCAGACAACTCATCAGTGATGATGAAGAGGACCTTCACACCTTCGACACCGACGCCCTACAACAGCTCATGGACATCTTAGGCAACCCACCTCCAGGAGCAGGGCAGCCCAGCTGCATCGAGGAGACCCCACCCCCTGCACAGACCACACAGCAGGAAGCACCCACCACGGCTGGCTCCCAGCACCTCACCGAAGCACACATCGCATTCCAAGGCCAGGTGTTAGACTGCCAGAAGGAGGTGGCTGAACAGGTGCGGGTGGGTTTCGACCTCATGGCAGCTGAACTAGTTTACATACGTGGGTGTCTAATTCCCATCAGGGACCACTTACACTCCCCAACGGACACCCACACTGCGACAGAGACACACGCATTTGCACATTTCCAGTACTGAACCACGCCCCTACACTGTACTTGCGTACGCCGGCCCAGTCCACTCCTCTTATGTATAAAGGGGGGGATGACAAAGCTACATGTCCAAGGTCTTACCCACTGCCTGAGGTGACATGGTTGCGTCCGCTGTACACAGCACAATGTAATGTGGTAGGGCCCGGGGCCATCATGCATACGTAATGAGCACACGGACACACTTTGATAGTTAGTTGAACTGGCTACGGGCACGTGCGCCCGGCCACTTTTCATTACCAGGGTCACCTGACCAGTGACGCCTCTGCTGGATGGGTGTGGGGTGAGTGTGAGCCAGCCCTCAGGGAGTGGTTGGTGCTGGCATCAACTTGAACAGTGATCACTATTAAAGCGGAAACAGAAAACACCAACATAACACAAACAACTGCGAAGCATCATGGTGGTAGCCGGAGCAAGTACAGAGGTCACCCAATATTCAATCAGAAGGGTCCGTGAGTTGCAGTGCACTGAGGTAGGGGCACCAGAGCTGGGCGTGCTCATGTGAAGAAATTGTCTAGGATTGTGTTTCTTCGGGATATTCCTGCTGCAGCTGCAGTGGGGTGTGTTACACCTGCCTCATCTTCCTCATCATCGTCCCAGGTCTTCCCCACTGCCTGAGGTGACATTGTTGCGTGAGCTGTCCACAGCACAAGACTCAATCAGAAAGGGTCCATGAGTTGTGGTGCACTGAGTTAGTGGCACCTGAAGAGCTGAGCAGGGTATCAAGCTGATGTTGGCATCCAAGACAGGTGTGAGCAACTCTGATAGTCTGGCTGTAAGACTCTTTCGAGATGTTGGTTGGAGGTGGTACTGGCAGTGGCGGCGTGTGCAGCCAGCGGTGATGCGTCGTCCGGGCCGGTCAGGACTCGATTTGATGTGTGAGCCCTGGTGGACTGCAGTTGAGGCCAGAGGCAGCGATTAGCGCAGGGCCACAGACACATGGCGTTGATGACCCCCAGGCCATTCACTCAGAGGCCATCCAATATTCAATCAGACAGGGTCCATGACTTGAGCTGCACAGAGTTAGTGGCCCCGGATGCACTGCGGCCGGCACAGGCACACCGCCACGGGACGGTGACTTGCAGTGCACTGAGGTAGGGCCACAAGAGCTGAGCGGGTCCTCGTCGATTTCGAAGGTGAATGTCGCGGAGTGTTTCGGGGGACAGTGGAAGGTGTTCTTCCAGGGCATGATGCAGAGGGCAGAACCAAGCAGAAACAGGCAATATGGAGGAGATGAATGCTACAGACTCATTTTTAACACCAAGTCAGTATCAGCTACATGATGATGAATACAACCCCCAGGCCATAGACTCAGACGCCACCTAAGTTCAACCAGAGAGTGTCCATGAATTTCGGGGCACAGAGTTAGTGGCACCAGAGCTGAAAGGGGATGCAGTCTGCGATGAGGCCTATACAATGGTATAAACTCTGCCATAAAAAAATCAAGACTCAGTTCTAAATGTGTGACCTACTTGACCCAGTGTAGGCCGGAGGCAGCGGTCAGCAGGGGCCCACAGCCACGTGTCGTTGGCTTGCGATGCACAGAGTTAGTGGCACCAGAGCAGTTGTTGGTAGTGTTCGATCACCTCCATAATGATGATTCTTTTTTCCTCCGGACTGAACCGCGTCTTCCTCTTACTCCTCTCCTTGCGTACAATGATATGAACTCGGCCATTGAATAATCAAGACTCAGTTCCAAATGTGTGACCTACTTCACCGCAGTGTAGGCCGGAGGCAGCGGTGGAGTACGTCAACGAGAAAGGAGTGCTGGGGGTCTGTGTCGCAGAGGCCAGCGATGGTCTGAGGAGGCTGCCAAGGTCGCGGACCTCGGGCTTGGAGCTTGCACCGGCACGTGGTGGGCCCTCTTTGACACACGCCGGTGTCTGCAGGTGAGCAGTGAGGCCTGGGTGCGCAGGGGCGGCCAAGACGGGTCTGGGGACCAGCGGCCTGGGGTGCAGCAGGCACACAGGATCGCAGGCACCACCGCTCATGGCGTCGGCCTCGTGGCGGGGTGAGAGGCGCCGCCCTGACAGACACGTTGGCCATTCCGGAAGAGAACCACGCCAAGAGCAACGTGCTTTTTATTCACACCCCTACGCTGGCCTGGCGTACGCCGGGCCAGCCCACTCCGCTCACGCTTACAGGGGGGGACGTAACACGCTACATTTCCGCGATCTTCCCCACGGGCTGAGGTAACATGGTTGCGTCCACTGTCCACTACACTCCAAACACCAGCAGTGTATGTCGACATGGAAATGTCTGTGGTCTGCATACTCAAGTCTGTCCAGCACATCCACGCCACACTTGGCATTGTGTACATTCTCATTCATGGGTCACTTGCCTCCTTCGCACATGCCTGGTTCCCACCTCTCCCCACATTCTGCTATTGTGTGGCTGTGGTGCCATGCCGTTGTTGGCTTGTGTACATGGCTAGCCCAGGTTACCACAGTAAGTTGTGTTGTCGTGTCTGGTATGTGGGCATGTTGTTTGTCATGTTGTATGTGATTTTGTAACGTGTGCATTCCCAGAGTTGTGAGTTGTATGTTGGTGGAGTTGAGGTGTGTGGTGTGTTCAGTTGGTACTTACCGACGAGCATTGCATTTGCATAGATGCCAGCCTCAAAGCGCTAGTTGATGATGGACTGTTGGAAGATGAAGGAATCATGCACACTGCCTGGGTAGTTGGCGACGGCATTGGTGAAGAGTCCCCGGTGGTCCACTATTGCCTGCACATTGATGGAATGCGTGTGCTTCCTGTTGAGGTAATTGTGTGCAGTGGCGGCAGGGGGCACGAGGAGTACATGTGTGCAGTCGATTGCCCCCAACACGTGCGGGAAGCCAGCTATGGCGTAGTTCCCTTGCTTGGTCCCCAGCTGTACCTGCGCAGTGTGTGGGAAGTAAAGGTGCTGGTGTACCAAGCTGATGATGGCATCCAAGACAGGTGTGAGGAACTTGGATAGGGCTGGCTGTGAGACTCCTCCGACTCTGGCAGTTGTTGGTTGGAAGGTCCCAGAGGCCATCAGGTGCAGCACAGCCAGCAGCTTTGTCTGCGGAGGGATGTTTGTTGTCCGCTGTGTTGGTACCGTCAGCCTGTGGGCAATGTGGGTGAGGATGCGGAGCCTGTAGTGGGCAATGACATCCTCTGGTGTTAAGTCTGTGAGGCTGGTGTGTTTTCTGAAGGTCCGCTGTCTTTGTCTGCGCTGCCTCTGTGGTAGTCCAGGGGGGGGTGGGGGGTCCGGGGGGGGGGGGTGGCGGGCCTGGTGGTGGCGGCGGTAGGTGTTGTGGCCTTCTTGAGGCTCCGAGCTGCATGATCAGTAGCTCCATGGCATCTGTTGTTCTTCAGGTGTGGCTCTGGGCTGGGCTCCCTTTTATGGTGCAGGTTGTCATCCGACTTAACACCAGGTAAGAGCAGGTGTTAAACCCTGCTGCTAACGCGCCTTATCGCCTGTTTTGGGATCTTATCGCCGATCTGGCTGGTCGTTGGGAATATTGCGAAGTGGTGTTATCGCGGCTTTTTGCACAGGAACGCCTACTCTGCATCTCATTAGCGTTAGTTGCCGGTGTCATCCGTGGCGATGTTTTTTGCGGCTGCTATCGCAGTATAACTGGCGATATCGGCTGTTAGCACCAGCTTGTGAATAGGGCGATAAATCTATCGCCACTTTGGCTGCGATAAAGTGCCGCTAACTCGGCGATAAGACTTTGAGAATATGCCCCTAAGTGTTATCATGCACTGCATTTACTATGATGCATCTGGGCAAACTGAGTGCTGGGATGTGAGGCAGTGTGCGCCCAC
Organism: Calotriton arnoldi; assembly: GCA_963921515.1. Taxonomy (NCBI): domain Eukaryota; kingdom Metazoa; phylum Chordata; class Amphibia; order Caudata; family Salamandridae; genus Calotriton; species Calotriton arnoldi. The sequence goes on from CAWUFW010009358.1 coordinate 757,108, forward strand.
CCTCCTCCTGTTTGAAAAGGCTCCCTTGAGCTAATGAGCTGACGAGCTCTGGTTGATGCACCTGCACCCAGCGAGTGGTAGAGAGACCTGAGAAGACTTTGGGCAGCATTTCCAGCACCCTCAAAAAAGAATGTGTTGCTCTCTACTGAAGAAGGACAACTATCCTTAAACACGTGTCTAGAGATACACAGCACTGGCTGCACCAACAAGGGTGAAAAACTAAAGCCTGACACCGAATTAAGTGTTATCATGCACTGCATTTACTATGATGCATCAGGGCAAACTGAGTGCTGGGATGTGAGGCAGTGTGCGCCCACCCTCCTCATGGTCAGTGACATCACTGATGACATCACTGATGACATCATCCAGTGAGTGTAAGTGTTTCGTAAATGTTTTTGAGAGTTAAAGATATATATTAAGCTATTGCATAAGTTACATTTCTATTCTTTTTGTTCTACTAATGAGTGATACTGTTTCTAATATATGTGATGTGAGTGGCACTGTGACTGTCTGTATCAGTTTGGTAGTGTCTGTCTCAGTGGCTGTATGGTGTATGTTAGTGGCTGTATGGGTGAATATGTGGGTGTGTGAGTAGCTGTATGGGTGAGTTAGTGGCTGTGCGAGTGGCTGTAGTGGTGAGTGAGTGGGTGTGTGAATGGCTGTATGGGTGGTTGAGTGACTGTGAGGGGCTGTATGTGTGGGTGAGTGTGTGTGTGTAAGTGCCTACATCGGTGAGTGAGTGGCTCTATGGGTGTGTGTGTGTGTGAGTGGCTGAATGGGTGGCTGAGTAGCTGTGTGAAATGGCTCTATGGGTAAGTGACTGTGTATGTAAGTGGATGTATGGGTACGTGAGTGGCTGTTTTATTGAGTGTATGGGTGTGTGAGAGGCTATTTTGCACAGTAGGTATCTGTGTGAGTGACTGCATAGGTGAATGAATGGGCATGTGAGTACTTATTTCGATGTTTGAATGTGTATGTAAGTGGTTTAGTGGATGAGTGAATGGATGTGTAAGTGGCTATATAATTGAGTGAGTAGCTCTGTTAGTAGCTGTATGAGTGAGTGAGTGGCTGTATGGGTGAGTGAGTGGCTGTGTGGGTGTGTAAGTGGGTATGTAAGTAGTTGTATGGGAGTGTGAGGGGTTGAGTGAGTGGCTGTATGAGTCTGCGAGTTGGTGTGTGGGAAGTTCTGTGGGTACGAGAGTGGCTGTATGGGTCTGTGAGTAGCTGTGGGAGTCGATGTATGGGTGAGTGAGTGATTGTGTGAGTGGCTATATAAGTGAGTGAGTTTGTAGCATTAGCTGTATGGGTCTGTGAATGGGTTTGTTAATGGTTGTGTGGGTGTGTGAGTGGATGTTTGAGAGATTGTATGGGAGAGTTAGTGTGTATGTGGGTGGTTCTGGAGATGATTTCAGCAGTGAAGTCATCAATGATGTCACTGACTATGTCATGAGTGATGTAATAAGTGAGGTCCCTAGCCCAGCTAACTATAACTGCTGAATTTCACTGGTTTTGTACAAGTGAAATTTGAGCCTAAATATAGCGTCCCAATAACCTTTGTTTTTTTCAGTGAATATATATATATATATGCCTCTTTTTTGTGACATGTTTCACTCTTCGTTTGTTTATTTGAACTCAAACAGATACAAGATTTTTTTAAGTATTACATTCATGCCCTTGAGGTAAACTAATATTGAGAGGCCTCCTAAATTTTCGCATAGTTGGTTTCCCATATAAAGTCATTGTTACATGCACTCTGCGAGGCAGTAAACAGTTTTTCTCCTGCCAATTTCACTGTACTGTGGTAATAATAAGGAAACTGAACTTTGCACAGCACTAATGTTTATGTGAATGTATGTGTTATGTATGTGTATATGTATAAATATTACACAGTGGCGGCCACAACTGTGTAGTTGTAGTTAGGACCTAGTTACCATAAGAAATGGATTTTATGTTTTGCTAATAACTTTATCACTTTTTGAAGATCCTTCACAAAACTTTCCACCTCAGTGCCTTCCAGGAAAGTTTTGGGGTGATCTGTCAAGCAGGGTCTGAGAAAAAGGGGAGTCCCAAAACACAATTTCCCCCATTCAGTTTCTATAAGGATTTTAAACAATGTTACAGCCAAAACAGCTGAACAGAATTACATCAAATTTGGCTAGTGATTTGGTATATATCGGTTCAGTAGTTTTGGGGAAATTATGGTTCAAAATGTGTAGATATCTGGAAGGTTGGGTTTGCGGGAAGCTCACAGGAGTCTTGCGGGCATGCAACGTAAAGAAATATAGCAATCCAATTGGCCGAGAGGCCTTTTTTTCCCCATCTGCCACTTTGCTCCCACTGTAGCTAGAGGCTCCCCCAAGTCCTGCTGGAGCTTGCACTCTCATTGGCTGGTAGCAACCTGAACAAAAATATTACGACCGCCATTTCAGGACTTATGGACTTAGCCCCTGTGTCCTGAACATAAAAATAGAATAAGGTATAAGGGGCCATGGTAGGAGAACCCTGCCCCCTTGGACCTTGTGGGTGGTCCCAGAAGGGTCTTCCCTGGAGTAAAATTGAAAAAAGACGTTTTGTGTTTGGGGCACCGCAATCCACAATCAGCGCTGGGCCCTAGACTCCAGCAGAAGTCCCAGGGGAACCAGCGCAGCCCTCTGGCTCCCGCAAGAGTCCTGCGGGATTAGGAAGGGGATCTAGTGTCCGCTGGGGTAAGCGGTGTTAGCCATCCATGGGGGGTGGTGGATGCAGTGCCTGGCCTCAGGCCAGATCCTGCTGCCAGCCCCTCGCATCTTAAGGCCAAAGGTGTTGACAAAGTTAGGTGTGGTAATAAAATCTTACTTTACATTAAAAAAAAAAAAAAAAAGTCACAGAGAAAACCTCAGTGTTAACATGACTGTTAGACCTGGCATTTTTGGCAGGTTTACCCCCAGACCTTTTCAGTAGCGGCACCTGGAGGGAGTGCTGCGGGGCGGTGGGGCGGGGCGGGGGAGGAGCAAGGTGGGGGGTAGTAAACTACGGCATACGACCGAACAGAGGTAAGTAAACAAATAAATAAATAAAACGAATTTCATTGCGCGTGCTGCATTGCCAAATGCGATGCAGCGCGTGCAACGAAATTCGTTTTATTTGTTTACTTACCTCCATTCAGCCGTATGCCGTAGTTTCCTACCCCCCACCCTGCTCCTCCCCCGCCCCGCCCCGCCCCACTGCCCCGCAGCACTCCCTCCAGGAGCCGCTACTGCACCTTTTGCTTTTTGGCCTCCTGTTTTTGACCAATTTTTCGTTGGTTTTAGGACTCTGGACACTTTACCACTGCTAATCAGTGCTAAAGTGCATATGCCCTCCATGTAAACTGTGTTATGGATTGGTATTTCCATGATTGGCTTATTTGATTTACTGCTAAGTCCCTTGTAATGTGCACATGTGTGCCCTGGGACTGTAAATCAAATGATACTAGTGGGCTTGCAGCACTGGTTGTGCCACCTACACAAGTAGCCTTTCAAAGGTGTCTCAGACCTGCCACTGCAGTGTCTGCGAGCCGGTTTTACTGCCATGTCAACCTGGCAAGTGCACCCCCATGCCAGGCCCTAAACTTCTTTTTTCCTACATATAAGTCACCCCTAAGGTAGGCCCAGGGTACCTCTATGGGCAGGGTGCTGTGTAAGTGATATGTAGGACATGGTCTGGTGTGTTTTACATGTCCTTATAGTGAAATACTATGTATTTCGTTTTTTACTGTTGATAGGCTGTCGGTCCCATAGGCTATCATTGGAGCTGCACTGTAACATTTTACAAGTGTAACTTTCCATTTGGCACAAGATCGAGGAATGGAGTTTAGGCTTTCTGAACTCAGAATTTACTAGCACGCCTTTTAGTAAAGATCGTTTTTAAATTGTGTGTTTGAAAATTCCACTGTTAGCAAGTGGGCATTTTCTTGCTTAACCATCCTGTGTACTTCTGCCTGTTTGTGTATTCAGCGTCTGGTTTTCTTGTGACAGGGGCTAGGATGTGCATTCACACTAGACAGTCACACAGGGGTTGAGGTATGTCCTGACTTTCCTGGGTGACTCATAGCCAGGCTGAATAGATCTTTCTGCATTTAGAGTGGTGGGAGGAGTTTTCACTAGTACCTAAATAGGCTGTGTCGGCTCTGCACAATGCTGTCTCCCCCTCCTGTAGTGAAGCTGGACTATAGAGGACAGAACTGGTTTTCACTGACCTCAGAGCCTTTCTGCCTAAAACTTCAAAGGGAAAAGTAGTATAAATATTGAGGCCCTGACCCCAGAACTTTAGATCACTGCTGAACTAAGGAACTAGCAAGGAAGAAGGGCTGGAGAAGCTGTCAGGAGGAGTTGCCACTTTGCTGAGTGCTTTGCTGTGTTGCTTTCTTGGGCAGGGAAAGGTCTGGACTGTACTTTCATCATCCTGCTGTTAGAGTTTTATCCAAGGGCTTGAAGCAGAGATTGCCTCCTGTTGGAAGTCTCGGGGAAATCAAAGACTTCATGAGAACTCATTTGGACTAAGGAACCTGCCAAGAAGAAGAGCTGGAGACGCTGTGAGGAGGAACTACCACTTTGCTGTGTTGGCCTGCAGCGGCTGCTTCTGTCTCGGGCAGTGAAAGGATTGGACTTTCTGCAACTTATTTTCCTGAGTTTCCAAGGGCTTGAGGTAGAGCTTGCTCCCTGCTCAAGAAGTCTCAGGAACAGCAAATACTTCAAGTCCATCTGCTACCAGCACTGAGAACTGTGTGTTTTGCGCTGCAACAAAAGAAAAAGCAACCCTACGCCATCAACGACACCGCTGCCGACTCCGTGACCTGTTGGCACTGCATAGAGCGCCGCCCCACTTTGCACCGCAACCCTGGTCTCACCAACGACGCCCGACACTGCCACTGAGCTGCTGCTTGCACCATGACCTGAGGGCAGAGCTCTTCGCACTGCCTCGCTTCACATCACCGCCCTGGTATCCCCAACAACGCCACTCCACGCCGACAACGCTGCCGGCACCATGGCCTGGAGGCACTGCTCGTAAGTTACTCAACGCACCGCCCCGTACCACACCACAGCCTTGGCCCACCGACGCTCAACTCCAGAATGTCTACCGACCACAGCGCTTCAGCAATGATGACGCCGCTGCTTGCACCGTGACCTTACAGCACCGCAACGAGCACTGTCCCACTTTGCACAGCAGCCCTGGACTCACCGACACTGCTGGACACGTCACCAAGACGCTGCCTGCACCGTGACCTTAGGGCACTGCATGCCGCACCGCTGCGCTTTGCGCCGGAGCCCCGACGCCGGCGCTCCTGACTTTAACCTCACAGAGTTCGATCTGCAATGCGTGTGACTTCAAGGGCCCGATGACTCCTGTCCCGACCTCGAAGCTGACGCTTGCTGATGCCACATCTCGCATCTCATCGCAAGGTCCATGAAGCCCTGCATTTTCCACAGTACTGTTTTGGAGTTCTTCCCCACACTGTAGCTGGCCCACTGTTAGACCTGGCATATCTTGGCGTGATTTCCCCTGACTTTTTGCCTCTACCTCCTTTGCTTTTAGATGCTTTGGGTACTTTACCACTGCTGATCAGTGTCAAAGTACAGTAGTTCCCTGTGTAAAGTGTAATGGTAATTGGTTGGCCATGATTGGTATGTTTGCCTTACTAGTAAAGTCCCTAGTGATGTGCACTGTGTGTGCCAGGGCTAGTAATGCAAAGGGTGCGCGGAGAAGGGAACTCAGGCCTGCAGTGTAGGGCCTGCGCGCAGTTTGCTAAGTTAGCATGTTGTCCTGACAAGTGCAACCACTTGTCAGGCCTTACTTTCCCTTTTGCGTACACAGTGGGCACCCCTGTGGTAGGTCCCAGGTAACCCCTGGGCAGGGTGCCTTGTAAATAAAAGGCAGGACATATACTGAGGTGTGTGTTATGTCCTGACAGTGAGAAACACTCCATTTCGTTTTCACTGGTGAAAGGCCATTCTGCCCAGAGGACAGAATGGGGGAGGCTGGGTATTGTGTTTGTTAGCCTAGTTTCCCATAAGTTTAAAATGGAGAGGTGAAGTTTGGTATGTATGAACTCACAGCATCATAACACATCTTTCTATGAAAGTGGTTTTGTCACTGTGTGTTCAGAAGCCGCTCTTTTAGAAAGTGGCTAAGTTTTGTGCTTAAGGCATTTCTGTGTGTCTCTGTTGAATGTGGATTGACTGTCTGGATCTGAGAGGGGAGGGGGTGAGATGGCACCAGGCTGACCTGCAGCTGGAGAGTATGCGAGGAGAAGCCCCGGGAGGTGAAGAGGCCTGGGTTGCGGCTATAAAACAATTGACCCATCTCCTGCTGAGTGATTAAGGATCCAGACCCCCAGTATCAAAGGGAGAAAGGTGACACTGGGAGGGAGACACCCAGAACTGATTTAGGCAGGGGTCAGGGACCCCTGAGCACAACAAACTTCAAAGACATTTAGGGGTATATCTATGAGAGCAGAAACCCCTGAACGTTGGAATGAAACAGAAATGTATTGAGACTGAAAAGGCTTGGACCCATTCTGTGGTCAAGAGGAACCTCTGCTAAAGAAGGAGCAACTGAAGAGACTGCTGTGGAAAGACCAATCCTTGCTTCGTGATCTGGGGCTGTTCTGCAGTTTGCTGTTCTAACTAAGGGAGAGGCTGTTGGGACTGTGCTTGGAGGCGCTGGGTCCCCCTGCTTGAAGAAAACTGTGCTTTGTGCTGTGTCTTGTAACCCCAAGGGCCCAAGGTGAGCTGGCTCCCTGTTTGGAAACACAGGAACATAAAAGTTTCCGGAGAAGTTTCAAGCAACGCGGTGGGCGCGTGTTGTGGCAGCTTGAGACCCTCCGAAGGTGTGCCCTGTGATCTTGGACACACGGAGGAGAAGCGAGACTCGGACGCGCTGGGTGCGTGTCGTGGTGCACAGGAGGCGTTGGTGAAGAGCGCCTGGTGAACGTGTGCATCGACGGAGGAGTGAGTCTCGGACGCGCAGGGTGCGTGTTGTGGTGCACAGGAGGCGTCGGTGAGGAGCGCCTTGTGAAGTGTGCACTGTAGGTGAAGTGAGACTCCGTCGCGCAGGGTGCATGTCGTGGTGCACCGCAGGCGCTAGTGAAGAGCGCCTGGTGAGCGGGTGCATCGGAGGTGAAGAGAGTCTCGGACGCGCAGGGTGCGTGTCATGATGCACTGGAGGCGTTGGCGAGGAGCGCCTGGTCAACGCGTGCATCGGAAGTGGAGTGAGTCTCGGACGCGCAGGGTGCGTGTCGGGGTGCACCGAGGCGTTGGTGAAGAGCGCTTGGTGATCGAGTGCACCGGAGGAGAAGCGAGGCTCGGACATGGTGAGCGTGTCGAGGTGCGGCCGAAGGCATTGGTGAAGAGCGCCTGGATATCGGGGTACCGGAATTGGAGTAAGTCTCAGTGAAGCAGTGCGTGCTTTGGTGCAACCTGGGACTGTGGAGGTGATCGGCTGATCATCGTGTGCACCGGAAGAAAGTGAGTCTCTGCAGCATGGTGTGCCTGTCTTGGTGCCAACTGAGACCGCAGGAAGGAGTGCCGGTTGAACGTGCACTCGGAGTCGACGTGAAGTCCTATCAGCGTTGTGTGTGTGGCTTCGTGCCAGAAGAGACCCGGAGGGTGCGGTGGTGAACGTGCACCCGGAGTAACGTAATCTAAGGGGCGTGGGGTACGTGTGCCCTGTGGCCGCCTGAGACCTTCCTAACAGTCGCGGCCCGGACCGGCAGCCCCGGAGGAGCTGAGCTGCCAGGCCGAGCCGCTGAGGCCCATTCAGAAAGTCCTGCACGAAAAGGCCTAGTTCATTGAAGGAGGAGAGGAGAGTGGGGTCGCGCCCCCCAGGTAACGTGGATCACTGCCTGTTAGACTTGGCATCTTTTGGCGTGTTTCCCCTGACTTTTTGCTTTCTGACCTCCCGGTTTTGACTCTGTTTTTGCTGGTGTAATGATTCTGCGCACTTTCCTCACTGCTGTCCAGTGGGAAAGTGCAAGTGCTCCTGTATAAAATGCGTTATGGATTGGTGTTTCCATGATTGGCCTATTTGGTTTATGTGTCAGTCCCTTGTAAAGTGCACTGCGAGTGCCAGGGCCTATAGACCAAATGCTGTTGGTGGGCTGCAGCACTGGATTGTGCCACCCACGCAAACAGCCCGTAAAGTGTAACGCGGGCCTGCCAACGCAGAGCCTGTGCGCAGCCTGGGGCTGCCGTGTCGACTTGGCAAGTGCACACACTTGCAAGTCTCTAAACCTTCCCTTTGCTACATGTTAGCCACCCCTAAGGTAGGCCCAAGGTACCCCTGTGGGCAGGGTGCGTTGTATGCGAAAGGTAGGACATGCCCGGGTGTGTGCGGCATGTCCTGATAGTGAATTACAGCCTAGTTCGTTTTTCACTATTGCAAGGCTACCTGTTCCCCCTAGGCCAGAACGGGCAGTTTTGATTATTACAGCTTATAATCCTAACTGACCCCGGGAACATGGTAGAAATTCGAGTTTAGTATGCCTGGACTCAGAATGATAAAATGCATCTTTTAGTAAAGTGGGTTTTAACATTCTGTGTTTGAGAATACCACTTTTAGAAAGTGGGTATTTTCTTGTCTAACCATCCAAGCCTGCCTCTGCGAGGTTGTGTATTCCTTGTCTGGAGTGTGAGTGACAGGGGCTGGGGGATGCCAGGAGACAGGGTGAGTCAGCACAGGGCTGAATAGCAAGATCTACATGTAGATGGGTGGGAGGGGTCGCACCTGGGCCCTGAATAGGACAGTGCCTTCCCTCCACAATGCTGGCTCCCCCTCCTGTGGTGCGTCTGATGTCCCTGGCCTACTCACTGAAAGAAGGGACGGAGACTTGTCAACAAAGTGCTCCAGAACTGGTTTGGACTACGCAAAGGCTTCTCTGCCTTCAGAGAACAAAGGAATTTGGGATATAAATATGGGGGCACTGACCCCATGAATTTAGATCTCGCTGGAATCAAGGAACCTGCCAAGACGAAGAGCTGAAAGAGCTGCCAGGGGGAGTACTGCCCCTTTGCTGTGTTGTTGCTTTGTTGGGTTGGCCTGCAGTTGCTGCTTCTGTCTTGGGCAGTGAAAGGACTGGACTGAACTTTCTACAAACTTGTGCTGAGTATCTCCAAGGGCCTGGAACCGAGCTGGCCTCCTGTTAAGAAGTCTCAGGGACTACAAAGACTTCACAAGCCTCTGGGTACTGCTTCTGGAACTCTGTTTCAGTTGCCACAGAGGAAGGGAACCGCAACCGACTCCGTCAACCGAATCCATCCCTGGCCGGTGACCTGTTTGCACCGCAGACCGCATCGCCCCGCTTCGCATCGCAACCCTGGTCTCACCGTGGGCGACGTCCGACGCCGCCAACATCGAGCCGCTGCTTGCACCGTGACCTGTGGGCACCGCAGTTCGCATCGCATCGCTTCACTGAACCAACCGGACCCGACAGACGCGGTCGCTGCAACTGGCTCAAGAGTCGTGACCGCATCGCATTTGGGGCACCGCTCGCACGTCTGCGACGCACCGCTCCGACTCGCACCGCTGTCCGACGCCAGCTCCCGCACTCCGGCTTGGTCGCCTGCATCGCAACCTGTCAGCACCGCATCGAGCATCGTCTCACCCTGCATCGCACGCCTTGGACTCACCGACTCCGTCTGCACGACGCTCATCGAGCCGCTGCCTGCACCGCATCGAGGGACACCGCACCTTGCATCGCTCCGTCTTGCACCGCAACCGCGACGAACGCCGACCGGCTCGTACACTCCGTACCAGCCACAACGAGAAAGGTACTGTAACCGAGTCTGTTCATGACTCTGCTGGCCCGTATCGACGCGGTCGGCTGGAACTGTTAGACTCTGTGGTTTTCAGCATCACGGTAGGCTCGGACGGAGCTACCGACTCGTACGAACTTTGCTTTTGTGCTATTCCTGCAAAGAAGAAGTTACTGTATCAAGTATTCATTCGTAAAGTATAGTATTGTGGATTTTTGTCGTAATTGGTCTTGTCTTGAGTATATAAAATATTGGTTATTTTTCTAAACTGGTGTGGTGTCCGTTTGTAGTGCTTACACTGTATTACTGTTGGTTATGTGCAAATGCTTTACACACTGCCTCTGAATTAAGCCTGACTGCTCGTGCCAAGCTACCACGAGGGTGAGCAGGGGTTACTTCACGAGTGTAACACCCTTACCCTGACTAGGAAGAAGGGTCCCTACTTGGACAAAGGTGCAAGCCCTTGCCAACTAGAGATCCCATTTCTAACATTGGTTGTCAGCGGTGAGGATAGGACTTGTGTTTGCACTTGACTTACAGTGATTGGTGTGCACTACTACCATATCGCAGACCATTACGTACCACATACTGGTTCTTTTTCTTTTGGCCTATTTTTGATCTTGCCAGTTTTCAACTCACTACTTTTGTCATGCCTGAATCAATTGCATCATCCGTTGCATCTCTGGAAGTTATCTTTGAGGAGGATAGGTTGGAATCCTACGCCGTAAAGGAGCTACGAGCGATTTGTAAAAACCTGAAAGTCCAAATTAAAGGCCTCACAAGGAAGGAGGAGCTACAGAAGGCGCTGAGGGCCTGGGTAGCAGTCAGACATGCCAATGGGCAGCCTGGTAATCTCAGTGAGGAGGCGGAGGAGCCTATTTCCAGGGTGGATGTGCTTTTGGGTAGGGGGAACCCGCCAGATCAGGCAGCAGCAGTCTGTCCCCAGAGGAGCTGGAGGACAGGCGGGAGGCAAGGCAGTTTGAGCTGCAGAAGCTCAGACTGGAGAGTGAGCGGGAGGAGAAGAGATTGGCCATAGAGGAGAGGAAGATGCTCTTAGAGCATGAGAGAGAACTGAAGGAGCTAGAACTTAGGAGTAAGTCAGGCTCAGATGGTGGCAGCAATTCGTCCAGAAAGGCAGACAGGATTGTGCACATTCCCAAGAACGTAGGCAAGGAGTTCAAGAAGGGGGATGACATACAAAGGTGGTTTCCAGGGTTATGAGGCAGCCATACACATGAATGGGGTCCCTGAGGAGAATTGGGGAGCAGGATTGTGGCCACTTTTTCCGGAAGAAGCAAGGGATGCTCTGATAGCTTTGGGTAAGGGGTATCACCTCACCTATGCTGACATGAAGGATGCCCTTCTCACGAAGTATGGTCTTACTCCTGAAAAGTACAGGGATCAGTTCAGGTCCAGTAAGAAGTCTGATACCAACACTTGGTTGGAATGTGTGGATGTGTTCTGCAGGTCTCTGGATGGTTGGGTGAAGGGCAGTAGTGTAACAGATTTTCAGGGGCTCTACAACTTGATTGCATGGGAGCACTTGTCTAGTCTATGTTTTGCAGATCTGCGCCAGCACCTAGTGGATAGTAAGCTAACTGACCCCAGGAAGCTTGCTATGGAAGCGGACCGCTGGGTGAGTACCAGGGTCCACAAGAAAGCGTTTGGGGGAGACTCAGCCAAAGGTGGGCAGGGTCCCCAGCAGAAAAGTGGGGGACAAGGGTAAAGCAGAGGAGTTCTCTAAAGGGCCCCAAACTAGTACCCAGGGTAAAGGTTCCCAGCCCCCCGGTGATAAGAAGAAAGGGGTCTCTACAGGGAAGCCTGTTGAGACCGGCCCCGCAAGTGTTATGCATGTGACCAGGTAGGTCACTTTAAGGGGGACCCCAAGTGCCCGAAGGGGACACAGCCACCCACCGGTGGACAGTCCAAAGTGTTGGCTAGTGTAGCGCTTGGGGAGGAGGGGTGTCCACAGGAGGGTGGGGATCCCGCAGAAATGACCCTTGTCTCACTAGGGGACAGTGAGATGGTCCCAGGAAACCAGGTGCCCCCTAACACAAAGAAATATAGCACCTGGGTGACCATTAATGGGAACAGGGTAGAGGCTCTCAGAGATACTGGAGCCAGTGTGACCTCAGTCCGGTGTCACCTGGTGTCTGAGAAGCAAGTAGTCCCAGGAGCATTCCACCAAGTAGTTGCTGTCGACAACTCAGAGCGCCAATGTATGGTGGCACAGGTTCCCTTTGAATGGGGGGTCTCAGGTCCCTTGAGGGTGGTTGTGAGCCCTACCATGCCTGTAGATTGTCTGCTAGGAAACGACCTGGAGCAGTCCTTATGGAAGGAGGTTGAGCTCAGGTCTCACTTGGAGATGCTTGGGTTGCCAGAGTGGGCATGCGTGTCTACTCGGTCAATGGCAGCCAGAAAGGGTGATCAAGAGGACTTGGAGCCTGAAACAGTGGCCCAAGTCCCGGCCAAGAGAAAGGGCAGGGGCGCGGGAAACCGGCCCCCGAAGTTCCCACGGACCGGGAGGAGGCGGACCTCGAGGGGGACGCCCCGGTGCCTACAGGGGAGCAGGTAGCCGAACTGGGAGACATCTCTGAGCTGACCCATTGGCAGCAAGAAGGGGGTCCCACCAGGGAGGAGTTCTGCAGGGAGCAGAACGAGTGCCCTACTCTGGAGGGTCTGCGGCGGCAGGCTGCAGACCAGGCAGCTGGTAATCAGTCCGGGTCACATCTGATCTACTGGGAGAGTGGTCTCCTATACAGTGAGCCTAAGGTTGCTGAGCCTGGGTCAGCCCGTGTGCTGGTGGTACCCCAGCGCTTCAGGACCTTCCTACTGGGTCTGGCTCATGACGTGCCTTTGGCAGGACATTTGGGGCAGGACAAGACCTTTGACAGGCTTGTCACCCACTTCTTTTGGCCCCCAATGCGAAGGCAGTCAGATGCACACTGTAGGTCTTGCCAAACTTGCCAGGCAAGTGGTAAGAGTGGGAGGAAGGTCAAAGCTCCTCTCCAACCTTTTCCTGTTGTTGGAACACCCTTTGAAAGGGTAGGGATGGATATTGTGGGGCCACTGGATCCCAAGACAGCCATGGGCAACAGGTACATCCTGGTCTTGGTGGACCATGCCACCCGGTACCCGGAGGCAATCCCTCTCAGGACAACGACGGCGCCAGTGGTGGGCCGGGCGTTAATGGGGATCTTTTCCCGTGTGGGATTCCCCAGAGAGGTGGTTTCTGATAGGGGGACCAATTTCATATCGAAGTATATGACATCCCTGTGGAAGGTGTGTGGTGTAACCTACAAGTTCACCACTCCTTACCACCCACAAGGAAACGGTCTGGTGGAGAGATTCAACCAGACCTTGAAGGGCATGATCAAGGGTCTAACAGAACCCATGAGGCGTAAGTGGGACGTCCTCTTGCCATGCCTACTCTTTGCATTCAGGAAGGTGCCTCAGAAGTCTCTTGGGTACAGCCCCTTTGAGCTCCTGTATGGCCACCCTGTCAGAGGACCTCTGAGTTTGGTAAAGGAAGGCTGGGAGGCAGCTCCCAGGAAAACTCCCCAGGATGTATTTAGCTACATGCTGGCCTTTAGAAACCAAACTGCCCGCTTCAGGAAACTCGCTCAGGCGAACCTAGAAGCAAGCCAGGAAGAAATGAAGAGATGGTATGACCAGAATGCCACTCTGGTCGAATTTCAACCTGGGCAAAAGTGTGGGTCATGGCTCCAGTGGCACCTTGTGCCTTGCAGGACAAGTGGACTGGGCCATATGGAGGTAAAGGAGCGCAAAAGTGACGTCACCTACCTGGTGGATTTGCAAGCTCCAAGGAACCCTTTGAGGGTCCTTCACGTGAACCGCCTCAAGCCCCACTTCGAGAGGTCCGAAGTGAGTATGCTCTTGGCGACAGATGATGGGGTGGAAGAGGAGAGTGAGCCTCTCCCTGACCTCCTGTCTACCAAGGAGCATGATGGGTCAGTAGAGGGTGTGATCCTCTCCCCTACTCTGACTCAGGAGCAGCAGGGGGACTGTCGTCAGTTGTTGGGACAGTTCGCCCCACTGTTCTCTCTGACCCCCGGTGTTACTCACTGGTGTACCCATGACGTGGACACTGGTGACAGCCCTCCTGTGAAGCACAAGATTTACAGGTTGACTGACCGGGTCAGAGCCAGCATCAAGGAGGAGGTCTCTAAGATGTTGGCGTTAGGGGTGATTGAGCCCTCCCATAGTCCTTGGGCCAGCCCAGTGGTCTTGGTCCCAAAGGCTGCGGCGCCCGGTGCCACTCCAGAACTCCGGTTTTGTGTGGACTACCGTGGGCTCAATGCCGTCACCAGGACTGACGCGCACCCCATCCCCAGAGCTGATGAGCTCATTGATCGGTTGGGAGCTGCCCGGTTCCTCAGCACGTTTGATTTGACGTCTGGGTACTGGCAGATTGCCTTAACCGATGGGGCCAAGGAGAGATCAGCATTCTCAACCCCAGAAGGTCATTACCAATTCCGGGTGATGCCCTTTGGGTTGAAGAATGCCCCTGCCACCTTTCAGAGGTTGGTCAATCAGGTGTTGGCCGGGCTGGAGGATTTCAGTGCCGCCTACCTGGATGACATTGCTGTGTTCAGTTCCAGCTGGGAAGAACATTTACAGCACCTTGAGAAAGTGTTGAGGGCTCTGCAAGGTGCAGGCCTCACGATCAAGGCCAGTAAGTGCCAGATCGGGCAGGGTTCTGTGGTGTACTTGGGACACCAGGTAGGAAGCGGCCAGGTGGCGCCCCTACAACCCAAGATTGACACCATTCTGGCTTGGGAACCCCCAAGACCCAGACAGAGGTGAGAGCCTTCTTAGGTCTCACCGGTTACTATAGGAGATTTGTTAAGGGCTATGGCACCATCGTTGCCCCCTTAACAGAGCTGACCTCTAAGAGGCAGCCCAGGAAAGTGATCTGGACTGAGTCCTGCCAGAAAGCTTTTGATGCCCTGAAGGCAGCCATGTGCACGGCGCCCGTGCTCAAGGCACCTGACTTCTCCAAGGAATTCGTCGTGCAGACTGACGCTTCAGAGCATGGTGTGGGAGCGGTGCTCTCACAACTGAACGAAGAGGGCCTGGATCAGCCTGTAGTCTTCCTTAGCAGGAGACTACTTCCCAGGGAACAGAGGTGGAGTGCCATAGAAAGGGAAGCTTTTGCTGTGGTCTGGGCACTGAAGAAGTTGAGACCATACCTGTTTGGGACTCACTTCCGGGTTCAGACAGACCACAGGCCCCTCAGATGGTTGATGCAAATGAGGGGTGAGAATCCAAAACTGCTGAGGGGGTCCATCTCCCTACAGGGAATGGACTTTACGGTGGAGCACCGTCCTGGTACAGAACACGCCAACGCAGATGGTCTGTCCAGGTTCTTCCGCTTTAGTGAGGAGAACTCCAATGGGGTTGGGTAGTTCTCCCTACTTTCAGCTGGAGGGGACATGTGTTAGACTTGGCATCTTTTGGCGTGTTTCCCCTGACTTTTTCTTTCTGACCTCCCGGTTTTGACTCTGTTTTTGCTGGTGTAATGATTCTGCGCACTTTCCTCACTGCTGTCCAGTGGGAAAGTGCAAGTGCTCCTGTATAAAATGCGTTATGGATTGGTGTTTCCATGATTGGCCTATTTGGTTTATGTGTCAGTCCCTTGTAAAGTGCACTGCGAGTGCCAGGGCCTATAGACCAAATGCTGTTGGTGGGCTGCAGCACTGGATTGTGCCACCCACGCAAACAGCCCGTAAAGTGTAACTCGGGCCTGCCAACGCAGAGCCTGTGCGCAGCCTGGGGCTGCCGTGTCGACTTGGCAAGTGCACACACTTGCAAGTCTCTAAACCTTCCCTTTGCTACATGTTAGCCACCCCTAAGGTAGGCCCAAGGTACCCCTGTGGGCAGGGTGCGTTGTATGCGAAAGGTAGGACATGCCCGGGTGTGTGCGGCATGTCCTGATAGTGAATTACAGCCTAGTTCGTTTTTCACTATTGCAAGGCTACCTGTTCCCCCTAGGCCAGAACGGGCAGTTTTGATTATTACAGCTTATAATCCTAACTGACCCCGGGAACATGGTAGAAATTCAAGTTTAGTATGCCTGGACTCAGAATGATAAAATGCATCTTTTAGTAAAGTGGGTTTTAACATTCTGTGTTTGAGAATACCACTTTTAGAAAGTGGGTATTTTCTTGTCTAACCATCCAAGCCTGCCTCTGCGAGGTTGTGTATTCCTTGTCTGGAGTGTGAGTGACAGGGGCTGGGGGATGCCAGGAGACAAGGTGAGTCAGCACAGGGCTGAATAGCAAGATCTACATGTAGATGGGTGGGAGGGGTCGCACCTGGGCCCTGAATAGGACAGTGCCTTCCCTCCACAATGCTGGCTCCACCTCCTGTGGTGCGTCTGATGTCCCTGGCCTACTCACTGAAAGAAGGGACGGAGACTTGTCAACAAAGTGCTCCAGAACTGGTTTGGACTAGGCAAAGGCTTCTCTGCCTTCAGAGAACAAAGGAATTTGGGATATAAATATGGGGGCCCTGACCCCATGAATTTAGATCTCGCTGGAATCAAGGAACCTGCCAAGACGAAGAGCTGGAAGAGCTGCCAGGAGGAGTACTGCCCCTTTGCTGTGTTGTTGCTTTGTTGGGTTGGCCTGCAGTTGCTGCTTCTGTCTTGGGCAGTGAAAGGACTGGACTGAACTTTCTACAAACTTGTGCTGAGTATCTCCAAGGGCCTGGATTCGAGCTGGCCTCCTGTTAAGAAGTCTCAGGGACTACAAAGACTTCACAAGCCTCTGGGTACCGCTTCTGGAACGCTTTCAGTTGCCACAGAGGAAGGGAACCGCAACGGACTCCGTCAACCGAATCCATCCCTGGCCGGTGACCTGTTTGCACCGCAGACCGCATCGCCCGCTTCGCATCGCAACCCTGGTCTCACCGTGGGCGACGTCCGACGCCGCCAACATCGAGCCGCTGCTTGCACCGTGACCTGTGGGCACCGCAGTTCGCATCGCATCGCTTCACTGAACCAACCGGACCCGACAGACGCGGTCGCTGCAACTGGCTCAAGAGTCGTGACCGCATCGCATTTGGGGCACCGCTCGCACGTCTGCGACGCACCGCTCCGACTCGCACCGCTGTCCGACGCCAGCTCCCGCACTCCGGCTTGGTCGCCTGCATCGCAACCTGTCAGCACCGCATCGAGCATCGTCTCACCCTGCATCACACGCCTTGGACTCACCGACTCCGTCTGCACGACGCTCATCGAGCCGCTGCCTGCACCGCATCGAGGGACACCGCACCTTGCATCGCTCCGTCTTGCACCGCAACCGCGACGAACGCCGACCGGCTCGTACACTCCGTACCAGCCACAACGAGAAAGGTACTGTAACCGAGTCTGTTCATGACTCTGCTGGCCCGTATCGACGCGGTCGGCTGGAACTGTTAGACTCTGTGGTTTTCAGCATCACGGTAGGCTCGGACGGAGCTACCGACTCGTACGAACTTTGCTTTTGTGCTATTCCTGCAAAGAAGAAGTTACCGTATCAAGTATTCATTCGTAAAGTATAGTATTGTGGATTTTTGTCGTAATTGGTCTTGTCTTGAGTATATAAAATATTGGTTATTTTTCTAAACTGGTGTGGTGTCCGTTTGTAGTGCTTACACTGTATTACTGTTGGTTATGTGCAAATGCTTTACACACTGCCTCTGAATTAAGCCTGACTGCTCGTGCCAAGCTACCACGAGGGTGAGCAGGGGTTACTTCACGAGTGTAACACCCTTACCCTGACTAGGAAGAAGGGTCCCTACTTGGACAAAGGTGCAAGCCCTTGCCAACTAGAGATCCCATTTCTAACACTGCCTGGGCAGGGTGCGGCCTCGGAGGGACACTCTCTCGGCCTCTCAGTCCTTCTGACGACGTGATCCTTTGCTTCGGCTCAGATTGGGGCCCGTACTGACCAAGGAGTGGTGGTACTGGGGCCCGAGTGGGAAGCGGTACTTTATTTCATCGTGGATACGTGTGTGGGGCAACTGTTATCGAAGAGGCTGACTGTCGTAATACACATTGCCAATATTGCTGCTAACCAACTGCCGGACTGTCTTATGACGCCTAACATTATTTCCGCCTAACGAAGTACACGATTGTAGCGCTACGCATTGCATTATTTCTCCCTTGCCAAGTACAGGATTGTAGCGGCCCGCATTGCATTATTTCGTCATTGCAACGTACATGATTGTAGCTACGCATTGCAGTATTCCTTAATTGCAAAGTACATGATTGTGGCGGCGCGCATTGCATTGTTTTTTCATTGTAAGGTACGGGATTGGGGTGTGACGCATTGCATTATTCCTTCATTGCGCAGTACATGATTGTAGCGGTACACATTGCATAATTTCTCCCATTGCAGGTACCGGAGTGTATCGTTACGCATTGTATTATTTCTCCTGTGCCCAGCACAGGATTGTATCGTTACGCAGAGCACTATTGTTTGTCTATTGCAACGTGTGTGATTCTAGCATTACGACCAGCATAGCGTTTGGAAAGCGGTGGTTGGGATTTGAGCCTACCAGCCAGCCGGAACGAATATTACCCTTTATTATATGTTGGCTTTTGTATTGTGTGGTCTGATCGTATATCTTTCTATATAAAGTTTATACTCGTTTTATCAAACTCGTGTGGAGTCCATTTGTGGTGTCACCGGGGGTTTGCTGTGGGTGTGGTTGCACATACTGTACACTTGTGCCTTGGAGATAGGCCTGGCTGCTCGTGCCAAGCTACTAAGGGGGTGAGAAGGGCTATCTCAAACGGTGTCCTTACTTGGCCTAACGTTGAGGGAGGAGTCCCGGGTCGCGCACTTGTGACAGTGGCGCGTGACGGGGACTCCGGCTTCCAACATTTGGTGGCAGCGGTGGGATACGATCCTTACGTAATTGAAAAGTGTGTGTGCAAAACCACTCACAGTAATTGGTGTACATCATAAATTGATCGCAGACCACGACGCAACAACATATTGTTTTGAATTGTTGGTTCTATTGTTGAGAAACCTTTAAACCACACTTCATGTCTCAGGAGGGGAGCCAGATAGCCGGTGAGGCTGGGGCTGCAGAATTAGAGTTTAACATGGAGGCATTGTTGACCTACAAGGTTGATCAGTTGAGGAAATTCTGCAGAGCTTTGGGATGTCCCATGAAGGGTAGCGCCAAGAAGGAGGAGCTGCAAGTGGCATTGAGGGCATGGTGGGAAGCCAAAGAGGCTCAGGAGACGGGTGATGTTGAGGTGGATGAGGATGACCCAGGGAATGGATTTAGTCCACAGGATTTGCCAGTGGAGGGACCAGCCGCAGGGGCTGGTAGTAGAACTTCAGGGAGGAGTTTTTCACCAGAGGAGTTGGAGGAAAACCAAAGGGTCAGACTGCATGAGTTGGAGGTGTTAAATCTTAAAACTCAAGCAGAGGAGAGCAGGAACGCTCTCGCGTTGGAAGAGAAACGGATTCTCTTCGCTCATGAGTTAAACATGAGGGAACTGGACATTAAGGGTAGACAAGCCGAGCCCAGTTCGAATGGTGGCAGCGCACCACCAGTGCCAGTAGGGAAGGTGTACATTCCCAAGGATTTAGTGCGAGACTACCAGAGGGGTGATGACATTTATGAGTGGTTCACGGCATATGAGATTGCACTAAGGATGAATGAGGTGCCTGAAAAGCATTGGGGGGCGGGCCTATGGAAACACTTTGAGGCTTCAAGGAGGGACGTTCTATCACCTTTAGAGAGGGCGGGAACCCTGACCTACGCCAACATGAGGGAGGCTTTATGCCTCCGGTATGGGCTCACCCCTGAACAATACCGGCAGAAGTTCAGGACCTCCAAGAAACTAGAATCCCGTACTTGGGTAGAATGTGTGAATGAGTACACACGGGCACTGGATGGTTGGATGCTGGGCAGCAAGGTCAATGATTTTAAGGGCTTATGCAATTTAATCAGTTGGGAGCACTTGAGTAGTCTGTGTGTTCCAGAGCTGCGCCAGCATCTATTGGATAGTAAGCTGACTGATCCCAGTAAGCTTGCTGAGGAGGCGGACCGCTGGACTAGCACCCAGGTCCACAAGGGGATTGGGAATACCACTGCCAAGAGTATGCAGGGTCCCCCGCCTAAGGTGGGGGAGGACAAGGGTAACCCCAAGGAGTCCTCTAAAGGGCCCCAAGGTAGTCCCCCCAAGAAAGGGTCCCAGTCCCCCAAGGCCAAAAGGGCCTGGGCCTTCAAGGGCAAGAAGGAGCCCCGAGGTCCTCCTACTTGTTACTTCTGTAAAGAAGTGAGTCATATTTCCCCTAAATGCCCCAAAAAGTCATCTGCACCCACTGGTGCTCCAACACCTGGTTTAGTGAGTGTAGCGTTGGGGGAGGAATTGAGTCCTTGGAATGGGGAGGAGCAAGCAGTTATGACCCTGGTCTCCTTAGGAGATCGAGAGATGGTCCAGGAAATCCCTCTGCCTGAGAACACTAAAAAGTACAGGCAGTGGGTGACCATCAATGGACGGAGGGTGGAGGCTCTGAGGGACACCGGAGCCAGTTTGACATCTGTCAGGTGTCAGTGGGTGTCTGAAGAGCAAGTAATTCCCTATGTGCTTCACCCTGTAATGTCAGCAGACAATTCAGTGCGCCTCTGCAAGGTGGCGCTGGTTCCCTTTGAATGGGGAGGGGTCTCAGGTTCCTTGAAGGTTGTTGTAAGTCCGTCCATGCCTGTAGACTGTCTGCTAGGGAATGACCTGGAGAGTTCCCCTGGAGGGAGGTGGACCGCCAGGCGCATTTGGAGATGTTGGGTCTACCTGAGTGGGCGTGTGTGACCACTCGGTCTATGGTAGCCAGTAAAGGTATTCAAGAGAACCTGGAGCCTGAAACAGTGGCCCAGGTGCCTGCCAGGAAGAGAAGAGGCAGGGGGCGCGGGAAACCGGCCCCCACAGTTCCCACGGTCCAAGAGGAGGCACCCTTTGAGGGGGATGCCCTGGAACCTACGGGGGAACAAGTGGCTGAACTGGGGGACCTACCCGGACTGACCGAATGGCAGCAGGAAGGGGGGCCCTCCAGGGAGGCATTCTGTGAGGAACAGAAGGGGTGCCCTTCTCTTGTAGGTTTGCGGCAGCAGGCAGCAAACCAGGCAGCAGGTGATCAATCGGGATCACACTTGATTTACTGGGAAAACGATCTCCTGGATAGTGAGCCAAAGGTGGCTGAGCCTGGGTCAGCCCGGGCGCTGGTGGTACCCCAGCGCTTCAGAGCCTTCCTATTGGGGTTGGCTCATGATGTACCTTTGGCGGGACATTTGGGGCAGGACAAGACCTTTGAGCGGCTTGTCACCCACTTCTACTGGCCCCAGATGCGCAAGAGTTCTGATACTCATTGCAGGACCTGTCAGACTTGTCAGGCGAGTGGTAAGAGTGGAAGGAAGCGAAAGGCTCCCCTCCAACCTTTCCCTGTAGTCAGCACACCCTTTGAGAGGGTGGACATTGACATTGTGGGGCCTCTGGATCCCAAGACGGCCATGGGCAACAGGTTCATCCTGGTCTTGGTGGACCATGCCACCCGGTACCCGGAAGCCATCCCTCTCCGGACGGTGATAGCCCCTGTGGTGGGCCGTGCACTGATGGGGATTTTCTCCCGTGTGGGGTTCCCCAGAGAGGTGGTGTCCGACAGGGGTACTAATTTCATATCGAGGTATATGAAATCTCTGTGGAAGGAGTGCGGTGTAACTTATAAGTTCACCACACCTTACCAACCACAGGGTAATGGTCTGGTTGAGAGGTTTAACCGGACCTTGGAGGGCATGATTATGGGTCTGGAGGAACTCATGAGGCGTAAGTGGGACGTCCTCGTGCCATGCCTGCTGTTTGCGTACAGAGAGGTGCCACAGAAGTCATTGGGGTTCAGTCCCTTTGAGCTCCTGTATGGGCACCCGGTCAGAGGACCCTTGAGTTTGGTGAAGGAGGGCTGGGAGAAGGCTCCTAGTAAACCCCCCCAGGATGTATACAGCTACATGCTGGCTTTCGGGAACCAAACTAGGCGTTTCAGGCAACTCGCTCAGGCGAACCAGGAAGCCAGCCAGGAGGATATGAAACGGTGGTACGACCAGAATGCCACTCTGGTCAAGTTTCAACCTGGGCAGAAAGTGTGGGTGATGGCGCCAGTGGAGCCTTGTGCGCTCCAGGACAAGTGGACTGGGCCTTATGAGGTGGTGGAGCGCAGGAGTGAAGTGACCTACCTGGTGGACTTACGGTCTCCTAGGAATCCTTTGAGGGTTCTCCATGTGAACCGCCTCAAACCACACTTTGAGAGGTCTGAGGTGACCATGCTCTTGGCTACAGATGACGGGGCGGAAGAGGAGAGTGAACCTCTTCCTGACCTCCTGTCAGCCAAGGAGAAGGACGGGTCAGTGGATGGGGTGTACCTCTCGCCTACCCTGACCCCAGAACAGCGGAGGGACTGTCGCCAGGTATTGGGTCAGTTCGCCTCCCTGTTCTCCCTGACCCCAGGAGTCACCTATTGGTGCGTCCATGATGTGGACACTGGAGACAGTCTGCCTGTAAAACAAAAAATGTACAGGGTAGCTGATAAGGTCAGGGCCAGCATCAAGGAGGAGGTCTCCAAGATGCTAGCGCTAGGGGTGATTGAGCCATCCAACAGCCCCTGGGCCAGCCCAGTGGTCCTTGTGACAAAAGCTGCTGCGCCGGGTGCCACTCCCGAACTTCGGTTCTGTGTGGATTACCGTGGACTCAATGCGGTCACTAAGACTGACGCGCACCCCATCCCCAGAGCTGATGAGCTCGTGGATCGGCTGGGAGCTGCCCGGTACCTCAGTACATTTGATTTGACATCGGGGTACTGGCATATTGCCTTGACCGAGGGGGCTAAGGAGAGGTCAGCGTTCTCAATGCCAGAGGGGCACTACCAGTTCAGGGTTATGCCCTTTGGGTTGAAGAACGCCCCTGCCACCTTCCAGAGACTGGTTAACCAGGTGCTGAGTGGGCTGGAGGAATTCAGCGCCGCTTACCTGGACGACATTGCAGTGTTCAGCTCAGTTGGGAGGAACATTTGCAACACCTCTGTGAAGTAATGAAGGCCTTGCAGAGGGCGGGCCTAACTATCAAGGCCAGTAAGTGCCAGATAGGGCAGGGTTCCGTGGTGTACTTGGGACACCTGGTGGGGAGCGGCCAGGTGGCGCCCCTACAGGCAAAGATTGATACCATCCTGGCGTGCAAACCCCCCAAGACCCAGACAGGAGTGAGGGCCTTTCTAGGACTCACTGGGTATTACAGACTGTTCGTGAAGGGGTATGGCACCCTCGTTGCCCCCCTGACAGAACTGACGTCCAAGAAACAGCCCAAGAAGGTGGTCTGGACTGATGCCTGCCAGACCGCCTTTGATGCCCTGAAATCTGCCATGTGTACCGCACCCGTGTTACGGGCGCCGGATTTCTCCAGAGAGTTTATCGTGCAGACAGATGCTTCAGAGCATGGGGTGGGAGCAGTACTCTCACAATTGAACAACGAGGGCTTGGACAAACCCGTAGCTTTCATTAGCAGAAGGCTACTTCCCAGGGAACAGAGGTGGAGTGCAATTGAAAGGGAGGCTTTTGCTGTGGTCTGGGCGCTGAAGAAACTGAGGCCCTACTTGTTTGGGACCCACTTCTTGGTTCAGACCGACCATCGGCCCCTAAGATGGTTGATGCAGATGAGGGGTGAGAACCCAAAGCTGTTGAGGTGGTCCATCTCCCTACAGGGGATGGACTTCACGGTGGAACACCGTCCGGGAACAGAACACGCCAATGCTGATCTGTCCAGATTTTTCCGCCTTAGTGATGAGAACTCCCATGAGGGTGGGTAGTTCCCCCCCACTTTTCGGCTGGAGGGGACGCGTGTTAGACCTGGCATATCTTGGCGTGATTTCCCCTGACTTTTTGCCTCTACCTCCTTTGCTTTTAGATGCTTTGGGTACTTTGCCACTGCTGATCAGTGTCAAAGTACAGTAGTTCCCTGTGTAAAGTGTAATGGTAATTGGTTGGCCATGATTGGTATGTTTGCCTTACTAGTAAAGTCCCTAGTGATGTGCACTGTGTGTGCCAGGGCTAGTAATGCAAAGGGTGCGCAGAGAAGGGAACTCAGGCCTGCAGTGTAGGGCCTGCGCGCAGTTTGCTAAGTTAGCACGTTGTCCTGACAAGTGCAACCACTTGTCAGGCCTTACTTTCCCTTTTGCGTACACAGTGGGCACCTCTGTGGTAGGTCCCAGGTAACCCCTGGGCAGGGTGCCGTGTAAGTAAAAGGCAGGACATATACTGAGGTGTGTGTTATGTCCTGACAGTGAAAAACACTCCATTTCGTTTTCACTGGTGAAAGGCCATTCTGCCCATAGGACAGAATGGGGGAGGCTGGGTATTGTGTTTGTTAGCCTAGTTTCTCATAAGTTTAAAATGGAGAGGTGAAGTTTGGTATGTATGAACTCACAGCGTCATAACACATCTTTCTATGAAAGTGGTTTTGTCACTGTGTATTCAGAAGCCTCTCTTTTAGAAAGTGGCTGAGTTTTGTGCTTTAGGCATTTCTGTGTGTCTCTGTTGAATGTGGATTGACTGTCTGGATCTGAGAGGGGAGGGGGTGAGATGGCACCAGGCTGACCTGCAGCTGGAGAGTATGCGAGGAGAAGCCCCGGGAGGTGAAGAGGCCTGGGTTGCGGCTATAAAACAATTGACCCATCTCCTGCTGAGTGATTAAGGATCCAGACCCCCAGTATCAAAGGGAGAAAGGTGACACTGGGAGGGAGACACCCGATTTAGGCAGGGGTCAGGGACACCTGAGCACAACGAACTTCAAAGACATTTAGGGGTATATCTATGAGAGCTGAAACCCCTGAACGTTGGAATGAAACAGAAATGGATTAAGACTGAAAAGGCCTGGACCCATTCTGTGGTCAAGAGGAACCTCTGCTAAAGAAGGAGCAACTGAAGAGACTGCTTCGTGATCTCGGGCTGGTCTGCAGTTTGCTGTTCTAACTAAGGGAGAGGCTGTTGGGACTGTGCTTGGAGGCGCTGGGTCCCCCATCTTGAAGAAGACTGTGCTTTGTGCTGTGTCTTGTAACCCCGAGGGCCCGAGGTGAGCTGGCTCCCTGTTTGGAAACACAGGAACATAAAAGTTTCCCGAGAAGTTTCAAGCAACACGGTGGGCGCGTGTTGTGGCAGCTTGAGACCCTCCGAAGGTGTGCCCTGTGATCTTGGACACGGAGGAGAAGCGAGACTTGGACGCGCTGGGTGCGTGTCGTGGTGCACAGGAGGCGTTGGTGAAGAGCGCCTGGTGAATGTGTGCATCGACGGAGGAGTGAGTCTTGGACGCGCAGGGTGCGTGTCGTGGTGCACAGGAGGTGTCGGTGAGGAGCGCCTTGTGAAGTGTGCACCGGAGGTGAAGTGAGACTCGGACGCGCAGGGTGCGTGTCGTGGTGCACCGCAGGTGCTACTGAAGAGCGCCTGGTGAGCGGGTGCATCGGAGGTGAAGAGAGTCTCGGACGCACAGGGTGCGTGTCGTGGTGCACTGGAGGCGTTGGCGAGGAGCGCCTGGTCAACGCGTGCATCGGAAGTGGAGTGAGTCTCGGACGCGCAGAGTGCGTGTCGGGGTGCACCGAGGCATTGGTGAAGAGTGCCTGGTGATCGAGTGCACCGGAGGAGAAGCGAGGCTCGGACGCGGTGAGCGTGTCGAGGTGCGGCCGAAGGCGTTGGTGAAGAGCGCCTGGATACCGGGGCACCGGAATTGGAGTAAGTCTCAGTGAAGCAGTGCGTGCTTTGGTGCAACCTGGGACTGTGGAGGTGATCGGCTGATCATCGTGTGCACCGGAAGAAAGTGAGTCTCTTCAGCGTGGTGTGCGTGTCTTGGTGCCAACTGAGACCGCAGGAAGGAGTGGCGGTTGAACGTGCACTCGGAGTCGACGTGAAGTCCCATCAGCGTTGTGTGTGGCTTCGTGCCAGAAGAGACCCGGAGGGTGTGGTGGTGAACGTGCACCCGGAGTAACGTAATCTCAGGGGCGTGGGGGAAGTATGCCCTGCGGCCGCCTGAGACCTTCCTAACAGTCGCGGCCCGGACCGGCAGCCCCGGAGGAGCTGAGCTGCCAGGCCGAGCCGCTGAGGCCCATTGAGAAAGTCCTGCACGAAAAGGCCTAGTTCATTGAAGGAGGAGAGGAGAGTGGGGTTGCGCCCCCCCAGGTAACGTGGATCACTGCCTGGGCGGGGTGCGGGCTCGGAGGGACACTCTCTCGGCCTCTCAGTCCTTCTGACGACGTGAGCCTTTGCTTCGGCTCAGATTGGGGCCCGTACTGACCAAGGAGTGGTGGTACTGGGGCCCGAGTGGGAAGCAGTACTTTATTTCATCATGGATACGTGTGTGGGGGCAACTGTTATCGAAGAGGCTGACTGTCGTAATACACATTGCCAATATTGCTGCTAACGAACTGCCGGACTGTCTTATGACGCCTGATATTATTTCCGCCTAACGAAGTACACGATTGTAGCGCTACGCATTGCATTATTTCTCCCTTGCCAAGTACAGGATTGTAGCGGCCCGCATTGCATTATTTCGTCATTGCAACGTACATGATTGTAGCTACGCATTGCATTATTCCTTAATTGCAAAGTACATGATTGTGGCGGCGCGCATTGCATTGTTTCTTCATTGCAAAGTACGGGATTGGGGTGTGACGCATTGCATTTTTCCTTCATTGCGCAGCACATGATTGTAGCGGTACGCATTGCATAATTTCTCCCATTGCAGGTACCGGAGTGTATCGTTACGCATTGTATTATTTCTCCTGTGCCCAGCACAGGATTGTATCGTTACGCAGAGCACTATTGTTTGTCTATTGCAACGTGTGTGATTCTAGCATTACGACCAGCATAGCGTTTGGAAAGCGGTGGTTGGAATTTGAACCTACCAGCCAGCCGGAACGAATATTGCCCTTTATTATATGTTGGCTTTTGTATCGTGTGGTCTGATCGTATATCTTTCTATATAAAGTTTATACTCGTTTTATCAAACTCGTGTGGAGTCCATTTGTGGTGTCACCAGGGGGTTGCTGTGGGTGTGGTTGCACATACTGTACACTCGTGCCTTGGAGATAGGCCTGGCTGCTCGTGCCAAGCTACTAAGGGGGTGAGCAGGGCTATCTCAAACGGTGTCCTTACTTGGCCTAACGTTGAGGGAGGAGTCCCGGGTCGCGCACTTGTGACAGTGGCGCGTGACGGGGACTCCGGCTTCCAACACCCACGATGCCGCAGTCGGCTTGAACTGTTGGATTTGTTTGTTCACAACGCCGTGATAGCCCCGGATGGAGCTATCGACTTCAAGGAACTGTATTTCAAGGTTATTCTTGCAATATTCGTATTTTGATAACTGTATGTTGGATTTTTATCATTTGGATCTTGTTTTATACAGATAAATACTGGCTATTTCAGAAGTGTAATCCCCTTCTCCTGACTAGAAGGAAGGGTCCCTACTTGGAGAAGGTGCTTACCTCTGTCAACTAGAGACCCCCATTTCTAACATTGGTTGTCTGCGGTGAGGATAGGACTTGCATTTGCACTTGACCTACAGTTATTGGTGTACACTACAACTATATTGCAGACCACTACGTACCACATACTGGGTTTTTCTCTTTTGGTCTATTTTTGTCTTTCTCTGTTTTGAACTTGAACTTCCTACTGCATCATGGCTCAGTCAAGAGCATCATCAGTTACATTCCTAGAATTGTTTTTTGAAGAGGATAGGTTGGAAACCTACACTGTAAAGGAACTGAAGGCAGTTTGTAAAAAGCTCAAAATCCAAGTTAGAGACCTCACCAAAAAGGAAGAGCTACATAAGGCACTGTGGGCCTGGGTAGCAGCCAAGAATGCCAGTGAGCATTCTAAGGATCCTAGTGTGGAGACCGAGGAGCCAATTCAATGGGAAGATGTGCTGAGGACTCAGGAGCTGTTAAGGGGGGAGGTACCCTCCAGCTCAGGCAGCAGTAATCCCTCTCCTGGTCTGTCTCCAGAGAAGCTGGAGAATAGGCGGAGAACAAGGAAGTTCAAGATGGAGGAGGTAAGAAGGCAATTGGAGTTGGAGGAAAGGGAAATGCTTTTAGCTTATGAGCTCAAAGTGAGAGAGCTGGACTGGGAGGCCAGGAGGGCTAGGTCCTGCACAGATGGTGGCAGCAAAAGCATTATGTCCAGCACTGAGGGAGATGTATACACAGCCAGAGTCTTGGTGCCCTACTTCAAGGAGGGGGTTGACATACACCAGGGGGTTCAGGATCATGAGGTAGCTCCAGTGGTGCACAGGGTCCCTGAGGTGGATTGGGGAACTGGCACAGGGGTCATATTCCTAGTAGTGGGAGGGACATTCTACTGACTCTAGACGAGAGGTGTAGGGAGAGGGGTTCCCCCATGGTAGAAGCCCTGGAAAGTTAGTATGGAGACTGCCCAGAAGAGTGTGGGTTGAGTGACGGAAACTGTCAGACACTGTCTCGCCAGTCTTGCGAGGGTGATGTGAGGTACTTTTCGGAGGCATTGGATGGTTGGAGGAAGGGTAGTTTGGTTGACACATGTGAGGGGCTGTGTAATATGGATGCTGGAGAGCATATGTTCAGTCCCTGTTTTCCAGAGCTATGCCAACACCCGGTGGAGTGTGAGTTCTCTGACCCCAGGGAGCTTGCACTGGAGGCAAACCTTTTGGTGGATTCCAGAGGGTCTGAAGAAGCTTTTGGGAGTGATCCTGAAGGAGGTGGCTCAGGTTTTCCCCAACCAGGTAAGGTAGGGGAGGTTTGTAGAGAACCAGATAGGCCCCAGTGTAGTGGGGTGGGTGAGGGGCCCCATGTCCTGTCTCTGAATAGAGGGAGTGGGTGTGGACTGAGTCCCAGGGTACCCAAAACCCAGTCCCAGAGCCTTGTTGATTCCATGAGTGAACCCAAGGAGGATGGCCTAGTCTATATTGGGAGGCCAGCCACTGAGGGGGATCCCCGAGTGTCAGGAGAGCTGGTGGGGTGGCTGTCAACAGCGTCCCTCCAGTTCTGATGTCTGGCAGACCCGCACCGCAGCCCCGACGCCTGCCGGCCTCCTGACTTCAACCTCATGAAGTTCGATCTACAACACGTGTGACTTCAAGGGACCAAAGACTCCTGCCCCGACCTCCGACGCCCCATCTTCGGATCTCATCACAAGGTCCACGATGCCCTGCATTTCGAAGTTACTGTTTTGCAGGACTTCCCGACACCGTAGTTGGCCCGCAACACCGAGGGCGGCCTGAACTGTTGGATTTGTTTGTCCACGAAGTCGTGATAGCCCCAGACGGAACTATCGACAAGGTTATTATTGCAGTATTCGTATTTTGATTACTGTATGTTGAATTTTTATCATTTTGGTCTTGTTTTATACAGATAAATACTGGCTATTTTTCTAAAACTAGTGGGGTGTCCTTTTTAGTGTGTTCACTGTATTACTGTGTGTTATGTGCAAATGCTTTACACATTGCCTCTGAGATAAGCATGACTGCTCGTGCCAAGCTACCAAGGCGGTGAGCAGGGGTTATTTTAGAAGTGTAATCCCCTTATTCTGACTAGAAAGAAGGGTCCCTACTTGGATAAGGTGCCTACCTCTGCCAACTAGGGATCCCCATTTCTACCAGTGACATTATAGTTAGGTATGGAAATAATATTTTACATTACCTTAACAAACCTCAGAAATTCACTGAAAAATGACAGGTTAAAGTGATGTTATTGTTAGGTGAAAGTTTTAATTAAAACGTAACATTTTGAACTAAAAACACACACAGAATTTCATCAGTTAAAGTTACCTCAAGTAACTATAACTTGCACCCTTGTCATGTGGTGCTTATGAACTCACATATGATATCACTCATAACATGTTCTATGACATCATTGATAACAACACTGATGACATCTGAAACTACATTATGGATGCCGGCCGAGAAAAGGGGGGATTTCAAAAACACGTTTTCCCCCTGCAGTTTCCCACAGGAGTTTTAAGAAGCATTTTAGGGAAAAAAGGCTGAAAAGAATTACAAGAAATTTGACAGAAAGCTAGATCTTTACTGTTCAAGCATGCTTTTTGTGATTTGGTGTAAATCTGTTAAGCTGTTTTTACTAAATTAAGGTTTAAACATTAGTGATATCTGGATGGTTGGTCCCGCAGGAGTCCTGCGGTAATCTAGTGGTACTGCAAATTAAAAAGATAGAGCATTCCGATTAGCCGAGAGGCAGTTTTTTCCCATTGGTCTCTGCAGTACTGCGTATCGATTGGTCTCTCCGTACTGAGGAATCTGATTGGTTAGCTGCAACACAAACAGATGTTTTCGCCGTCTATACAGGACATGGGGACTTTAGAGATTTGTAAACGGTGCACCATATAGCTTTCAACATGCACAAATATACTTGCCTAAAGGGCTTACGCTATTTCCATGATATGGACCCACATGTTTACAGTCAGTAACTCTGTGCTGTATTTGACTATGGTGTTATCAGTGGCATCAACAATAATGTAATTTGAAATGTCATAAGTCATCAATTATGTAATTTCACTTGTTAAGTGTGATGTAATATATGAGGTTATAAGTGGTGCATGGTGGGGAGCAAGTTATAGGTAGCTCAGTAAACAATAACTGGTAAATTTCAGTGTTTTTTTTTTTGTTAAAAACATTCGTTTTTATGTTACTACAAGGCCGGACTATAACGTCACGTTAACCTTTTGATATTTCACTGAATATATATATATATATCAATTTTGTTTGTGCTCCTTCTGTCTCCCCTCGCCCGAGGCAGTTGGATCGCTAATCGCCGGCGGAGCGCGCCGGACATCAATTTTCCACGTTTCCTGCTGTGTCAGGCAAAACGCGTAACTGAACAAAAATAAACTAACTGCTGGTGAGATAACCCCCTGAGTGATCGCATTACTGGAGTAACTTGGAATATATATATATATATATATATATATATATATGTGATCAAGGCCGCTTGTACGGCCGAAACGCGTAATGGCAGAAGACTAAAGCAATGAATAATTTATGCACTATTGGAGGTCTGCACTCGTCTTTGTTCGGAAGCGATTTCACGAGGTGCAGTGATATATATATATATATTCTTCAAGACTCTCTTAGCAAAAAAGAGCAGAGATGGGCACTCCAGGCAAAGTAATTTATCATGAATTCTTTGTTGTATTGTGTCCGTACTAGCTTGTTTCGGCTGATCCCAGCCTTTGTCAAAGTATTTATATATCTACATATATAGAGAGAGATGTGTATATAGTCACTGAAAAAAAAGGTTTAAGTGACGTTATAGCTAGGTATGCTAATAAGATACCCTAGAAATTCACTGAAAAAACAAATGTTAGAGTGACGTTATAGCTGGTTGTTGAAATAAGGTCAAATCTAATACTTAAAAACCTCTGCAATTCACCAATTATATTTTACTGAACTAAATATAATTTGCGCCGCCGCCTTTTCACTGCTCATGTCTTTATATATTACATCACTTAAGACATTTTAAATGACATCATTAGTGACACAACTGATGATAATACAAAACTCCACAAAAATAACACAACTGAATAAAACAGTATGAGAATGCAACAGCACACTAACATACCACAACACTTTAAGCGTACTGCAACACAACACTCCTTCAAAACAGCAAATAACTCCCAAGAACAGCACAAAGGACACATACAACACAATAACGCAACACGAAAATAAAACAAAACATACATCACTGCAGCCTCAACACAACACCATTTAATACAACAAAGCGACACAGCACAACAAAACACCACTACAACCAACATAACAACAATTAGAGGATATCCATAATAACACAATACAACCACACAACAACAGCAACAAGGTCTATCCACCACACATACACCTCCGCCACATTCCAAAACTGCCTCATTCTGCATCCTCAAGCTGAATACCATTTTAAAGAATCCTCTCATGAAGTTATTACCTAGGGCGCCATGCCATCTGTTTAAGCCCCAAACTAGCAAACACAGGGGCAGCATTAAAATATGTACGCGAGCACGATACGTGTTTCAAGGCATGCACTAAACAAACAGGCAGGAGTCATCCAGAGTAATAGAAATATCTGGCCTTGCCAAATGCACTGCAGCAAATGCATCACCAAGCACAGCGAAAAATAGTAAAACGTGTACACCAACGCCCCATGTGATTTCAGGCATCACCAGCCGAATAAGCTGGAGTCACCTAACATGGCTGCTACCACTATACCTGAAAGGGTATGCAGACATAATATCGAGTATTAAATATCGATATACCATTATATCGATGTTTAAATATCGATATGACAGAATATCGACCATCAAGAATATCGTCTACCAGAATATCGACATGCAGGTAAGAAATATCGTTTTAATAAATATCGATCTTAGTAATATCGTTAGTCAAAATATTGTTGTTAATAATATCGATTTTTTTGTGTGTGTTTTGTATGTTAATATATGTGTTAAAAGTATAGCTTATTTTTGTAATGTATGTTTGAATTTTTTACAAGTAATTAATTTTATGTTAATTAATTTTTGCGTATTTTAGTTCCGTAGCAGGTTGTGGGTTTATAGGGGAATAGGGTGGGAAGTAATTTAATTATAATTTATTTAATAATAATTTTGTAGAAGTTATTAATTTAAAAAAAAAACATAATTATTGCGTTTTAGTTCCGTAGCGGGTTGTGGGTTTATAGGGGAATAGGGTGGGAAGTAATTTAATTTAAATTAATTAATTAATAATTGTATTAATTAATATTTTTGTATTTAATAATTTATATTGTCAATTGTGCTAATTAATTTGTTATTAATTAATTATTAATTGGTTATTAATAATTAATAATTAATTGGTAAATATGTTAATTGTGTAATTTTTTGAGGGGCGGGTTGTGGTTTTATAGGGGAGTAGGGTGGGAAGTAATTTAATTATAATTAATTAATTAATAATTGTATTAATTTATATATTTTTATTTAATATTTTATATTGTCAATTGTGCTAATTAATTTGTTATTAATTAATTATTAATTTCTTAATAATTAATTGGTAAATATGTGAATTGTGTAATTTTTTTATGAGTTTGTTGTGGGTTGGTAGGGGAGTAGGGTGGGAAGTAATTTAATTTTAATACATTTTTTATATACAATAGTTATTTAAAGTTATTTTATAGTGTTAATTGTGTGAACTAATTTATTTTTGATTGTTTTTAATTTGTTTGTTAATTGTTATTACTTAATTAATTAATTGTTAAATAATTATGTTAATTGTGTAATATTTTACAATATTGTTGGTGACGTTTATAGGGGAATATAGTGGGAGGTAAATTATTTTTGAAAAATTAATTATTTGTTAATTAATGTTAATTATTTTGCAGGAGTGGGGATGCTAAATTATTCCCCTCCGCTATCCAACACTTTCCCTACTGTTACACTTGGTGGAGTGGGAATAGTAAATTATTCCCACCCGCTATCCAACACTTTCCCTACTGTTACACTTGGTGGAGTGGGAATAGTAAATTATTCCCACCCGCTATCCAACACTTTCCCTACTGTTGTACTTGCTGGAGTGGGAATACTAATTTTTACCCACCTGCTATCCAACACTTTCCCTACTGTTGCACTCACTGGAGTGGTAATAGTAATTTTTACATACCAGCTATCCAACACTTTCCCTACTGTTGCACTCCCTGGAGTGGGAATAGTAATTTTTACCCACCCGCTATCCAACACTTTCCCTACTCTTGCACTCACTGGAGTGGGAATAGTAATTTTTACTCTCCCGCTATCCAAAACTTTCCCTACTGTTGCACTCACTGGAGTGGGAATAGTAATTTTTACCCACCCGCTACCCAACACTTTCCCTACTGTTGCATTCGCTGGAGTGGGAATAGTAATTTTTACATACCCGCTATCCAACACTTTCCCTACTGTTGCATTCGCTGGAGTGGGAATAGTAATTTTTACATACCCGCTATCCAACACTTTCCCTACTGTTGCACTCACTGGAGTGGGAATAGTAATTTTTACATACCCGCTATCCAACACTTTCCCTACTGTTGCACTCGCTGGAGTGGGAATAGTAATTTTTATCTGCCCGCTATCCAACACTTTCCCTACTGTTGCACTCGCTGGAGTGGGTATAGTAATTTTTACCCACCCGCTATCTAAAACTTTTCCTACTGTTACACTCGTTGGAGTGGGAATAGTAATTTTACCCACCCGCTATCCAATACTTTCCCTACTGTTGCACTCACTGGAGTGGGAATAGTAAATTTAACCCCCCGCTATCCAACACTTTCCCTACTGTTACACTCGTTGGAGTGGGAATAGTAATTTTTACCCACCCGCTATCCAACACTTTCCCTACTGTTGCACTCAGTGGAGTGGGAATAGTAAATTATTCCCCTCCGCTATCCAACACTTTCCCTACTGTTGCATTTTCTGTAGTGGGAATAGTAATTTTATCCCTTACGCTATCCAACATTTCCCTACTTTTATAGTTAATGTAGTGTAAAATTGTTTTTTTAAATAAATATTAATTTTAATATTTTCATTTAGTGTATATATATATTTTATTTTTATATTTATATTACAGGTTTATGTATATATATATGTATTTATAACTTTTCTTATGTTTCTAACATTTTATAATTAAATAAAATAATTATTTATTAATATTAAGTTAATATATATATTTTTTAAATATATGTATGTTTAATTTTTTTTATATTACATTTATCATTTATCAGTTTTTAACATTTTTAAATAATTTTAACTATGTTTTTATTAATTATATTTATTATTTAATTTTTTTATATAATTTTTAAGACATTTAAAAAAACGATATTTTTGGCAACAATATTTTAAACAACGATATTTTGGTTTCGATATTTGTGTACGTACCATTGTAGAGATAGGCTGTCGATATTCTGTCCATCGATATTGTAGACTCGATATTCCTGTAGCTCGATATTCTGTCCGTCGATATTCTGTCAATGATCCGCCTGAAAGTGATACCGACAGCTTGACACCTGCATTCTTCAGCTCATGTTGTAAGTTGGTGGAACACTTAAACCACCTGTGGCATATACACGTAATGATACAAATTGTAACTATACACCTTTTTATCCAAATGGGATTGGTTTCGGACATAACCAAGGGGCCCATTACGATACCCGGCGTAAAT
>CAWUFW010009359.1:600000-791997 GCA_963921515.1 Calotriton arnoldi
TAACGTGACCAAGGCATGGCTCAGAGGGGGTCCCTGCTTGTACTTCAGCTAAGCTCTTGCATAACCAAGGAATCACCGGTGTCGAACAGGTGTCCCAAATGGCACTCACAACAGCGTCAACATAAGCAAAGAATCTCCGGTGATAACAGGGTGCAATTTACTAGAGAAGTTTGTCACTCGAAGACAGACAGAAGAGAAGATCCGCCAGTGACAATACTACCACGTTGTCACCGGACTACATCTGGTTTTAATAAACAATGCTTTCCTTGTTCAAACTTTATTGCAGCAAAAGAAACGTGGTTGGCAAAGTGGTTTCAGCTCACAACGTGACTGAAATGTTTCTATGGGTGATAGACTGCAGCCCCCAAACACAAGATAGCGGCACGTATTCACACGTCCCGCCGGATGGTTCACGGCACGTCGAAGCATGCAGGCATCAATAAACAGGAAACCACCGTGAAAAGCTAGGACGTCAGAGGGATCCATGGTGACAAAGACTTCCAGCAAAGACTCTACGTGTCAGAAAGATGACGGTAGGTGTGTGCATGCAAAACGCAACACGCACCTGCGTTTTAAATCTGTGTAATGGTCATTAAACTGCCACTGTGATCTGGATGGCTCAAGAAACAACCAACAATAAAAGACAAAAAAGACAACAAAAAAAAAAATGTCTCACCCACAATGTCTCAACAATAGTGCCAGTACCAGGGCAAATTTCAAACATGTCCAATGTAGAAAGACGTGCCCATCCTAGGTCGACAACACTCCCACCATGTCCAAAAGTACCTCTACGACGCTGGGCAAAACCTGTGGGAGGTTTTCTGTGCCAAAGAGACAAAATGACCATCTAGTGAACAGACACCCAAAAATAGAATGTTCTCGTGCCACGTTTCTTTTTTCCTTTTTTCCATAAGGCACATACATCTAAAGTTTGTAAAACTTGTCTGGGACTTGCGAGTCACACAAAAGTAGTGGCTCACTGTATTTGAAAGCTCAGTCTGAGCAGCATCCATGAAGTAAAAGAAGTGGCTCACTGTATTTGAAAGCTCAGTCTGAGCAGCATCCATGAAGTAAAAGAAGTGGCTCACTGTATTTGAAAGCTCAGTCTGAGCAGAATCCATGAAGTAAAAGAAGTGGCTCACTGTATTTGAAAGCTCAGTCTGAGCAGCATCCATGAAGTAAAAGAAGTGGCTCACTGTATTTGAAAGCTCAGTCTGAGCAGCATCCATGAAGTAAAAGAAGTGGCTCACTGTATTTGAAAGCTCAGTCTGAGCAGCATCCATGAAGTAAAAGAAGTGGCTCACTGTATTTGAAAGCTCAGTCTGAGCAGCATCCATGAAGTAAAAGAAGTGGCTCACTGTATTTGAAAGCTCAGTCTGAGCAGAATCCATGAAGTAAAAGAAGTGGCTCACTGTATTTGAAAGCTCAGTCTGAGCAGCATCCATGAAGTAAAAGAAGTGGCTCACTGTATTTGAAAGCTCAGTCTGAGCAGCATCCATGAAGTAAAAGAAGTGGCTCACTGTATTTGAAAGCTCAGTCTGAGCAGAATCCATGAAGTAAAAGAAGTGGCTCACTGTATTTGAAAGCTCAGTCTGAGCAGCATCCATGAAGTAAAAGAAGTGGCTCACTGTATTTGAAAGCTCAGTCTGAGCAGCATCCATGAAGTAAAAGAAGTGGCTCACTGTATTTGAAAGCTCAGTCTGAGCAGCATCCATGAAGTAAAAGAAGTGGCTCACTGTATTTGAAAGCTCAGTCTGAGCAGCATCCATGAAGTAAAAGAAGTGGCTCACTGTATTTGAAAGCTCAGTCTGAGCAGAATCCATGAAGTAAAAGAAGTGGCTCACTGTATTTGAAAGCTCAGTCTGAGCAGCATCCATGAAGTAAAAGAAGTGGCTCACTGTATTTGAAAGCTCAGTCTGAGCAGAATCCATGAAGTAAAAGAAGTGGCTCACTGTATTTGAAAGCTCAGTCTGAGCAGCATCCATGAAGTAAAAGTAGTGGCTCACTGTATTTGAAAGCTCAGTCTGAGCAGCATCCATGAAGTAAAAGAAGTGGCTCACTGTATTTGAAAGCTCAGTCTGAGCAGAATCCATGAAGTAAAAGAAGTGGCTCACTGTATTTGAAAGCTCAGTCTGAGCAGAATCCATGAAGTAAAAGAAGTGGCTCACTGTATTTGAAAGCTCAGTCTGAGCAGAATCCATGAAGTAAAAGAAGTGGCTCACTGTATTTGAAAGCTCAGTCTGAGCAGCATCCATGAAGTAAAAGAAGTGGCTCACTGTATTTGAAAGCTCAGTCTGAGCAGAATCCATGAAGTAAAAGAAGTGGCTCACTGTATTTGAAAGCTCAGTCTGAGCAGCATCCATGAAGTAAAAGAAGTGGCTCACTGTATTTGAAAGCTCAGTCTGAGCAGCATCCATGAAGTAAAAGAAGTGGCTCACTGTATTTGAAAGCTCAGTCTGAGCAGCATCCATGAAGTAAAAGAAGTGGCTCACTGTATTTGAAAGCTCAGTCTGAGCAGCATCCATGAAGTAAAAGAAGTGGCTCACTGTATTTGAAAGCTCAGTCTGAGCAGCATCCATGAAGTAAAATAAGTGGCTCACTGTATTTGAAAGCTCAGTCTGAGCAGCATCCATGAAGTAAAAGAAGTGGCTCACTGTATTTGAAAGCTCAGTCTGAGCAGCATCCATGAAGTAAAAGAAGTGGCTCACTGTATTTGAAAGCTCAGTCTGAGCAGAATCCATGAAGTAAAAGAAGTGGCTCACTGTATTTGAAAGCTCAGTCTGAGCAGCATCCATGAAGTAAAAGAAGTGGCTCACTGTATTTGAAGTCTCAGATCTTGTTGTTGTTGCCTCTTGAGATGGGGTACAACACGCTTTGGCTGGGGCTGTCCGATGTGATGGACACTGGCGGGGCTGCATGGAGCGCTGTACCAAATTCATTAGTTCACTTTGTAGCATAAAGTGTTTCAAGTTATCTTCTTGTATGGCCACTAGTGACTCATAGTTTTTGCGTCTTGTCCTTGTTGTCTGTGCCTGTCGTCTTCTCCTTGTTGTAGCTTCTTCCCAACATGTTGTAGTCTCTTCAGGCTATTTGTACCAACCGTAGAGCATGGGTATGTCTCCAACTCGTCGCCAAAATAAATGTAGTGATCAGGACCACGCTTGTAGGATGAGGTTCAAGTAGGTTTATTCAGGTAAGTAAACAGGTAGCATACATTCTCATCATCAGGTGTATAAGTGCTGTAGGGCAGCCCCACCAGGAGCAGCCTGCTAGCTGCTCAGCCCCATCCACCAACTGTCATCACTCATCCGGAACAAGAATCCTTGCAACAAGACAAAAAGGGGAAAAAACAATGGAGTCAACCCTCACGTATCGGTAAAGTGTAAAATAGTGTGGAAATGGGACTATAAACCCATACATATGTGAAAGGGAAACCAAAACCCTTACGTCAACCCTAATGTAAGGGACAGTGTGAAAGACAGTGTGAATAACAATCACAATAAATATGCAAAAGGGGACATGGAACAAAGACACCCACTCCCCTCCCCTCCCCTAAACAGGGAAACGATGTAGCAATAACAAGTTACTTGTAAAATCATAAGTTTCTCTGTATGGAATGTTGGTGAATGGGCCATGAGTGGAATGTTTGGGTGACTGGATGAGTGATGACAGTTGGTGGATGGGGCTGAGCAGCTAGGACAAGGTAATATAGGGCATGAATCATAACACCAGAATACTACAACGATGAATAAGCAGACGATGACGTAAGCTATCATAAAGGGTTTGTCAAAACATAATAAATGAACAAGCCACTTTAGTCATACGGTACCAAAGTTGTACCGTCCGAAAATGGATGCAGAATGGATTAGCGTGATCATTTCAGAGAGCATCTCTAGTTCACACTCAAATGACGAATGTGTAAGGATCAAGAGAGATAATGATTCAACAAAAACCAATGTCATTTTAATTCTAAAACTGTAACCCACCGTGGTAGGGCTGACTAGTTTCCGCAAATGAAAGGCTTCTTCTGCAGTGTAGTGGTCCACATTAGACTGGTCCAAATCTAGAAATGATTCATATTTGTTCATCATGACACACTGAGCTTCCAAGTATAAAGTGTGATCACACGTATATTAAATAAAGACATCCTAATGTCTCAGTATATTCCAACAATCTTGTAGAAAGTGCACAAATAAAGAGGTACCATATTAATATATTGCGTAAACACCAAGAGGTAACAAAAAACGTCACTATTAGGGCTGCCAATGCATGCCACGAAACACAATGCAGCATATGCAGGAACACCCAAAAGTGAGTACAACAACTCACATGCCCGTGTAAAAAGACACCATGCATTGAACGCCTCCTCATATCCTGATACATCGCACCAAAGGTTATATATAAGTATAGGCTGCGTGTTCAGCGTGCCCTTATGAAAAGACAACATAATTATAACCTACTTGTACCTTAAATGATCGTACAAGTTGTGAACATAAGCTCCACTCGATAGTCCAGCTCTTACAAGCACCTGTGTTATACCTCGCATCTGAGGCTGAAATAAGACAGAAAACGATCTTTTCAAATCTAGTACCCATTCTCAAAACAACAGCACTATGCAAAGATTTATAGCTGAATAATTTCCATAAGTATATGGAGTGCCTTCTGTCTACAGACTCATACATGCCATATCTAGCGTGTATGCCCACCACAATCATTTCCCGGTAGTAATGCTACAAATGGTCAAAAACATGTCAGCATGTACATACTGAATCTATAACGTCCTAGTCCTCCAAACATCACAAACAATCCCCTATTCACTTCAGACAATCACCCGTGTACAATCATAGTAAGGGCATGTAGAGTCAATGTATTTTACAATTTTCATCGAGCCATCAAACTCTCTGCGGAAGCCTTAGAAGTGCCCATAATGTCACTCATATGACAATATTGGACCAAGTTAAAAATATCGTATGGTCTAAGCAAACGTATAGTATGTCCCACAAATACATGGAATTGAACTTCTCCAATAGCCGATAACATTCTCAAACCTACCCAACCACTCACCCGTGTATGGCCACAATGGATGCGTAGAGTTCTGCTTGTTACCCAAATCCGTCAAGCCACCATATCTGATACGGGGGCCTTAAATACAAGGCGTGAACTTACTTGTTTAAAAAAGACTAGACGGAGTCTTTGAACAACGTGACGTACAGACGAGCGTAACGTCAATCACTTCACTCCCCATGAATTCTATGATCCGACAAACGTACGAACGTCATCACCTTCCATTCCGTGATCTAGACCACAAACAATCGGCTGCAGCCAAGTGTACAAGTGTGTCACAATATTGTAGATATTTTGGATCCGTAAAGGCACCTGGTGTTACACCCTCCATTATTAATGGACGAAATACTCAGACACGTAAAGCAACTGCAACCTAAAATAACCGGCATAACGTGCATAACTTCAGATCCTACCCCATAAAACAACTGAATATTAAGACTACGTTGTCTGGTGGGAGTAGCGCTGAGTGAGTATATCATGGTTGAAACACCCAATACTAGGTTAAGTGTCCCACCTAGCTTATATGAAATACAACTCCAATCAGAAGGCAATGTACCTAAAAACATTAATGTTCTTTTTTGGAGGACTTAACTCACAGTTACAACATTCTTTTGGCTGAAAGGATTGGCCACCCAATTTCGTAATGGATTTCCAAAACTGGAAAACAGTAATTTTACCTGCTTTTTCCGACCTCGTTCCAGAGTCAGTTATGCCAAGGAGTGGGTGTTAGCACTAGCTCTTTCATTATGCCGCAACCATGTGGGGTGGGATGACAGTTCCCGTGTGCTAGGTCAACCTCCAATAACATTGAAATGACTACAATCCATATCGGGATTCTTGAATTTTGGCAGATCATACATTGCTGATCACGCAGAACGGGATAAACCGTTCTATGAATTGATACATCCAGACTTTTCTAATTCACATTGGACACAGAAACAAACAAACATTTTATGTTCCATACAAGCTGACATGATAGCTTCCAAACATTTACACACAGGTGTGAACACAACAAACATGGTGATCATCATGAGGGTATCAGGATACACTTACATCACATCCAATGAAAGTAACACAGTACCAATTGCATTTAAATCACATTTATACACTAATGCTAAAATGCATTTTGCACCAACAGAAAAAATCCTGACAGCAGCGCAGACTGCTGTGAGAAAGCAAAAGACACACGATTGATGGACGGAATGCAGAACAAATCAAAACATTCACCCCCAGTCAAGAGATCTGTGTTAAATCCATCATTCTTTTGCTCACCATGCCACCCCAGTTTAGACCTGGCCATATGCAAATCAGTCTTGACCTTGTGCCTCATGGAAACAGTTCAGCCTGAACTGCCAAGCCAGGTCCTCCCTGGACCAGAAACAAGCATACTAGGTCTGGTTTCGGGGTTTCACCCCTCATCAGCCAGTATAGATAAATCCAGTGGCACAGTGAGCCCAGGACCCACGTCTGGGCATACCCGGCACACTTAGGGTGAGAAAACAAAAGATACACAATTGATGAACGGAATGCAGAACAAATCAAAACATTCACCCCCAGTCAAGAGATCAGAGTTAAATCCATCATTCTTTTGCTCACCATGCCACCCCAGTTTAGAACTGGCCATATGCAAATCAGTCTTGATCCTGTTCCTCGTGGGAATAGGCCAGCCCGAAATGCCAAGCCAGGTCCCCGACGACTGGAAGTGGGCAGAAGTCAAGCCCCTCCTCAAGAAACCCTTGGCCGACCCGACGGACCTGAAAAACTACCAGCCCATCTCTCTCCTTCCCTTCGCAGCCAAAGTCACCGAGAGATTCATCAACGCCCAGCTGACCACCTTCATCGAAGAGAACGCCATCCTCGACTCCTCCCAGTCCATATTTCGCAGCAACCACAGCACTGAGACCACCCTCCTTGCCGCCACCGATGACGTCCGCATGCTACTCGACCAGGGCCACACTGTGGCCCTCAGCCTACTTGACCTCCCCGCAGCATTCAACACCATCTCACACCGCACTCTTGCAGCCAGACTCCACGACTGGATCCGCTTTTCTCTCCAGCAGAACCCAAAGGATTAGACTCCCACCCTTCCTCTCCGAACCCACAGAGATCAACTGTGGAGTACCCCAAGGATCCTCGCTCAGCCCCATGCTCTTCAACATCTACATGGCCCCCCTCGCCACCATCATCAGACAGCATGGACTCAGCATAGTATCATATGCCGATGACACCCAGCTCATCCTCTCCCTCATGAAGAATCCCGAAGACACCAGACTCTGCTTCTAGGAAGGAATGAAGGACGTTGCAGCCTGAAGCTCAACTCAGAGAAGACAGAGGTCCTCATCCTCAGACCCTGCTCCACTGCCTGGGACAACACCTGGGGGC
Source organism: Calotriton arnoldi (assembly GCA_963921515.1). Lineage (NCBI taxonomy): Eukaryota > Metazoa > Chordata > Amphibia > Caudata > Salamandridae > Calotriton > Calotriton arnoldi. The sequence continues at coordinate 607,447 of CAWUFW010009359.1, forward strand.
CTTCGGCCCTCGGAAACCCACCCACTCCATCAGACCACACACGAAACCTCAGCATCATCCAAGACTCCTCCCTCACCATGACCCGCCAGATCAACGCCATCACCTCCACCTGCTTCAACTCCCTCCGCATCCTCTGCAAGACCTTCAAGTGGATCCCCCCCAAATGCAGAAAGACCGTCACCCACACACTCATAACCAGCAGACTGGACTACGGCAATGCCCTCTACGCCGGAATCAACAGAACCCTGCTACACAAGCTCCAAACCATCCAGAACACCGCAGCCAGACTTGTCCTCAGAACCCCACGACACGGGCACATAACCCAGCACCTACAATACCTCCACTGGCTCCCCGTCGAGAAGAGAGTAACCTTCAAGCTACTCACCCATGCCTACATATCCCTCCACAACATCGGACCCAAATACCTCAACGAGAGAGTCTCCTTCCACGTACCCAAAAGGAACCTCCGCTCTGCAAACCTCGCCCTGGCAGGGACCCCACGCATCCTCAGAACCAGAGCAGGCGGAAGAGCATTCTCCTACGTTGCAGCAAAGACCTGGAACGATCTCCCAGTCAACATCAGGCACTCCCCCACTCTGCACACCTTCAGGAAGAGCCTCAAGACCTGGCTCTTCGACTGATTCAAAGCTGCACACCCCCCAGCGCCTTGAGACCCTCAAGGGTGAGTAGCGCACTTTATAAAACCCTGATTGATTGATTGATTGAGGTCCTCGCTGGACCAGAAACAAGCATCCTAGGACCGGTTTTGGGATTTCACCCCTCATCAGCCAGGATAGCTTGAATCCAGTGGCACAGTGAGCCCGGGACCCACGTCTGAGCATACCTGGCACAATTAGGGCAAGAAAGCAAAAGACACACAATTGATGGATGGAATGCAGAACAAATCAAAATATTCACCCCTAGTCAAGAGATCTGGGTCAAATCCATCATTCTTTTGCCTACCATGCCACCCCAGATTAGACCTCGCCATATGCAAATCAGTCTTGACCCTGTACCTCATAGGAACAGTCCAGCCCAAACTGCCAAGGCAGGTCCTCGCAGGACCTGAAACAAGCATCCTAGGACCGGTTTCAGGGTTTCACCCCTCATCAGTCAGGATAGCTTGAATCCAGTGGCACAGTGAGCCAGGGGACCCACGTCTGGGCACACCTGGCGCACTTAGGGCGAGAAAGCAAAAGACACACAATTGATGGATGGAATGCAGAACAAATCAAAACATTCACCCCAGTCAAGAGATCTGGGTTAAATCCATCATTATTTTGCTCACCATGCTATCCCAGTTTAGACCTGGCCATATGCAAATCAGTCTTGACCCTGTGCCTCATGGGAACAGTCCAGCCCGAATTGCCAAGCCAGGTCCTCCCTGGACCGTAAACAAGCATCCAAGTGGTGAGAGAGCAATCCTAGCTCAAGGTAAATGCTTAATTGGAGTGACCCTGGTGCTGACCTTAGAGGCTGTCACCATATCAAGTGTTCCAAATTCTAAAGTTTTACATCCAAGATAGATTCAGTGGGCTAACTCACTCACCGCAGCAGATGTAGATTACTGATTTGATTCTATACTACAAATCTGCAGCAGCACAAACAGGACTATCTTCTGCCCAATGAACTAATGCTCTAGAACACTATGATTACATCATAACTCTGATGGTTCTAGCCAGCCTGTAGTAGGGACAAAGCATCAATACTCATCAGGGTACATGCACAATGGAGAATTCCTTCCTGAGAGAACCTAAACACAGTCACTTGGTCACTTAAGGGAGAGGTGTGATGTAGCGGCCAGAGCAGCTGACTCTGGAGCATGGGGCTCATGGTTCGAGCCCCTGTACCAGCAGAAGCTCAGCTCAGCACCCTGTGACTCATCTCTCATCAGTAGCAGACTGGACTACAGTAACACTCTCTATGCCAGAATCAACAAGAAACTCCTTCGTAGACTCCAAACCGCCCAGAACGCCGCAGCCAGACTGATCCTCGGTATCCCCAGACACAGCCACCTCACCCCACACCTCCATGATCTCCACTGGCTCCCAGTCAAAAGAGGAATAACCTTGAAACTCCTCACCCACGCATACAAGGCCCTTCACAACACCAGACCAACATACCTGAAGAACCGCCTCTCCTTCCACGCACCCAAAAGACATCTCTGATTAGCCAGCCTGTCTCTGGCCACTGTCCCATGCATTTACAAGGCCAGAATTGGAGGAAAGCCCTTCTCCTACCTGGCAGCCAAGGCCTGGAATGACCTCCCCCTCCACCTCCAACAAGACACACACTTCACCAGTTCAGGAAGAACCTCAAGACCTGGCTCTTTGGATGGCCTCAGCACTCAATGGAGCTGCCCCCCCCAGTGCCTTGAGACCCTTGTGGGTGAGTAGCTGCGCTCTATCAACCCTGACTGACTGACTGATAATTGAAAAGAAGTTCTACTGAATCCATGGGGTGGAGGTCTGTCTGGAGACAGATATCATAAGGTTAGGTACTACATCTAATCCTTAGTCGCAATTTGGCATACAGCAAATTAAGACAAGCGTGTAGACCATTTTTGTTTTTCTCCTAGTCATCATGGTAGAAGAAATCAAAGGTAGCTAACTGACCTTGAGTGTGAAGCACAGGGTCCACCTTGTCCCCAGGTGTTAGAAAGGGATAGCCTGACCTTGGGAGTGGAACAGTGTCTGCATCATCACTGCATGTTAGCAAGCAATGTCCTGACCTTTGGAGTAGAACAGGGTTCACCTTGGTCCCGGGTGTTAGCAAAGGGTAGCTTGGACTGCTGGGCTTAGTGGCAAATCAGTACGCATAGCCTCTGGGTGTGATATACAGCTAACATCTCAAACTTATCTTTTTAGTAGCAAACATTTTCTTACTGCTATCCATTGCACACTGAATATTTAGAGGTGTTCCCCTTTTTCTCTGCTTGTGTCACTGAGCAATAGGCAATGATGCGCACAACCCCTGGGTGTGATATAGAGTGTAATTCAGAAATTAAGGAAAAGTGGTGAATCAGGTGTAGCTTGTGTCAGGCCATGGGGGGCCAAGAGTTACTAGGTCATTCCTTTTTCTCTGCTTAAATCATTGCTAATTTCTTCTCAGTTATTTTGCAATTACATTTAGAACTCTAAGGCTATTCTTGTTCATTGAGCACTGTGGATGATGTTATCAGTGATGTCACCAATGATGTCATTTGAGATGTCATCAGTGATATCATAAATGATGTCATATAACATGTGATGAGTTATGTAATATGTGAGGTCATAAGCAGTGCATGGCAGAGGCGCAAGTTACAGTTATCTGTTGAATTTCTATGTTCAAAACATTAACATTGTCACTGAGAAACTCCCCTAGCTATTACGTTACTTTAACCTTTGTTGTTTTGTGAATATATATCCAGGAGCAATGGTTGGAACTGGAAAGCCTGAGAAAAGATGACAAAGGGGGCAAAATAGTCTTACTCAATGAAGGAGTTTTATTGTGAAGAGGCACTGCAACAATTGAGTGATGAATCATGTTATCTCCCTGTCCCTGAAAAGTGTAGAGAGAAGCAAGAGAGGTGCAGAAAGAGGTAAGAGTAGTACAGAAAGAGGCAAGAGGGGTGCAGAAAGAGGCAAGAGGGGTGCAGAAATTTGCAAGAGAGATGCAGAAAGAAGCAAAATCAGTGCAGAAAGAACCAACAGAGGTGCAGAAAGAATCAAGAGGGGTGCAGAAAGAGGCATGAGAAGTGCAGAAAGAAGCAAAAGAGGTACAGAAAGAGGGAAGAGAGTGCAGAAAGAGGCAAGAGAACTGCAGAAAGAGACAACAGAGGTGCAGAAATAGGCAAGACAGGTGCAGGAAAAGGAAAGAAGGGTGCAGAAAGAAGCAAGAGAGGAGCAGAAAGAGGCAAAGAGGTGGCAGAAAGAGGCAAGAGAGGTGCAGAAAGAGGCAAGAGGGGTACATAAAGAAGCAAGTGAGGTACAGAAAGAAGCAAGAGAAGTGCAGAAACAGGCAAGAGAGTTGCAGAAACAGGCAAAAGGGGTGCATAAAGAGGGAACAGGTGTGCAGACTGAGGCAAGAGATGTGCAGAAAGAGGGAAGAGGGGTGTAGAAAGAGGCAAGAGGTGTGCAGAAAAAAGCAAAAGAGGTGAAGAAACAGGCAAGAGAACTGCAGAAAAAGGGAAGAGAGATGCAGAAAGAGGCAGGAGAGGTGCACAAAGAGGCAAGAGGTGTACAGAAAGAGTCAAGAGGGGGACAGAAAGAAGCAAGAGAAGTGCAGAAAGAGGCAAGTGAGGTACAGAAGGATGCAACAGAACTGCAGAAAGAGGCAAGAGAGTTGCAGAAACAGGCAAAAGAGGTACAGAAAGAGGGAACAGAGGTGCATACAGAGGCAAGAGAGGGGCAGAAAGATGGAAGAAGGGTGCAGAAAGAGGCAAGAAGGGTGCAGAAAGAAGCAACATAGGTGCAAAAAGAAGAAAGAGAATGCTGAAAGAAGCCTCAGAAGTGCAGATAGAGCCAAGAGGGGTGCAGAAATAGGTAAGAGAAGTGCAGAAAGGAAGCAACAAATGTGCAGAAAGAGGCAAGAGAAGTGTATAAAGAGGCAAGAGAGGTTCAGAAAGAGGCAGGAGAGGTGCAGACAGAGGGAACGGGTGCAGCAAGAGGCAAGAGAGGTGCAGAAAGAGGGAAAAAGGGTGCAGAAAGAGCCAAGAGGGGTACAGAAATAAGCAAGTGAGGTGCAGAAAGAAGCAAGAGAAGTGCAGAAAGAGGCAAGTGAGGTGCAGAAGGAGGCAAGAGAACTGCAGAAACAGGCAAGAGAGTTGCAGAAACAGGCAAAAGGGGTGAATAAAGAGGGAACAGGTGAGCATACTGAGGCAAGAGAGGTGCAGAAATAGGGAAGAGGGGTGCAGAAAGAGGCAAGAGGTGTGCAGAAAAAAGCAAAAGAGGTGAAGAAACAGGCAAGAGAACTGCAGAAAAAGGGAAGAGAGATGCAGAAAGAGGCAGGAGAGGTGTACAAAGAGGCGAGAGGTGTACAGAAAGAGGGAAGTGGGGTGCATAAAGAAGCAAGAGAAGTGCAGAAAGAGGCAAGTGAGGTGCAGAAGGAGGCAACAGAACTGCAGAAAGAGGCAAGAGAGTTGCAGAAACAGGCAAAAGAGGTACAGATAGAGGGAACAGAGGTGCATACAGAGGCAAGAGTGGGGCAGAAAGATGAAAGAGGGGAGCAGAAAGAGGCAAGAGGGGTGCAGAAATTTGCAAGAGAGGTGCAGAAAGAAGCAAGAGCAGTGTAAAAGAACCAACAGAGGTGCAGAAAGACGCATGAGAAGTGCAGAAAGAAGGAACAAAGGTGCACAAAGAAGAGAGAGGGGTTCAGAAAGAGGGCAGAGAGTTGTAGAAAGAGGCAAGAGAGTTGCACAAAGAGGGAAGAAGAGTGCAGAAAGAGACAAGAAGGGTGCAGAAAGAAGCAATAGAGGTGCAAAAAGAAGCAACAGATGTGCAGAAAGATCCAAGAGGGTGCAGAAAGAGGCAAGAGAAATGCAGAAAGAAGCAACAGATGTGCAGAAAGAGGCAAGAGAAGTGTAGAAAGAGGCAAGAGAGGTGCAGAAACATTCAGGAGAGGAGCAGACAGAGGGAACAGGGCTGCAGAAAGAAGCAAGAGAGGTGCAGAGACAGGGAATAAGGGTTAGAAAAAGGCAAGATGGGTGCAGAAAGAAGCAAGTGAGGTGCAGAAAGAAGCAAGAGAAGTACAAAAAAGAGGCAGGTGATGTACATAAAGAGGCAAGAGAGTTGCAGAAACAGGCAAAAGGGTTGCAGAAAGAAGGAATAGGTGTGAAGATTGAGGCAAGAGAGGTGCAGAAAGGGGGAAGAGAGGTGCAGAAAGAGGCATGAGGGATGCATACCTTTGCAACAGAGGTTCAGAAAGAAGCAAGAGCAGTGCAGAAAGAAACAACAGAGCTGCAGAAAGAGGCAAGAGGGGTACAGAAAGACGCAAGTGAAGTGCAGAAAGAAGCAAAAGAGGTGCAGAAAGAAGCAAGAGAACTGCAGAAAAAGGCAAGAGAGGTGCAGAAAGAGGCACGAGAGGTACATAAATAGGCAAGAGAGATGCACAAAGAGGGGGAAGAAGGATGCAGAAAGAGGCAAGAGGGGTGCAGAAAGAAGCAAGAGAGGTGCAGAAAGAAACAACAGAAGTACAGGATGAAGCAACAGGGGTGCAGAAAGAGGCAAGAGGGGTGCAGATCGAGGCAGGAGGGGTGAACAAAGAGGCAACAGAGGAGCAGAAGGAGGCAAGAGAAGTGCAGAAAGAGGCAAAAGAGTTGCATAAACAGGCAAAAGAGGTGCAGAAAGAAGAAACAGGGGTGGAGACAGACTCAAGAGAAGGGTAGAAAGACAGAAGAGGGGTGCAGAAATGTGCAAGAGAGGTGCAAAAAGAAGCAAGAGCAGTGCAGAAAAAAATAACGGAGGTGCAGAAAGAGTCAAGAGGGGTGCAGAAAGAGGAGAGAGAAGTGCAGAAAGAAGCAAAAGAGGAGCAGAAAGAGGCAATAGGGGTGCAGAAAGAGGCAAGAGCAGTGCAGAAAGAACCAAGAGATGTGCAGAAAGAGGAAGAAGAGGTGCAGAAAGACGCAAGAGATGTGCAGAAAAAGGGAAGAAGGGTGTAGAAAGAAGCAAGAGAAGTGCAGAAAGAGGCAAGTGAGGAGCAGAAGGAGACAAGAGAACTGCAGAATCAGGCAAAAGGGGTGCAGAAAGAGGGAACAGGTGTGCAGACTGAGGCAACAGAGGTGCAGAAAGAGGGAAGAGGGGTGCAGAAAGAAACAACAGAAGTGCAGAATGAAGCAACAGGGTCACAGAAAGAGGCAAGACGGTGCAGAAAGAGGCAAGAGGGGTGCAGAAAGAGGCAACAGAGGTGCAGAAGGAGACAAGAGAACTGCAGAAAGAGGCAAGAGAGTTGCAGAAACAGGAAAAAAGAGGTACAGAAAGAGGGAAGAGGGTGCAGAAAAAGGCAAGAGAAGTGCACAAAGAGGGAAGAGGGGTGCAGAAAGAGGCAAGAGGGGTGCAGAAATTTACAAGAGAGATGCAGAAAGAAGCAAGAGCAGTGCAGAAAGAACCAAGAGAGGTGCAGAAAGAATCAATAGGGGTGAAGAAAGAGGCAAGAGAAGTGCAGAAAGAAGCAAAAGAGATACAGCAAGAGGGAGGAGGGTGCAGAAAGAGGCAAGAGAACTGCAGAAAGAGGCAACAGAGGTGCAGAAAGAGGCAAGCCAGGTGCAGGAAAAGGGAAGAAGGGTGCAGAAAAAGTAAGAGAGGAGAAGAAAGAGGCAAGAGGTGGCAGAAAGAGGCAAGAGAGTTGCAGAAAGAGGCAAGAGAAATGCACAAAGAGAAGGGAAGCAAAAGAGGTGCAGAAAGAAGTAAGAGCAGTGCAAAAAGAACCAACAGAGGTGCAGAAAGAGTCAAGAGGGGTGCAGAAAGAGGCAAGAGAAGTATAGAAAGAAGCAAAAGAGGTACATAAAGTGGGGAGAGGGTGCAGAATGAGGCAAGAGAACTGCAGAAAGAGGCAACAGAGGTGTGGAAAGAGGCAAGACAGGTGCAGGGAATGGGAAGAAGGATGCAGAAAGAAGCAAGAGAGGTGCAGAAATAGGCAAGAGGTGGAAGAAAGAGGCAAGCGAGGTGCAGAAAGAAGCAAGAGAGGTACAGAAAGAAACAACAGAAGTACAGAATGAAGCAACAGGGGCGCAGAAAGAGGCAATAGGGGTGCAGAAAGAGGCAGGAGGGGTGAACAAAGAGGCAACAGAGGAGCAGAAGGAGGCAAGAGAACTACAGAAAGAGGCAAGAGATTTGCAGAAACAGGCAAAAGAGGTGCAGAAAGAGGGAACAGGGGTGCAGAAAGAGGCAAGAGGGATGCATACATTTGCAACAGAGGTGCAGAAAGAAGCAAGAACAGTGCAGAAAGAAACAACAGAGCTGCAGAAAGAGGCAAGAGGGGTACAGAAAGACGCAAGTGAAGTGCAGAAAGAAGCAAAAGAGGTGCAGCAAGAAGCAAGAGAACTGCAGAAAAAGGCAAGAGAGGTGCAGAAAGAGGCATGAGAGGTGCAGAAAGAGGCAAGAGGGGTTTAGAAAGAGTCAAGAGGGGTACAGAAAGAGGCAAGAGGGGTGCAGAAAGAGGGAACAGGGGTAGAGACAGAGCAAGAGCAGTGCAGAAAGAGGGAAGAGGGGTGCAGAAAAAACCAACAGAGGTGCAGAAAGAGGAAAGATGGGTGCAGAAAGCGAGAGAGAAGTGCAGAAAGAAGCAAACGAGGTACAGAAAGAGGCAAGAGGGGTAGAGAAAGAACCAGGAGATGTGCAGAAAGAGGCAAGAGTGGTGCAGAAAGAGGCAAGAGATGTGCAGAAAAAGGGAAGAAGGGTGCAGAAAGAAGCCAGGGAAATGCAGAAAGAGGCAGGTAAGGTGCAGAAGGAGGCAAGAGAACTGCAGAAGGAGACAAGAGAGTTGGAGAAACAGGCAAAAGGGGTGCAGAAAGAGGGGACAGGTTTGCAGACTGAGGCAAGAGAGCTGCAGAAAGAGGGAAGAGGGTGCAGAAAGAGGCAAGAGGGATGCAGAAATGTGCAACATGAGTGCAGAAAGAAGCAAGCGCAGTGCAGAAAGAACCAACAGAGGTGCAGAAAGAGGCAAGAGGGGTACAGAAAGAGGCAAGTGAAGTGCAGAAAGAAGAAAAAGAGGTGCAGAAAGAGGCTAGAGAACTGCAGAAAATGGCAAGAGAGGTGCAGAAAGAGGCAAGAGTTGTGCAGAAGCAGCAACAAAGGTGCAGAAAGAGGGAACAGGGGTGTAGAGAGAATCAAAAGGGATACAGAAATTTGCAAGAGAGGTGCAGAAAGAAGCAAGAGCAGTGCAGAAAGAAGCAAGGGAAGTTTAGAAAGAGGCAAGAGAGGTGCAGAAAGAAGCAACAGAGGTGCTAAAATAGGCAATTGAAGTGCAGAAGCAGCAAGAAAGGTGCAGAAAGAGGGAACAGGGGTGCAGTCAATAGGGATATAGAAATTTGCAAGAGAGGTGCAGAACGAAGCAAGAGCAGTGCAGAAAGAAGCAAGGGAAGTTTAGAAAGAGGCAAGAGAGGTGCAGAAACAGTCAGGAGAGGTGCAGACAGAGGGAACAGGGCTATTGAAAGAAGCAAGAGAGGTGCAGAGAGAGGGAATAAGGGTCAGAAAGAGGCAAGAGGGGTGCAGAAAGAAGCAAGTGATGTGAAGAAAGAAGCAAGAGAAGTGCAAAAAAGAGGCAGGTGATGTGTAGAAGGAGGCAAGAGAACTGCAGAAAGTGGCAAGAAAGTTGCAGAAACAGGCAAAAGGGGTGCAGAAAGAAGGAACAGGTGTGCAGATTGAGGCAAGAGAGGTGCAGAAAGAGAGAAGAGAGGTGTAGAAAGAGGCATGAGGGATGCAGAAAGAACAAACAGAGCTGCAGAAAGAGGCAAGAGGGGTACAGAAAGAGGCAAGTGAAGTGCAGAAAGAAGCAAAAGAGGTACAGAAAGAGGTACAGAAAGAGAACTGCAGAAAAAGGCAAGAGAGGTGCAGAAAGAGGCAAGAGGGGTACAGAATGAGGCAAGAGGGGTACAGAAAGAGGGAACGGGGGTGGAGACAGACGCAAGAGTATTGCAGATAGAGGGAAGAGGGGTGCAGAAATGTACAAGAGAAGTGCATAAAAAGCCAACAGAGGTGCAGAAAGAGGAAAGAGGGGAGCAGAAAGATGAGCGAGAAGTGCAGAAAGAAGCAAAAGAGGTACAGAAAGAGGCAAGAGGGGTAGAGAAAGAACAAGGAGATGTGCAGAAAGAGGTAAGAGTGGTGCAGAAAGAGGCAAAAGATGTGCAGAAAAAGGGAAGAAGGGTGCAGAAAGAAGCAAGAGAAGTGCAGAAAGAGGCAAGTAAGGTGCAGAAGGAGGCAAGAGAACTGCAGAAGGAGGCAAGAGAGTTGGAGAAACAGGCAAAAGCGGTGCAGAAAGAGGGAAGAGGGGTACAGAAAGAGGCAAGAGGGATGCAGAAATTTGCAACATGGGTGCAGAAAGAAGCAAGAGCAATGCAGAAAGAACCAACAGAGGTGCAGACAGAGGCAAGAGGGGTACAGAAAGAGGCAAGTGAAGTGCAGAAAGAAGAAAAAGAGGTGCAGAAAGAGGCAAGAGAACTGCAGAAAATGGCAAGAGAGGTGCAAACAGAGGCAAGAGGGGTGCAGAAAGAAGCAAGAGAAGTGCAGAAAGAAGCAAGAGCAGTGCAGAAAGAACAAACAGAGCTGCAGAAAGAGGCAAGAGGGGGACAGAAAGAGGCAAGTGAAGTGCAGAAAGAAGAAAAAGAGGTGCATAAAGTGGCAAGAGAACTGCAGAAAATGGCAAGAGAGGTGCAAAAAGAGGCAAGAGGGGTACAGAAAGAGGCAAGAGGGGTGCAGAAAGAAGCAAGAGAAGTGCAGAAAGAAGCAACAGGGGTGCTGAAAGAGGAAAGAGTTGTGCCGAAAGAGGCAAGAGAAGTGCAGAAAGAAACAACAGAGGTGCTAAAAGATGCAAGAGAAGTGCAGAAGCAGCAAGAGAGGTGCAGAAACAGACAGGAAAGGTGCTGAAAGAGGGAACATGGTTGCAGAAAGAGGCAAGAGAGGTGCAAAAAGAAGGAAGAGGGGTGCAGAAAGAGGCAAAAGAAGTGTAGAAATATTCAAGAGAAGTGCAGAAAGAGGCAAGTGAGGTGCAGAAAGAGGAAAGAGAGGTACAGAAAGAGGGAAGATGAGTGCAGAAAGAAGCAAGAAAAGAGCAGAATGAAGCAACAGGGGTGCAGAAAGAGGCATGAGAAGTGCAGAAAGAAGCAACAGAGGTGCCGAAGGTGGCAAGAGAACTGCAGAAAGATGCAAGCGAGTTGCAGAAACAGGCAAAAGAGGTACAGAAAGAGGAACCAGAGGTGCAGAAAGAGGCAAGAGAGGTGCAGAAAGAGGGAAGAAGGGTGCAGAAAGAGGCAAGAGGGGTACTGAAAGAAGCAAGTGATGTAAAGAAAGGAGCAAGAGAAGTGCAGAAAGAGGAAAGAGAGTTGTAGAAACAGGCAAAAGGGGTGCAGAAACAGGGGACAGGTGTGCAGACTGAGGCAAGAGTGGTGCAGAAAGAGGGAAGAGTGGTGCAGAAAGAGACAAGAGGGATGGAGAAATTTTCAACAGAGGTGGAGAAAGAAGCAAGAGCAGTGCATAAAGAACCTACAGAGATGCTGAAAGAGGCAAGAGGGGTACAGAAAGAGGCAAGTGAAGTGCAGAAAGAAGCAAAAGAGGTGCAGAAAGAGGCAAGAGAACTGTAGAAAAAGGCAAGAGAGGTGCAAAAAGAGGAAAGAGAGGTACACAAAGAGACAAGAGGGATACAGAAAGAGGCAAGAGGGGTGCAGAATGAAGCAAGATAGGTGCAGAAACAGGCAAGAGATGTGCATAAAGAGGGAAGAAGGGTGCAGAAAGAGGCAAGAGGGTTGCAGAAAGAAGGAATTGAGGTGCAGAAAGAAGCACAAGAAGTGGAGAAAGAAGCAACAGCAATACAGAAAGAGGCAAAAGGGGTATAGAAAGAGGCAAGAGAGGTGCAGAAAGAGGCAAGAGAGGTGCAGAAAGAGGCAAGAGGGGTACAGAAAGAGGCAAGAGGTGTGCAGAAAGAAGCGAGAGGTGCAGAAAGAGTCAAGAGGGGTACAGAAAGAGGCAAGAGCAGTGCAGAAAGAACCCAGAGATGGGCAGAAAGAGGCAGAAAAGGTGCAGAAAGATGCAAGAGATGTGCAGAAAAAGGGAAGAAGGGTGCAGAAACAAGCAAGAGAGGTGCAGAAAGAAGCAAGAGAAGTGCAGAAAGAGGCAAATGAGGTGCAGAAGGAGGCAAGAGAACTGCAGAATGAGGCAAGAGATTTGCAGAAACAGGCAAAAGGTGTGCAGAAAGAGGAAACAGGTGTGCAGACTGAGGCAAGAGAGGTGCAGTAAGAGGGAAGAGGCGTGCAGAAAGAGGCAATAGGGTTGCAGAAATTTGCAAAAGAGGTGCAGAAAGAAACAAGAGCAGTGCAGAAAGAACCAACAGAGGTGCAGAAAGAGGCAAGAGGGGTACAGAAAGAGGCAAGTGAAGTGCAGAAAGGAGCAAAAGAGGTGCACAAAGAGGCAAGAGGGGTGCAGAAAGATGCAGTAGAGGTGCAGAAAGAAGCAAGTGAGGTGCAGAAACAAGCAAGAGATGAGCAAAAAAAGGGAAGACGTGTGCAGAAAGAGTCAAGAGTGGTGCAGAAAGAAGCAAGTGAGGTGCAGAAAGAAGCACGAGAAGTGCAGAAAGAAGCAACAGAGATACAGAAAGAGGCAAGAGGGATATGGAAAGAGGCAAGAGAGGTGCGGAAAGAGGTAAGAGAGGTGCACAAAGAAGCAAGAGGGGTACAGAAATAGGCAAGTCGGGTGCAGAAAGAAGCAAGAGAGGTGCATAAACAGGCAAGAGATGTGCAGAAAGAGTGAAGAAGGGTGCAGAAAGAGGCAAGTGGAGTGCAGAAAGAAGCAAGTGAGGAGCCAAAAGAAGCACGAGAAGTGCAGAAAGAAGAAACAGAGATACAGAAAAAGGCAAGAGGGGTATAGAAAGAGGCAATAGAAGTGCAGAAAGAAGCAAGAGGTGCAGAATGAGCCAAGAGGGGTACAAGAAGAGGCAAGAGAAGTGCAGAGAGAAGCAACAGATGTACGGATATAGGCAAGAGGAGTGAAGAAAGTGGCAAGAGAGGTGCAGAATCAGGCAGGAAAGTTGCAGAAAGAAGGAACAGGGGTGCAGAAATCGGCAAGAGAAGTGCAGAAAGAGGCACGTGAGGTGCAGAAAGAGGCAAGAGAGGTGCATAAAGACGAACAAGGAGTGCAGAAAGAGACAACAGAGGTGCAGAAAGAAGCAACAAGGGTGCAGAATAGGCCTGGATGTAGTTTGCAGAGTTTTGGCACACAGAACTCCGCAAAGTTACAAAAAAACTCCACGAAGTTCCACCAGTGACGGAGTGCAGTGCGAACTGTAGTTTGTGCTGGTATTCCTGCATCTTGGGTTGAAATTGTACCCGAGCGCCAGCTCGCGCTCGCGAACTTACCTTTCCCAATTGCGAACTTACCATTCGTGATTGCGAACTTACCGATTGCAATCGCGAGCGGAGAAAAACTCAGCTGCACATCGCGTAGGGGAGTTTTCTGCACTCCGCGAACTCCACGGAGTGCGGAGTGCAGAAAACTCTGCAAACTCCGCGAACGGAACGAAGTTCACCGCCCAGGCCTAGAGGCAAGAGAAGTGCAGAAAGAAGCAACAGAGGTGCAGAAGGAGGCAAGAGAACTGCAGAAACAAGCAAGAGAGTTGCAGGAATAGGCAAAAGAGGTACAGAAAGAGGAAACAGAGGTGCAGAAAGAGGCAAGAGAGGTGCAGAAAGAGGGAAGAGGGGTGCACAAGGTAGCAAGAGGGGTGCAGAAAGTTGCAAGAGAGAAGCAGAATGAAGGAGCAGAGGTGCAGAAAGAGGCAAGAGGAGTGCAGAAAGAGGCATGAGAAGTGCACAAAGAAGGAACAGAGGTGCACAAAGAGGCAAGAGGGGTGCTGAATGAGAAAAAGAGAGGTGTAGAAAGAGGCAGGAGAGTTGCACAAAGAGGGAAGGAGGGTGCAAAAAGAGGCAAGATTAGTGCAGAAAGAAGCAACAGAGGTGCAGAAAGAGCCAAGAGGATTGCAGAAAAAGGCAAGAGAAGTGCAGAAAGAAGCAACAGAGGTGCATAACGAGTCAAGAGAAGTGTAGAAATAGTCAAGAGAGGTACAGACACAGGCAAGAGAGGAGCAGAAAGAGATAACAGGGGTGCAGAAAGAGGCAAGAGAGGTGCAGAAAGAGGCAGGAATGGTGCACAAGGAGGAAACAGGGATGCAGAAAGAGTCAAGAGAGGTGCAGAAAGAAGCAAGTGAGGTGCAGAAAGAGGCAAGAGAGTTGCAGAAACAGGCAAGAGAAGTGCATAAAGAGGAAAGAGAATTGTTGAAAGAAGTGACAGAGGTGTAGAAAGATGCAAGAGAAGTGCAGAAAGAGGCAAGTGAGGTGCAGAAAGAGACGAGAGAGGTACAGAAAGAGGGAAGATGAGTGCAGAAAGAGACAACAGGGGTGCAGAAAGAAGCAAGACAGGAGCAGAAAGAAGCAAGAGAAGTGAAAAATGAAGCAACAGGAGTACAGAAAGAGGCAAGAGAAGTGCAGAAAGAAGCAACAGAGGTGCAGAAGGAGGCAATAGAACTGTAGAAAGAGGCAAGAGAGTTGTAGAAACAGGCAAAAGAGGTACAGAAAGAGGGAACAGAGGTGAAGACAGAGGCAAGAGAGGTGCAGAAAGATGGAAGAGGAGTGCAGAGAGAGGCAAGAGGGGTGCATACATTTGCAAGAGAGGTGCAGAAAGAAGCAAGAGCAATGCAAAAGAACCAACAGAGGTTCAGAAAGAGGCAAGAGGAGTGCAGAAAGAGGTAAGAGAAGTGCAGAAAGAAGGAACAAAGGTGCACAAAGAGGCAAGAGAGATACAGAAAGAGGGAAGAGAGGTGTAGAAAGAGGCAAGAGAGTTGCACAAAGAGAGTAGAAGTGTGCAGAAAGAGTCAATAGGGGTGCAGAAAGAAGCAAGAGAAGTACAGAAATATGCAACTGATGTGCAGAAAGAGGCAAGAGAAGTGTATAAAGAGACTAGAGAGGTGCAGAAACAGGCAGGAGCGGTGCAGAAAGAGGGAACAGGGTTGCAGAAAGAGGAAAGAGAGGTGCAGAAAGAGGGAAGATGGGTGCAGAAAGAGGCAAGAGGGGCACAGAAAGATGCTAGTGAGGTGCAGAAAGAAGCAAGAGAAGTGCAGAAAGAGGCACGTGAGGTGCAGAAGGAGGCAAGAGAACTGCAGAAAGAGAAAATAGAGTTGCAGAAACAGGCAAAAGGGGTGCAGAAAGAGGGAGCAGGTGTGCAGACTCAGGCAAGAGAGGTGCAGAGAAAGGGAAGAGGGGTGCAGAAAGAGGCAAGAGGGATGCAGAAATTTGCAACAGAGTTGCATAAAGAAGCAAGAACAGTGCAGAATGAACCAACAGAGGTGCAGAAAGAGGCAAGAGGGGTACAGAAAGAGGCAAGTGAAGTGCAGAATGAGGCAAAAGAGGTGCAGAAACAGGCAAGAGATGTGCAGAAAGAGGGAAGAAGGGTGCAGAAAGAGGCAAAAGGGGTGCAGAAAGAAGCAAGTGAGGTGCAGAAAGAAGCACAAGAAGTACAGAAAGAAGCAATAGAGATACAGAAAGAGTCAAGAGGCGTATAGAAAGAGGCACAAGAGGTGGACAAAGAGGCAAGAGAGGTGCGCAAAGGGGCAAGTGGGGTACAGAAAGAGGCAAGAGGGGTGCAGAAAGAAGCAAGAGAGGTGCAGAAACAGGCAAGAGATATGTAGAAAGAGTGAAGAAGGGTGCAGAAAGAGGCAAGAGGGGTGCAGAAAGAAGCAAGTGAGATGCAGAAAGAAGCACGAGAAGTGCAAAAGAAGCAACAGAGATACAGAAAGAGGCAAGAGGGGTGTAGAAAGAGGCAAGAGTAGTGCAGAAAATAGCAACAGATGTGCAGAAAGAGGCAAGAGAAGTATAGAAATAGGCAAGAGAGGTGCAGAAACAGGCAGAAGAGGTGCAGAAAGAGGGAACAGGGGTGCAGAAACAGGCAAGAGAGGTGCAGAAAGAGGGAAGAAGGGTACAGAAAGAGGCATGAGGGGTACAGAAAGAAGCAAGTGAGGTAAGGAAAGAAGAAAGAGAAGTTATGTTATGCTATGTTATGTTAGGTTACAGGTTTTATATAGCGCACAGCTGCCCCAGAAGGAGGGAAGAGAACTGCAGAAAGAGGCAAGATAGTTGCAGAAACAGGCAAAAGGGGTGCAGAAAGAGGAAACAGGTGTGCAGACTAAGGCAAGAGAGGTGCAAAAAGAGGGAAGAGGAGTGCAGAAAGAGGCAAGAGGGATGCAGAAATCTGCAACAGAGGTGCAGAAAGAAGCAAGAGCAGTGCATAAAGAACCAACAAAGGTGCAGAAAGAGGCAAGAGGGTTACAGAAAGAGGCAATTGGGGTTCAGAAAGAAGCAACAGAGATAGAGAAAGTAGCAAGAGGGGTGCATAAAGAAGTAAGAAAGGTGCAGAGAGAAGAAAGAGAAGTGCAGAAAGAAGCAAAAGAGGTGCAGAAAGAAGCAAGAGTAGTGTAAAAGAACCAATAGAGGTGCAGGAAGAGGCAAGATGGGTGCAGAAAGAGGCAAGAGACGTGCATAAAGAAGGAACAGAGGTACAGATAGAGAATAGAGAGGTGCTGAAAGAGGCAAGAGGAGTGCAGAAAGATGCAACAGAGGTGCAGAAAGAGGCAGGAGAGTTGCAGAAGCTGGCAAGAAAGGAGCAGAAAGAGGGAACAGGGGTGCAGAAAGAGGCAAGAGAGGTGCAGAAAGAAGGAAGAGGGGTGCAGAAAGAGACAAGAGGGGTTCAGAAATGTGTAAGAGAGGTGCAGAAAGAAGCAAGTGCAGTGCAGAAAGAAGCAAGAGAAGTGCAGAAATAAGCAAGAGAGGTGGAGAAAGAGGGAAGAGGGATGCAGACATTTGCAAAAGAGGTGCAGAAAGAAGCAAGAGCAGTGCAGAAATAACCAACAGAGGTGTAAAAAGAGGCAAGAGAGGTGCAGAAAGGGGTAGGAGAGGTGCACAAAGAGACAAGAGGGGTACAGAAAGAGGCAGGAGAGGTGCAGAAAGAAGGAGGAGAAGTGCAGAAATAAGCAACAGAGGTGCTGAAAGAGGCAAGAGAGTTGCAGTAACAGGCAGGAAAGTTGCAGAAAGAGGGAACAGTGGTGCAGAAAGATGCAAGAGAGGTGCAGAAAGAGGGAACAGGGGTGCAAAAATAGGTAAGAGGGGTGCAGAAAGAAGCAATTGATGTGCAGAAAGAGGGAACAGAGATGAAGAAAGAGGCAAGAGAGGTGCAGAAACAGGCAAAAGAAGTGCAACAAGAGGCAAGAGAATTGCTGGAAGAGGCAACAGAGGTGTAGAAAGAAGCAAAAGAAGTGCAGAAAGAGGGAAGTGAGGTGCAAAAAGAACCAAGAGAGGTGCGGAAAAAAGGATGATGAGTGCAGAAAGAGACAACAGGGGTGCAGAAAGAAGCAATTGAGGTGCAGAAAGAGGCAAGACAGGTGCAGAAAGAGGCAAGAGAGGTGCAGAAACAGGCACGAGAAGTGCAGAAAGAAGCAAAAGAGGTGCAGAAGGAGGCAAGAGAACTGCAGAAAGAGGCTAGAGAGTTGCAGAAACAGGCAAAAGAGGTACAGAAAGAGAAAACAGAGGTGCAGAAATAGGCAAGAGATGTGCAAAAAGAGGGAAGTGGGGTGCAGAAAGAGGCAGGTAGGGTGCAGAAATTTGTAAGAGAGGTGCAGAAAGAAGCAAGAGTAGTGTAAAAGAACCAACAGAGGTGCAGGAAGAGGCAAGAGGGGTGCAGAAAGAGGCAAGAGAAGTGCTAAAAGAAGGAACAGAGGTGCACAAAGAGGCACCCAGGGACCACATTCACTGGGGCATGGCCATTCTTTTTATAAAAACAAACAAATCTACATTTAAAGGAGAGGGGCCATGCGGCCCCCCTCCTGAGGCCTTTTTCGGCCCAGGGAACCCCATCCCCCGCGGCTTTGCCTCTTTGTTTTTTTCTGTTTTTTTAAGTTTACGGGTGATGGGCCCCCCACACTTCTTCATTTAAATTGAAGCCCTGGGGAGGTAGCTATCCCCGGGGCTTGGGGGGCCCACGATGCCTCCCGCCCATATTAAAGGATCACCCTGGGGAGGTGGTGGTCCCCAGGGCTCAGGGGGCCCCACGGGCCCCCACATAATAATTGTGCATTGCCCCAGGACCTGGCCCACCCGGGGTCTTCTAGAAAACAAAGCGTGGGAGCCCGTGCTTCATTTTTTAAAAAGTATTCGGTGGGATTCGCAAACCCAGCGCGAATCCTGCCAAAAATTAGAAAAATATGCTTTTTTTGGCCCTGGGAGTCCGTGTGGGACCCCCTTAGCAGGCCTAGGGGGTCAGGGTGTTTCTACCCTGAACCCTTTTCCTAATTTGTAACCTTTTTCTTATGACTCAGTTCTACCAAGATGGCTGCCAACACTTTTTGGCTCAGAGTGTTGGCAGCCAATCAGAATCAAGCTTGTGCTCGGGAGGGTTTGAAGATCCACCGCGGTCACCAGAAATATAATTTTTTTAAATATGAACATTTCAGGAACTGCTGAACGGATTTACACCATTTAAAAAAAAAAAAAACAGTTTCTGAACCAAGAGCTACCATTTTGCCAAATTTGGTGTAATTCCGTTAATCAGTTCGGCTGTAGCTTTGTTTAAAGTTTCCTATGGTAATTAACATGTAGAAAATGTGTTTTGGACCCCCCTTTTTTCTCGGCCCCCGCTTGACGAATCACCCCAAAACTTACAAGACAGAAGCTGACTGGAGCGCCCCATTAGTTTTGAAAATTTCACGAAGATTCGTCAAACGGTGCAAAATATATTGGCAAATCAAAAAACGATTTTCCTCTTGAAACTATGTCCTAACTATAACTACCAGTAGGTAATGTATGTATGTGTGTGTATATAGTTGAAATCTCTCTGTCAAAATGTCAAAATGGTCTTTTACATTCTATTACATGTGAATTGGTGTTCTGAGGGGGATTAAAAGGTGAATCATGTCTAAAGAAATGTTCTCAAACATGACATTTGCAGTCTGTATATATAAAATATTCATTTTAGTTATAATTCACTGTGGTTAGAAGATTTTATTGGTGTGCAAATATATGTATATCATTTGATTTCTTATGATTTTTGTAGCGTTGAAAACATTCTGCATGAACGAAATGCATCAGCTACAATAGTGTTCAATCATCTTTTGATATGGCAATATGAGGAATATGAAGAAAATTGCAAAATAAAGAATATATTTTAACTTGAACATCGGATCATCATGGAGTCTTATGTTATTTATGTATTTTTGTTTTCTTTCTCTCTTATTTGACCTTTGATCCAGACTTTGTCTGGATATCTATAAAGTATGCCGAGCCACATATCAAAACCTCCACAGACATGTGCTTGTTTGTTCATTAAGTGTAAGGCCAAAGCCTAACAATATAAGTTCAGCCTCAGGCCATTGACTCTGAAGGGACAAGTGAAATTGTGTTGAAGCTGAAATAAGCTGCATGTGTAAACAGACTTGTCTTTGTTTGAAAATCATTTAAAAGTTAGATTTCAACCTATATAACTTGAGTGCAAGTAGCACAGGCAGAAAGTTGGAGAAGGCTGCATCTGAGAAATGGCCGCTACCATGGACCTGAAGGAATTTCATGAGAAGTATTCTGATACACGAAAGGTCAGGGAGGCGTACTTCATACCAACATCTAGCTATTTTGAGGATATTGCTACTGGGGTGTTTTCTCATTTCATCAAAATCTTGTCATCAGGTATGTACTATTCATGTCCCTGCTCATCCACAGACAGTGGCGTTGTCTGTAAATCTTTTTGCAGCAGATAAACTCATGGTGGAATATCATCTAACATAACTATTGTGTCCAAACCATTTTCAAGTGTGGGGATGATTAAAATTGTTATGCATAAATTATGCTTGGAGTGTTAGGAAATAACTCTAAATTATTGGTAGCACTGTCTCTATTTCAGATATGTGTGTTGCAGCTCTACAAAGGAAGAGTAAATGCTGCTCCGTCAATATAATGATATAAGTTGTTCCTCAACTGGAAACAGAAGGGATTTGTCCTGGTCTCTCATAAACTGTGGGTTTAAAGCAGCTTCACTGACTTCTCACACTGTGTGATTACCTGCTCTTCTCCTCTCCTCTCTATTTATTCACCTCAGCTGTAAAAACTGAAATATGGTATTTGGAATGTGTGTGTACCCATCTGTGTTTCAGGTGTATTGTGCTCATAAATGCAAGAGGATTGTTTAAAGATGCCTTTCTGATGGCTGAAGGATTGAAAATGTATTTTTATCAATACTGTTTGTTTATGTCAGAGGGTGCTATAATGACATTTTTATTTTTCCTGTCCTCTGCATAACAAGTTTTATAGAAATGTTTTATATTGTCAAGGTTTTAATTCACCATACAGTAACACTTCTTTGACTTTGACTTGGACTTGGGTTAAAAATGCATTTTAATCAACACTGTTTTTAAAGTCAGCTCCTTGGAAGGATCTCCCGAGTCCACTTGGGACACATGAATGACTTCATGCAATAGATATGATTAAGACAATTTTTAATTTACAGCAATCAGATTAGATAGGCATAGAGATAAAATTAATTTGCATAATAATTAATAATAAATGCCACAACCATAACATAATTTCTCAAATGCTGCAGCCCCAAAATAAAAATAAAAAAAATGCATGGATCAGGCAGTCAGGTGACAAATAAATTAAATCAAATGTATATATTCATTACAGCTCCTCCAAATAAAAAAAAAATTCTTTGAAGGAAGAACACAGAGACACCTTCATTACATAATTTGTATACCTGACTGAACTTTATAACACCTCTTTTCCCGGCCCAATCGATGATGGGTTTAGATGGGCAATTAATGCGAGGCAGAGAGGAACACTCTGATGCTCCGTCACAAGGAGATGTTGATGCATTCAGAGAGACTGTGGAGTTCCTTAAAAATTGGAAGACATGATTTGTACCATGGAGTCACAGGCCCTGCATGCTAGGTATTCACAAACTTCACATGTCATACCTGCCCTCCCTGCCATAGATGAGATTATGAAAGAGCAGCTAGACTTCAAGAAAATGGACAGACTCTCTGTCCATCTATTAAAAGAACTGAAAAGGCATCAGGCTGGGTTAAATACACACACAGTCCACTGGCTGACTGTTACTATCAGTCAACAGAATGCAGAAGGCAAAGCAGGATTGGTAACACCTAGGACACTCTAGGTAAAGAGTTCAAGCTGACAATGTCACAGGCCATCAATGAGCATTAAGAGACAGCACAACACCCCTTCAGTTCCCTCAGCATCATCTCCATCCTTGGTCTCACTGACATTTACCAAAAAGTAATTGTTTACTTTATTCCTTTCTCATATCAACAAATGTTACTGTTATTGAGTTGGTCATTGGTTTTAAACTTTTCCTCAATTTTAAGTCATTCAAGCATATTTTTGGTATGTTTCTTTTATCTCAAAATGATATAATTGTAACATATTTTGTTATTTCACAAGAAATTTCAAATGATAGCGTCTCTTATGGCAGTCCCATTACCATGGTATGGGAGCCTCTGGTTTGCTTATTGTGCCTCATCCCCATGCAGCAGCACCTTTTACTTCAACCATGCACAGAAGTGAATCAACAACTGGACACAATCTGCATGGGTGTGCTCCTGTTTATTGTATGCTCTATTCAATACAATGCAGATAACAAAATCATCAAATTCACACTAGACACTGGATTTTTCTATTACTAGTTGATACATCCAATGTGATAATAATACTGAACTTGGCAAACTGTTTATCAGCTTCCCTTTTCAGGCAACCAATGTCTGGCTCTTTGCATGCAACTCACATATGCCACTACCCTACTACTACTATCTTTACTGGGGTGTTTTGAGGAAAAAACACAAAAGGTAATTTATGGTATTCCCAATTCCCTGTTTTACCCTGATGAGATCTTTATCTTTGCATAGTTGCAGTATTAATATGATTGAAGGAGCTAGTTGATGCAAAGCTCAGATTCATTCTTTACAAATGCCATTTTTGTTGGAATTAAATTGTATAGACCTCACCCAGATAAAGTTGTAGACCTCGCTTCAGCACTGATACCATCCACAAGTTCGTTGCATTTCTATTTTCTTCGGATGGCTAGAAATTGTTGCACAGACAGCGGAGACTGTCACACCAAGGGACTTGAGGAATGCGAAAGTACAACCAGGGAATGTGCTTTCAACTCTACGCTAGTGTGAGAGGTCAAGCATCTGTCCTTTCAGTCTGGTTCTATGGACTCTGGCTGTAGCAGACACATTCTTGCTTTATTATCAGGGCTCCGAGGGGCAGCAAGGTTTCTCATTACATATTCACTTCATACACATACTCAATAAAGTAATATATTCTGATGTAGGTGACATGCTTCCACGTTTTAAATAAATACACAATTTTTAAATTTACCAGGATTCAACAAGGAGGGTATCACAGAAGGGCCTGCAGGTGCGTCACGCATTGCCAGTCAGAGAGATTGGAGCAGCAGGGCTGTGACACAGCCAACTTCTGAGGCAGCTGATGTGTTACAATTCTTTGCTATAGGACCACATTCCAAGGGCAGTCTGGTGATGCTACACAATCCTGGACAGAGCACTGAAGCGCCTCAAGCATGGGCTGGCAAACGCAGTGTGTAGGTGTCTTAGGCTGTAAATACCACCTTCTAATCAGCCAATTAAAATCCTACTATATCATTGACAGAAAA
The DNA here is from genome assembly GCA_963921515.1 of Calotriton arnoldi. Classification (NCBI taxonomy): domain Eukaryota; kingdom Metazoa; phylum Chordata; class Amphibia; order Caudata; family Salamandridae; genus Calotriton; species Calotriton arnoldi. Next base: position 629,847 of record CAWUFW010009359.1, read on the forward strand.
CACAAGTGTGAGTTGATATCTGATTGACTGATTGCAACACTGGCTTTGCAGTCTGAGGCAGTGCTGTATGCAGCCAATCAGAAACAGTTGGGCTGGAATAGTTTTCAAAGTGGGGTGTCCTGCTATCAATGTTTCATCACTGAAGTTATTGAGTTATGCAAACAAGACATGCCTCAGCGCCAGGTGAGTCATAAGGGTGTGCATTTTGGGCTACACTGTCACAAATATATTACTAAAGCATGATGTGATGTGTGATAGAGTGCTCTCATTTACAAACTGTACATTTTCCTTCGAACTGGCCACAGCATTTCCAATTGACAAGAAGTTTTACTGATAAAACTCTATGACATGCAAACAATATTGTGTAGAAATCTTGCTTCAGCAAATATTTATCATTTTCTGATGAACGAAGAAAGAGTTCTGATGAGGCCTGTCATCATCGAGGCCATCTGCTCCAACCCCACACCCAGCCACATCCATTCATCCCCCCACATGAAGACATAAACTATGCAAAATGTTTTGGATTAGGGGTCATAGACCCCAGTCACATTTTATTACAACAAATATTAACAGACAAATACACAGCATTTCAACTATTTTATATGCAGTAACCCTTAATATTTGCAGCTTTATTTACACATGGTTAGGCATGCCTAACCTTAACAGAGATGCTAGACTTCAATTTCCTGCCACTATCTAGACATGTTCCTGCATATCGCAATTTATGCCCTCGAGTAAGATCATGATTGGTTCCCAGGATGTCTCCCAGGTCCAGGCCCAGCCTTTATGCCAAATGACCTGTAGTGGGTTCCTCCTTAGGGTTGGACCCCACTCACCCACATCGTATCCCCTCTCGATGGTGCACCTGTGCAAGGGGCCCATCTGCTCTCTAGGATATCTACCTTGGGCACCTCCTACACCCATCACTTACCCCCCAAGGGCCAGTGCTAGTCTCATACTCATAGTGCATGCACGTGTGGTTGGCCAGAAGGGTCAGATGCCAGTGATCACTCGCAACCCCCTGTGCCCCTGGATCTTCCATTCAACTTCCTGCCAGCACCCCTTGGGAGGGGCCTGTGACTGCACTGTCATGCACAATGTAAGAAAAGGTAATGCCTAATTGACCCCCAATCATGACCTCACCTGCCACAGTACAGGTTAATTCCTCTACTTCCCCCAGCCTGCTCCTCTCTCGAGGGTGATGCACAAGCCACGCCAAAACATTCTCAAGGAACATATCATCACCAAACTTCAATAGGTGCACTCCGTCCTGCAAGAAAAACAGTCATCTTTTATGAATCCATGGGAGATGCATGCCAGCTTAGGTGATCTGAACAATTTACTAACTCTGTTATCTAACCGTATCACTGAATGATTCAAAGCACAGATCGATTTACCATACCTCCACTCTAACCTTGGGATGATGTGTGACCATGCCAGAACTGCCTAAGGGTACCTTTGAGATAGCCAACCAATCTCAGTTATCAGCAACTCCAACAGCCATCAACAACTAACATGAACCAAATTGTTGTCACCCCAATGCAGTATAATGACCCAAGGGGTTTGATCCCCTTGGGCAACATTGTGTACAGAGCAGTCCTCAGTTGGGCCAGCTGCAAGCCCCCGGGGATTAAAATGCAGGTGGTAACCGGGTGGCATGACCTGCAAGATATGCCTCCTTCACGCACCAGTCACAGGAATGGCCTACATCCCAAATGTCTGTAATCCCGGTCACCTAAGCATGGATAGGGGCCGTCGAGAATTCAAGCTGCTTATTCAACTCACTGCTCCCATAACCTGCACCAGAAAGAAAGATGGAGAGAGGGATCAGGAAATTGGCACAGCTGTTACAACATATGCAGCCTTACATAGCGCGTGTAGCAATTCAAAGACCACCTGCCAATCTTATGTATTGCCACACCAGAGAGCCTCATTGCCGTCTCCGCAGTGGCTACCCCAATACTAAAGGAGTGAGACCCAAAATCCAAGGGGTCATAGCCCACCATCCGTAGGGCCCTGTGAATGATTCTGCAAAATTGGTACCTGGTTAGAGGGGTCCATCAGCATTAACACATGAGTGGCACCCCACACCCCGTATGTGGCCAGCCAAGAATACCTCCAGACTCTCAACTGGGCAGCATGCATTGTCAGAGCCCTCTGCAGCATGACATGCCACCCTACCAGCCTGGTCTGTTTTGGACCAGGGAATATAAATTACCAGGGACCTGTACCCATCCAAACACTGGACATCTGCAAGTTGCAATCACCCACCAATGTCCCTCTCATTATTGGTTACCAACTCACCCACACGGAAAGCACCATAGAAGATGAGAGGAAATGCTGCCTTAAATTAATGGACCCCCTCCAGTGACCTACAAATGGCCCCCAGCAACAGCAAAATCCCTGAAAATGTGCCTGAATCAATGGGTCACCTTGCATGTGGCTTAGAACCTTCCAGGCACCCCCATCCCCTAAAGGCCCTCTGAATCAAGAAGGACCTGGTCACGTTAGTGTACCCCAGCACTTTTGCCAAGAATGAAAATGCAGCTATGTGTCACCTGGCAGAAGCCACCAAGCACCCCTTGCCCCAAAGATCCCCCAGGAATCCCGTAACTGCTGAGGAAGTAAACCATGTCCCAGACCGTGCCTTGCCTAAGAAGTCACAGTAAGCGAGGAACAACCTCTCATACGTATGCCTGGTCCTGGGAGCTAAGCTGGCTGCCAAGAGGTGCAGTAAGCTGGGGAACCAAGCTGACACAGATGGTCCAGGAAGGGCATAGGTGAGTCTGCTGCTTCTGGGTGATGGAGCCTGTATCTTGAAACTAGACAATGTGTCAGCAGCATTGTTTAAGACACCTGGTGCATGCTCTAAACAGAACATTCAGTTTCAGACACAATAAAACAATTTTGTGTAACAGACTTAGAATCAAGATGATTTAGATAAATTCACTCTACCGCAGTCATATTATCAGACCAGAACACGGCAGACTGATTGTGGAACTGGTCCGGCCAAATAGAGAGTGCTACCAAAATATGAACAACTAAAGGAAGCCTTTATTGTTAACCAGCCCAGACTGCAACCACTTCCATGACTACTGGTGTGCACACAATGGCGATTTTATGATGACTCCAAAACCCTCACTATCTGCTGCATCAGTGAACAGACCTAACTCCTCACTGCTATTGGGTTGCCGAGGCCACACCACCGTCCCATTGAAGTCCTGCAGAAATGACTCACAGATTCTCATATCCTGCCTGACCTCACTAGCTCACTAGACAGCCTGGTATGATGATGCTTAACCTTCAGGCCAGACATGGCTTGGTCAATGGACTGAGAAAATGGGTGGCCCATTGTAATGATCCATAGGGCGTAGTTCAGCTGCCCGACCAAGACCTGCAATTGATGAAGCGTTACCTTGTGAGCCCCCAGACAGGTCCACAAGGCCTGGGATAAAGAGTCAAATTTCTCCACGGGAAACCTGGAGTCCCCAGCCACTCAATCTAACTCCATTCTCAGAAACTCAATGGTGGTTGTAAGGCCCAGTTTCTTCCCCTGAGACAGAGGAACCCTGAACTCATGCATCTGCTCCCAGAAAGTCTGCAGTGCCTCTGGACAGTGCCCCAACCCAGGCAGCCCCAGGAAGAGGAAATCATTGAGATAATGCAACAACCAACAGTGGCTCCTCCTACGTGTGAAGACCCATTTCAGGAAGGTACTGAACTTCTCAAAGGAAGAGCCAGATACAGAGCAGCCCATGGGCATACACTTATCAGAATAGAAGGCACCCTCAAATTGGAACCTGAGCAGGTTTAAATCCTGTGGATGCACAGGTAGCAAGTGAAAAGTGGATTCAATGTCAGACTTAGCTAACAAAGTCCCAGGATCCAGCTCTTGCAGCATCTGATTCACCTGATAGAGAGAAGCGTAATTCACCGAGCATAGAGCTCCATCGATAGTCTAATTCACTGACTGCCCTCTCGGTGCTGACAGGTTTGAATAAACTTAAACTCCCCAGGCTCTTTATTAGGGATCACTCCAAGAGGGGAGCACATGAAACCATCCAATGGACCTGCCACCCTGCCATGACCCAACGTCTTCAGGATCTTCGCCCTGGCCACCCCTGAGTTAGCCCTGAGCGACGGCTGATTTTTACAGTAGGGAGAACCCATGTAACCCACTGTTAGGATCCTAAAACCTTCCTTAAAGCCTTCATACAATATCTGAGCTGCCACATTGTTATTGTACACATTGAGCTATGGAACCTTTGCCAGCAAGATAACCAGTAAGGGAGCCTTCTCTAAGAGCAGATGAACAATTCTTCTTCTTGATACTTCTGTCTTTGTATTTTTTAAAACCTTTGGATTCGGAGTGCAAGGAAAAACAACAGAGGGAGCAGCAGTGCTTAAATCTACAAGTCCTCGTTGCTCTAATACAGGTGTACCTGTTGAAATCCCAACAGGCCCCCTTTCTCACCCCCCTTTGGAATGTTAGCAGACCCTGTTTTAGCATGAAAGGACTGACCGGCGTTAGTGTCCTTGCGGTAATGCTTCATGTAGCTGTTGTCTGCAATTGATTTACTGCGTCATCAGAATACTATGTTCTTTGCATATTGAGCCTATAAAGTGTCTGGCTAGGTCACTATCAGTCGTTGATATATATACTGCACATCGCCTTTCCTTTTCCATCAAGCCTCACTAGCGCACACCTTTGAGCACTCCCTTTTTATTCCTTTGGTGCACCTTTTTTATAACTACGCAGATATTTGTTCTGATATTGAATATGAACACTAATATGTCATGAATATGAAAACATTGGATAAATTGACTTACTAAGGTGATGGTGGATCCTATGTTAAACACATTTCCACTGTGACCACTTCATGTTTGTACAGGTCTTACTACGGGCACAGCCCCGACAGCTATGCAACTAGCCTCATTCTGCTCAATGCCAATGCCTGTTGTTGGTCCTGTTATCATGGTGACAGCACCCTGCACTGTATCTTGGCCTGACTCACTAGGCTCTTGGGTCTGACTCACCTGTAAACCCCACCAAACGCGGTGGGGTCCTGAACACTCAATGACCCGGTAGCAGTCACTACCTGAACCTGCCCAGCTCCCTTGTGCCTGCCTTGCTACCTGACCCTCTTTGAGACCAGGGGAAATGCCCCCTTGAGAGGCACTCCCATCCACCATGGCCTCTCAACCTGATCCTCCAGAGCAACCGCCCCTGCAGGATGCGACCTCAATGCAGTAATCACCTCAGTCAAAGCGTCTACCCAATGGACCAGTGCCCCCTGGAGCACCTCGGTCCTTGAGCACTTCGAACCAATTTGATATCCAGACATAGTAGCAGCATAGTAAAAGAAAGCTCACAGACTCATTATGCTACTGGCCAAAAATATAGGAATCCCAGTCTGGGGCACCCTGCACACCCTGATACCCTGCTCTTAAATTTCCTGTCAGAACAAAAAAACACCACAATGCCTCCACTAAGGCTCCACAATAATGCTGCTTCCAATGCGTGGCCCACAAAACCTAGCCTCACAGTTGACTAAAACAGCACAAGCCCACTGGCAAAAAACTGCCCCACTTCAAAGAACAGGTGAAAACAATTTGAGAGCTCCCAAAATGTGAAAGAAACAACCCAAAAAATGCTCACTAATATAAGCAGTGCTCTAGGTGCTGAAATACCAGCCCGTCAGCCAAAGCACTAATAGTCATTAACAAGCAACTGAACCCAACGGTAGTCATGAGCTGCCAAACATGCAGCCTCCTAATGTTACACACACTGCTCCTGCTATGGTGTCCAAACTGCCAGATCTAGCAGATTGCCCCAAAACACTGCCCAAACCACACTGAGCCCCACTCAGCTGCTGCAACAAAAGCGCCCAATCTGAGCCACCACTGAGTATAAAGTACTTGGGTCAAGTGAGCTAGGCTGAAACCTGGGTGGCCCCCAGACTGGAGATGGCTGCGCTGCAGCTTGTGATGTATGAGATGCAGAGTGGCCTGAAACAGAAGAAAACAGAAAACAAACAAAGAAGACGCTGCTGGCATGGTGCGGCAGGAGCAGTGGGGCAGCGTCCTTGCGAGCCAGTGGGGGGAGTGAAAAGACACGACTGCTGCCTTGTGTCCCCTTTTATGGGTAGGCATTCGCGGTCTGATCAGACGTGCACCCCGGAAGCACAACAAGTACCTCTGAAGTCACAGCCCAGCCAGCGTCCAATTGCTGCCTGTGTTATTGAGGGGCAATCTGAATTGTCTGGTTTCCTTTTAAATCCCAAACAGTTAGTAAACCTAAGAGGTTATAAGCGTTTAATTTACCTTGGGCAATTCAGAAACGACATACCTTTAAGAAGAGACCTTATCCAAGGGAAGAAAATCTGTCATGGACTACTAAACTCTTAATCTCTAATTTTCTATACCTGCAACATTACAGAGATGCTGCACACAATAACAAATTATACTCCCCACAGGAAGCCAACTCACCTAGGAAACACAGCGCAAAGCTGCACAGCCTCAAACTAGAAAGACACTGGGCCAAATGATTAAAAACAACAAAGTAATGGTGCCTTCAATTGAATTGGAAATTTCAAACTCTGCCCCCAGGGAAGAGGGAAGTAACAGAAGGAGTGATTTCACATCTTTACCACTCATTCTTATCAACACTGATGTGGAGAGTAGATTAAGGACCATCTTTTGTTCTATTTTCTGCGGGTCTCTGTATGATCTCATTGGCACATCTTGAGCAAAAAAGGCATCACCTTGAATGGCTTGGATTCATACATTTCATGGATTTTCAGTAACTTATTTTTAAGTGGTCTGTCCAAATGATGATGCACTTTTGAGCATGTTCTAAATAGTCTCCAGTGAGTCAGGGATCTCTGATGGCCAAAACCTCTCTATATTTTTTTTTCCTTTCTGTGCCCCCTTGCTGCCCTGATTGTGCTCGGTTTTTTTTTTTCTTTCTGTGCCCCCTTTCTGCCCTGATTGTGCTCGTTTTTTCCTTTCTGTGCCACCTTGCTGCCCTGATTGTGCTCGTTTTTTCCTTTCTGTGCCCCCTTGCTGCCCTGATTGTGCTCGTTTTTTCCTTTCTGTGCCCCCTTGCTGCCCTGATTGTGCTCGTTTTTTTTCCTTCTGTGCCCCCTTGCTGCCCTGATTGTGCTCGTTTTTTCCCTTCTGTGCCTCCTTGCTGCCCTGATTGTGCTCGTTTTTTTTTCCTTTCTGTACCCCCTTGCTGCCCTGATTGTGCTCGTTTTTTCCCTTCTGTGCCCCCTTGCTGCCCTGATTGTGCTCGTTTTTTCCTTTCTGTGCCCCCTTGCTGCCCTGATTGTGCTCGTTTTTTCCTTTCTGTGCCCCTTGCTGCCCTGATTGTGCTCGTTTTTTTCCTTTCTGTGCCCCCTTGCTGCCCTGATTGTGCTCGTTTTTTTCCTTTCTGTGCCCCCTTGCTGCCCTGATTGTGCTCGTTTTTTTCCTTTCTGTGCCCCCTTGCTGCCCTGATTGTGCTCGTTTTTTCCTTTCTGTGCCCCCTTGCTGCCCTGATTGTGCTCGTTTTTTTTCCTTTCTGTGCCCCCTTGCTGCCCTGATTGTGCTCGTTTTTTTTCCTTTCTGTGCCCCCTTGCTGCCCTGATTGTGCTCGTTTTTTTTCCTTTCTGTGCCCCCTTGCTGCCCTGATTGTGCTCGTTTTTTTTTCCTTTCTGTGCCCCCTTGCTGCCCTGATTGTGCTCGTTTTTTCCTTTCTGTGCCCCCTTGCTGCCCTGATTGTGCTCGTTTTTTCCTTTCTGTGCCCCCTTGCTGCCCTGATTGTGCTCGTTTTTTCCTTTCTGTGCCCCCTTGCTGCCCTGATTGTGCTCGTTTTTCCTTTCTGTGCCCCCTTGCTGCCCTGATTGTGCTCGCTTTTTCCTTTCCGTGCCTGTTTCCCGCCGCTGCGCCCCTGCGGCCCCACCCCCTAACTGCCCATTCGCTGCCCCATTCCCTGCTCCTCCCTCCCACCTCCCCATTTATGGCGGCCGCTGTGCGGCCGCGCAGCGGACGTGCGCAGCGGGCGCGCTGCTGGCGCGCCGAAGGCGCGCCTAAGGCAAGTTCGTCTGCGCCCGTCCGTGCCGGGACCGCGCCCAGCGCCAGAACCCCTGGTCCGGGCATCCCCGTGCCCGCCACATCAACAGACGCCCGATACGACGCCAGCACCCTCCACGCACTCAACCCCGGAAAAGATCACGCCTGCTACCGGGCCACCCGAGCGCACCCAAGGGCCCTTCACCTGCCGGAACTGCAGCTTTGCCAGCACCCGCCCCGCCAAACCACCGCCCAGGAAAGAACCCAACTACCTCAGATGCATCCTCCTCAACACCCGCTCCGCCCGCAAACACGCCATCGAACTCTGGGACCTTCTCGACTCAACCTCCCCAGACGTCGCATTCCTGACGGAGACCTGGCTGAATCCCGCTTCAGCCCCCGACAGCGCCATTGCCATCCCGGACGGCTACAAGATCACCCGCAGGGACCGCACCAACGGAGTCGGAGGAGGCATCGCCATCGTCCACAGGAACACCCTCAGAGTCTCAACCAACACCGACGACCCCCTCAGCACCGCCGAACACATGCACTTCCAGATCCACACCGATCCCAACACCACCCTCAGAGGAACCCTCATCTACAGACCCCCCGGACCCCGACCACAGTTCAGCGATTCTATCGCTGACTTTGTCAGCACACACGCCATCGCCTCCACGGACTACATCCTCCTCGGGGACCTGAACTTCCACCTCGAGAACAACAAGGACACCAACTCCACCACCCTGATCGACAACCTCGCCACCCTCGGACTCAGACAGCTCGTGACTACACCCACCCACGCCGTCGGCCACACACTAGACTCCATCTTTTCCGCAAACCCACACGTCTCCTTCAACCACACCTCCGAACCCCACTGGACTGACCACCACTGCTCCACTTCACCTACAGGAAGCCCACCACGCACCACCGCACCGAACAAATGCCTCGCCGCTGCTGGAGCACAGTCACCGAAGACCAGCTAACCACAACCCTCGCCCTGAGCCCACCCGCCGAACCCTCCGACCCCGACACCGCCGCCCGCAACCTCAGACAGTGGATCGACGACTGCGCCAACACCCTCGCCCCGCTCAAGAATCCGCCCAACAGCCACACCAGCAAGAAAGCCACCTGGTTCACCGAAGACCTCCAGGCCTCCAAACGAACATGCCGAAAACTGGAGAAGATCTGGCTCCACGAACGGACAGCGGACAGCTACGCCGCCCACAAGAGCGCCACCCGCAGTCACCATCACCTCATCAGATCCGCCAAAAGGGCCTCACTCAAAAACCGCCTAGACAACAACGCACACAACAGCAAAGAGCTCTTCAACATCGTGAAGGAACTCTCCAACCCCAGCTCCAACACCAACGACATCCCGCCGTCGCGAGACCTGTGCGACTCACTGGCCACCTTCTTCCACCGCAAAATCGCCGACATCCACAACAGCTTCAACACCACGACCGCCCCGGCAACCACCGAGACCACTGCCCCCACAACCACCAACCGCCTGCTCTCCTGGACCAACATCAACGACGAGGACACCAGCGAGATCATGAACACCATCCACTCCGGCTCACCGCTAGACCCGTGCCCTCACCACGTCTTCAACAAAGCCAGTACAGCCATCGCGCCCCATCTCCGGAAAATAATCAACATCTCCTTCGAGACAGCAACCTTCCCGGAAAGCTGGAAGCACGCCGAGATCACCGCCTTACTCAAGAAACCCAAGGCAGACCCCAAGGACCTCAAGAACTTCCGACCCATCTCTCTGCTCCCGTTCCCCGCGAAGGTCACCGAGAAAATCGTCAACAAACAACTGACCCGCTACCTCGAGGAGAACAACATCCTGGACCCTTCCCAGTCCGGCTTCCGCAGCAACCACAGCACCGAAACCGCCCTCATCGCCGCCACCGATGACATCAGGACCCTGCTAGACAACGGAGAAACAGCAGCCCTCATCCTCCTGGACCTATCAGCCGCCTTCGACACGGTCTGCCACCACACACTACGAACACGCCTTCACGACGCCGGGATCCAAGAGAAGGCCCTGGACTGGACCACATCCTTCCTCTCCGGCAGAACACAAAGCGTCCGCCTCGCCCCCTTCCGATCCAAGGCCACCAAGATCATCTGCGGCGTACCCCAAGGCTCCTCCCTCAGCCCAACGCTGTTCAACATCTACATAGCACCCCTCGCCCACGTCGCCCGACAGCACTAACCTCAACATCATCTCCTACGCCGACGACACCCAGCTGATCCTCTCCCTCACCAAAGACCCTCACACCGCCAAAGCCCACCTCCACGAAGGAATGAAGGCCATCGCCGAATGGATGAGGACCAGCCGCCTGAAGCTGAACTCAGACAAGACGGAGGTCCTCATCCTTGGTTCCAACCCTTCAGCCTGGGACGACTCCTGGTGGCCGACATCACTGGGAACAGCCCCGACACCCACCGACCACGCACGCAACCTAGGGGTCATCCTCGACCCCACCCTCTCCATGACTAAGCAGGTCAACGCCGTTTCCTCATCCTGCTTCAACACCCTCCGAATGCTCCGCAGGATCTTCAAGTGGATCCCCACCGAAACAAGAAAAACAGTCACCCAGGCCCTCGTCACCAGCAGGCTGGACTACGGAAACGCCCTCTACGCAGGAACGACGGCTAAGCTCCTGAGACGGCTGCAACGCATCCAGAACGCCTCTGCACGTCTTATCCTCGACATCCCCCGACGCAGCCACATCACACCCAACCTGAGAGACCTGCACTGGCTCCCTGTCAACAAGAGGATAACCTTCAAGCTCCTCACCCACGCACACAAAGCACTCCACAACTCCGGACCAGCCTACCTCAACAGACGACTCAGCTTCTACACCCCCACCCGCCAGCTCCGCTCCACCACCCTCGCCCTCGCCACAGTCCCCCGCATCCGGAAGACGACCGCCGGCGGCAGATCCTTCTCCCACCTTGCCGCCAAGACCTGGAACACCCTCCCCACCAACCTTCGGCAGACCCAAGACCTACTGGCCTTCAGAAGACTCCTCAAGACCTGGCTCTTCGATCAGTAGCAGCACCACCCCCCTCTTCCCCCAGCGCCTTGAGACCCTCGCGGGTATGTAGTGCGCTTTATAAGTGACATGATTGATTGATTGATATTAAATGATAATACTGATCTCTGAAAAATATGCCACAGGATTTACTGGGCTAGCCTCAGGATCTTTCCAGGAGACAATGGCTCCAACGGCGTAGGAAGAGACATCTGAACCAAAAATGAATAACGATTCACTATTTGGGTGTTTTAAAATAGGAGCCATGGTAAGATGTTTTTGGGTAAAAAACATTAAATTGAAGGTCTGTTCAATATTACTCGATGTATGTGCCATTTGGATTTACATATGTCAACTCGCCTAATGCTTTTACTAGTCTCATGATGTGCATGCATTTCACATTTTTGGGATTTTGTTTTTTACATTGCTCAAGGGGCCTGCTGAATTGTTGCTTCCTGAACTTGATATAGGTAGAATTACGTCAGCGGTCTCATGTACACAGTGTCTGTAACAATGTATAAAGTCCAGTTTAAGGAGCGGCCATTCTTTTACTGCCTTTACTATTGTCTACGCCCATGTGGATTGCTTTCAACTGATCTGGAGGTCAATTGCTGGGGTTTTGCCAAATATTGTAAATTACCTTCTGGTTAAGTTCAGTGAGTGAGATTTACTATTCCAGGATCTGTAGCACTAGGACTGTGAAGACACATTTAGATTTGAATGGAAAATTTACCCCCGCCTGTTGATTAATCTTTTCTAATAAGTATGAATGTTATCACTATGAATATATATTGAATGAATGAAAAAATAGAAACAATATTCCCTTTGAGAAAATACAGGCATGGTGGAATTGACATTTATTTTACACATTTAATGAGAACTAAAGGATTAAAGCACTAGCTGTGAAGACACATCCATAAAACATATGAAATTCATACAAGAATGACAAAAGTCTGCTTTGTATTTCGATTTGATGCAATTTTATTGGAATGGCAGCTTTGTCCAATGCTGATGATGTGGATACCTTTGATATACTTGTGCTAGACACTTGATTTATAAACACATTGGAATGATAAAAGTATATCTATTCATGAAATGTTAAAAAGAGTCATTCTGATTAAAATCAATGTCCATTGTTAGCTGTTCCTTGAAGACAATATGTTTAAAACAATCCCTTCTTGAGATAGGAGTGTTTTATTTCAAAAATTCTACATTGTTAGAAATCTTCATTATAACAATTAAAAAGTAGCATGTCATAAGCAATCCCATGTGTTTCTTTTCAAGCAAAAGCTCTTCTCAAACAATTCCCCTCAGCTTAAATAGCTACAAAGGTTACCCATTATAACATTTTTAAGTGAAAGAAGAACGTACATAATTTGGTTCAAATCAAAACATAGATACAGAAGACATACAATTGTTCATAGTCAGCTGGTTGTGTATTGATGAACAGTATTTACAGAATTAGAATAAAATGATATGTTGCATCTTTCCATACTTTAAAATCCCCTAAAGAAAGCTAACGTGATGGGTGGATTGCTTGAATTGATCTTAGCTGATGGTAATTATTGAGGACTGTAATCCAGTCCCTTATTAGTTTTCCCACCATGATACCTCAGACAAGAACAAGCCAAGTGCAAATCACCCTTCATGCTACTTCAATCGAAACAGCCCAGCCCACACTTCCAGGTGGCTATTTTGGGAAAACAAGCAACTCCAAAATAATTTTGGCTTATTTGGGCCTTATCAATTCCAATTGTAATGCCCTTGACACTTTGATTTTATGACTTAGTAGTGGCTCCATCACCAGCACAAGTATATGAGGTGACAGTGGACAGCCCTGTCTGGTTTCCTCTTCAAGCAGAATATTTGGGACAGCTGCCAGTAATGTGCATATTTGTCCCAGAGAGCAGTAGCTGGACTAGAAACACACCTCCCGCAGCCATTGAAATAATTCTGAAATAAGTAATTCAAAGGCATTCTCATAGTTGAGGGTGAAATGTACACTGTTTTTGTGGGTCAGTGCTGTGTTGTTAAGTTGGAGATGTTTGTGTATATTTCCACTCTCTCAAAAGCTTTTTCAAATAGTTTTGCATGGTGACAGCTACAGCATGTCTACAGCTTTCTCAGCTTCTGCGTCATAGTCCTTGAAAATGTTCCTGATAAAAGGAGCTGAACAACTGACATTTGCCCCAGTTGGAGTGAATCACATGACCTTCTACTTATCTGGCTTATTCTAGACTGGATGAATATGTCTCACTGCCATGCAGTGGAATTCATTTTGGATCACATTTGGTAAAGCATGAGTCAAGTTGAAGGCTGGGAGGCAGCCTTTTGAATACCATCAAGATGTATTTCAGGTATTCCTGAGCTTTGGATTTAGTATCAGACATTAAAGAGTGGCAGAATGGAGACACATCTGCTTTAGGTATGCAACAGTGAACTTTTTAGCCAATACCTGCTGATTGTCTCTTCCTTTGCACCACCTTTTGGTATAATGGGGCCTGTGGGGAGATGGAGACAGCATTCTCCTTTGCTGTTTAGAGAAAGTTATCCCAACAGCGCATGCCCCTTTATCTCTCCCAGTGGTGCTACACCCAAAGCCTGCTGACTACCAGGTGGAAGGTATACATTTTAAGACACCCCTCATAACTATCTGATGTAGAACACATTACCTTAGGCAAAGTATGCATCTCCTATGCAGAGGAGACATACACTATGAGAGTGAACTGCTTTGGCCTGGTTCCAGGACCTATTGGTGCCTTCCTTATACTTCTTAAGATTTGTTTATTAATAGAATATTCTGGTCCTATTAGATGCCCCTATGACAGAAGACCCACCCTTCACCACTGATAAAATGCATGATTGGAAGGAATGCTCTTCCTACTTCCTCACCACCCAGGCACTAGAGCTGCATTCCAAACAAGAGACTGTCCGGCATAGATCTGGGGCGGTTATGAGGCTGAAAGCAGAGCCTGAGAGTGAATATGATAGACTCTTGTGACACAAGTAGATCACAACATGTACCATATAAATGATAATGATGCACAACAGGGCTCGTCTATTTATTCTTGTTTGATGATACGGAAGACGTAACATTTTACATAATATGAATATTTTTCTAAACAGGTGATGTTAAAGGAGAAATGCTGAATGGACTTTCCTTTGGCCCCTATATCTTTTACACTCTCCCAGTCTGTGAATATTTCAAGAAGATCAACTTTGCTTGTCCAACTGACCGTTCCATCCAAGAGGTACAGGAATGGCTGAAGAATGAATCTGATGCCTTGGACTGGAGCGGAATTGCAAAGATGATGTGTGAACTTCAGGGCTGTGGGTAAGGATTCTACTAAGTATTAAAACTATCCATCTATGTTTTGCTATGCAGACTACCTCTGCACACCTGTCATGGCTGCCATGGGCATTCCATGGGTGTGCTGATGCGGGTGTGCTCAGGAAATATAGACACACACAGGACAAAGTCTACTTTTTTAGCAGCATCCTATGTGCTGGGGAACAACGCCCACCACAGAAGACTGTGGTCCTCGTGGCTTTGGTGTTCGGGCACAGCAGAGATAAAAAACGCACCCAGAGGCCAACAATTTGCCTGCTATTCATGGATACCTACATAGCTGATGATTTTGTTGCTAAATTCTGTTATTCGGAGCTTCAATTTTTGTTGCTAACACAACTGAGTTTGTGGTACTTACTTTATGTACCGTGCCTGCCACCAGCCTAATGGGGAGTACAGGGGCTTGTTTCTTTTTTCATGCTGCCTTGCCATTTGATAAAAGGTATTTCAAAATTTTCGAAAGAATGGATATCTGTTTTTTGAGAATTCTTACTTCTGGAGGTTTCTGAAGTTCCTAAAAATAAATCATGTTTCATAAATCACCATGGGGAAAATATTGTCACGTCAAAATCACATCACTGGTCAGTTGCACTCATTAGCCTACATTTGTCATAAGCCAGCCCCATTCAATTAAACCACACTTTAGTCTGTGATAAAGCAGAACCTGTTTGCAGTGTCCACCTACTTTTTGTTCCTATTTTGACTACTAGGGGCTGGTTTTATGACTCTGACTCTGCCCTGGGCTCTGCTAACCAGATCCAGGGCCTGTGCTCTGTGTATAAAGTACATGCTAATTTGGTATAATTAGAATTGGCAATGACAGACCCCTTTAAGTCTCTAGTATACAATAAGACAAGGGGAATTCAAACTACCTATAAGTCCCTAGTATATATTAGAGAAGGGAGGTTTAGAGCCCCATTAGATTTTCTAAACTGAAGTGTGCACTACTGTGGTGACTGCTGTCATTTTAAAAGCCAGTCCAGCCTTGCAGGCTGCTTTTAAATTTAAAATATAACCAAATTCAACTTTGGATTTAAAGGTACTTTGAAAGTATTATTCTACCTTATTTGACATATATGTCACCCCTAAGGTCTCCTTTAGGTGCCCCAGGGCAGAGGGCTTGTACCTATAAGCAGGGAAATCATAAAAGATGTTTTATAAGCCCTGGTTAGGGAAAAACACCAATTTCATTTTTTCCCACTGTAGTGAATGGCTCCACAGGCTAACATTGTCACATTTTATTGATGTATAAATATTGAAAGGAGCCACGTAAAAATATATTTCAAGGTATGACACAAAAGAAGTTATTGAGCTTTCTTTTGTGTGAGCCAAAATTGAGCCTTTTAGCTTCTCTCTCGTGATTGGCCAGCCTCTGCCCAGGCTGGCCATCCTGCTTCAATGAGGTGTGAAAAGCCCTGCTAGAGAGACAATGGGTGTCCTGTGGGTGGAGATGTACAAGCTGCAGAGCAGATGGCAGGAGGTGGGTGAGGTGTAGCTAAACTGGTCTTGAAAGGGAGAATGATACTTTAGGACAGTGCAGGCTGACCTCCACATCCTGCCACCACAGCCACAAAGGAGCCCTGTTATTAGATTAGGGAGAGGATTGGAAGGGGAGTGTTTAGGAAAATTAGCCATAATGGTAGGTTAAGTTTGTCTGATCCAGTTCCTCTGGAGAGAATTTTTCCATTTTGGATTTTGAGGGAACAGTGCTTTCTCAGCCAAGGTTATGCCTCAATTTGGAGGAAGTGGTCATAGACCTGGGTGGCATCCTATATCCCATTGGTCAGGGGTGCCCCCCTGCTTGATGTCCAGGAACAGTCTATCAACATGGAAGAGCTTCATGGTGCCTCAGATCTGCTACCTGAAACTACAAGGTGAAGAAGGACTTCCCTGCTGGAATCTGGATCTGCTTCCAAAGGGTTGCACTCTGAAGGACTGCACCTTCTGAACAATTTGATACTCTAATCATAAGGAAGTTGCTTTGCTTCAGGAAGAATTAATGAGTGGACTCCCCGCAAGCTACAGGTTAACAGAGCCCACCTGCATCATCTCAACCAAGAGTCCCCATCTGGGAGTACGTCCTGTGGACTTTTAAGGATTTGGCTAGGTGCATTGTGGGAATTGTATTCCAGACATCCAAAGGGCCATCTAGGAGATTCCAGACCCTCCCATTTGTGTTTTGGACACTTTCAACCCTCAAGAGGAATTTCAGGAAGAAGTTACAGAAGTGTGGAGAAGTTTGGAAAAAGCTCTATAAGGTGACCCACTCAACGTCCAGAGTCAAGCCGCCTAACTTCAACCGCGACTTTGCCTGTATTTCAGGTTCATCCTGCTGAAAGCCCTAGAGCTCCAGACTTCCAGGATTTGTCCGGGGTCTTGTGGTGTAACAATTTGTTGATGTTGCATCGAAATTGGCCTGCTGGAGGGGTCAGCTTGAAGTCAAGTGAAAAATCCTCCAGAATAGTTTCTAAGTCTGAAGGTCCTACTGAGTGTATCCTCAAACTTTGGGGCCTATTAGCAATAACCAGCGATAATTATCGCTAAGCGCACTTAGCGCTAGGATAATTATCGCTGGCTATCGCCGGTTTCTATCGTGGAGATAGCATGCTATCAGCAACGCTTATCTCCAATGCGATAGAAACCCCTGCTGTCGCTGGAAAACAGTGCGATTATCGCTGGAAATCCAGCGATAATCGCACTGTAACCGGCGATAGCTTGCTGATAGGGCAAGGGGGATTTAGCCATGTAATCCACCTCCCATTGGATTACATGGCTAAGTCAGGTTTGGACCAGGTGTAAAAAAACAAGCGCTAATAGTGTTTAGCGCTGGTTTCTTTATCGCCTTGCTGGCCTCACTAATAGGCGATAGCGATGTTAGCGACTATTTCCAGTCGTTGCCAGGTTGGGAACGCCTACTTTGCATGTCATTAGCGATAAATATCGCTGGCATGCAAAGTGGCACCCAACCCGGTCGCTATCGCCTAAAAGCTGTCGCTAACAGCTGTTAGCGACAGCTTGCTAATAGGGCGGAAAACAAATCGCCGCTTTGGCGGCAAAAAGTGCCGCTAAAGCGGCGATAAGGCACTTAGTAATATGCCCCTTTGTTCTTGTCAACCACGACCAGATGTCCTAATGTGGCATTATATGTTTTTTAGGAAAGGGTTTATTCTTTAAAATTCATATCTCCGGTTCCCTACATTGGGTTTTTATCATTTTAGTGTCCATTTAATTATAAAAATATAATCTTTTTTTATGAATTAGAGTTGTATTTGTATTGTGTGTTATGTCTGACTTATTTCATGTATTGATGTTTTAATTGCTTTACACATCTGTCTCCTAAGTTATTCCTGCCTGCTTGTTGCCAGCTACCAAACGTTGAACAAGGGAATAATTTATTGAGTCCTTGATTGACCTTTTTATTGTTTTTGTGGCCTTTTACTAGTGGTAAGTCACTACGTATCACTACTAATATTCCAGTTTCCAACATAGCCAATAGAGAATTGTTAGCTATAAAAGTAGCATTTAGAGAATATCATCACTATTTATTGGGAGCATAGCATACCACTACAATTTTGACAGTTCATTGCAAGCTACAGTTAGCCAGTAGCTCAAGCATTGTCTGCTAAACAGTCACGTTGGGCACAATTTCTGAATGATTATGACTTCCTTATCACTTTCAGTCTGAGAAAAAAGAATGGGAAAGCAGACACTTTGTCATATTACAGGTATCACTCTATTGGACTTCCAGTTCACCCTACTTCCAAAATACCCAGTGAGAAACTTGTGGGAGTAATGACAGCTATTTAATTTGTGACTCAATTTCATTGAGAACAGGGCCCTGAGGAAGAAGAGAGGTGCTATCACAACATTCTAGTATCTTAAAGAGTGAACTGTATTATATTAATGAAGTCCAATTTCTTCCCACCAAAGAGCTACATGAACAGGCTTTACAGTGGAGATACTCTAGTCATTTAGCAGGCCATCCAGGGTCGAAAATACTCTAGATTTTGTAACACACCATTTTTGCTGGCCTACAATACTTAAAATCACAAATAGATGTGCTTAGATTAAAGTTTCCCATGCAACATCCACTGAGATAATGCAACCTATTCCGGTTCCACCATGTCTGTGACATACAGTTTATTTAGACTATATAGTTGAATTACCGCACTTGATTAATTCAATACCATTCTGGTAACTGTTGATAATTTATTTTACTCTTCTTAAAGTATGGTTGTGTGCAAAAAGATAAGCTGAGGTCGGTAGTTTGGCTGCATGGGGTCCCGTCAGTGCTTATTTCAGACTGGGTTGGCAGTTTGTTTCACATTTTTGGATAACCCTTTGTGACTTCATAGGTATTATCTTCCAGTAGCCACCTGCATACAGATGGTTAAACTGAGAGAATAAATCAATATCTGGAACAGCACTTAAGATGTACTACCTTGCAGGAGAATTGTGATTGGGATTCCTGGTTATAGAATACAGAGTTTACATGCAATAATTCAACCTGCAAATCTTCAGTTTTCTCCAACTTTTTCTGTACATATAGGGTTCCCATCAAAATGACGAATGCAGACATCCAGAGATCCAATGTAGTTTCCACAGCTCATGAGTTCAATAAACACCTAATTCTCATTCACACAACTGCAAACAACAATCTATAACAAGCCAAAAACGTATTCAAGGAGTTTGCCAACTGTGTTTGCAGAACTGTTGTGCAACATTGAGATTCAAGTTTGGTTATCAACCAAATATGTATGCCTTGGCCATTTTAAGAGCTCAAGAGTGATTAATCCTGTTTCTTTAAAACATTAACTTCCCACCGTAATACCAGTGCATCCAGTGTTTCATATTTCATTGATCAAGCCAGTAACTGAAGGGACCCGCTTACCAAACACACCCCCTCCAATAGAAATGAGAGGTCATGCAGAATATGAGGTTAGAGCTATTCCATACTCTAAGAGAGTTAGACGACGTCTATTCTGCGTTGTTGATTCAAAAGGTATTTGAAGAATTTTGGTGCTGAATCCTGTTATTCTGATCTTCTGTTTTTGCTGCCAACAAAACTGTGTTTGTGGTGTCTAGTTTTAGTGCCTGTCTCCTGCCTAACAGGGTTTCCTGGGGCTTGTTCCTTTTTTCTGTGCTGCCTCATCACTCCATAGAAGGTATTTGGAAACCTGCAATAGAAAGTAAACACACACACCAAAAAGAGAACTGTTGCAGCTACTTAGTAAGATGCATGTACAACAGTGATCTGGACGAGAACTTACCATAATGGATTACTGTCTTTTTTTTTATATTGACTTGTGGGTTTTTCTGAAGTTACTGAAAACACAAACAAGACTTAATTGAACTGTAAAAAAGTGATTTTTGATGTTTTGACAAGACTCTGATCCTAAAAGATTATTATGCAACATTGTGGTATTTATGCAATTTCCAGTATAATATTGCTCGTGGACGCTATCAGGAGTAGGGTTATAATTCCCTGGATTTCTCTAAGTGATACTGGTCCTCCCTAAGTCATTAAATAGTTAATAGGAGAGTTAAATAAGAAAGTTACATATGTCACTACATTTTCCTACAGACATTTATTAACATATTATTTTGCATTTCTAGGGAATCTACACAAACATGTACATTTTGCCAAAATGACCACAATTTAGTGGGAAAGGGGGAGTTCCTGGTAATACAAATGCAAATAGTAAGACAGAGTTATTTAGTTAAAATTTGAATCACCTACCATTATACTTATCATTTATTTTATTTCGGTAGACACATACAGAGAAACCAGGCTAGCGGAGGACATTATTTTATCTATTTAATTTTTACCCTGAGTACTGGTGCGGTTCGAGTCTTCCATTAGGGCTCCATGTCAGTCATTATGTGGCACAGGGGACTAGCATCTTAATCACTTCTCCCTCCTATAGGATTGCACAACCTGATGATCAAACTGAAGGGCAGGTTAGTGCCAAGTGTTATACCAACCCTTATAAAGAATGCTAATGCTCATAGAGTGAAGCAAACATGCGGGAGGAGAGTTGAACAAAACAAATGTTTAGCTGTGAAGTGAAAAAGAACAATTAATGTTCCATGCACTACACTTGGGAATCCATGTTCACTGCCTTAGTTACTCATAATCACAGATAAATCAAAGGCTCTCTAAGCTACCCTTGATTCTATTTTGTCATGCCTTTCATCATATAAAAGTTGAAATACTATACCAATTCAATTCTAGGTCCTGATTTTGGAAGTGCTGATTTAGTTTTGCACTGACATGCATCGGTATACACCGGTAACTTCACGTCCTCAGCCTGCGTGGTGAATGTTGAGCATAAGTGGTAAAGTGAGAAGATGTTTTGGATTGGTGTCAATCTCACCATTTTAATAGCAAACATGCAAAACGTACAACACCCCTCTTGGATACTGAATCTTTATGACTTGCATTTCTTTGGCTGATGAATGCTTACTCACATTGTATGGCGTGCTTCATCAATGGGTTCAACATGTAGCACTTCGAAGCATCCATAGGTGCTCTGCCTTACAACCTTCCAGTCAGTCATTCAGGGAGTCAATATGAAGACTGCATTAAGTGCATGCTATTCATCATCATAAAATTTCAACATGCCTCAAAATGTGTCTGAAGCTAAGCTTCAGACACATTTAGCTTAGCTTTGATTCCACAAAAATCACACCACTAAAAATGATTTTAGAGTCATTGCATTCACAATATTAGTTTAAACTTTATGGTGATGTGTTGAATATAACACCTGATAGTCTAAGAACAAACAAACCTACCTCCACAATGACACCCCCAGTAGACAGACTGACAGATTGACAGATCATATGACAAAGCCACTTTGGTTTCACCTTATGGCTCCTACAAAGTTATACAAAGGTAAATGTATGGGCGAGTGTCTCTGGATCTTTTAAAGCTTCTATATAGTTAAATATGATTAAAAGTAGGGGCCAATAAGGCTAGAAGGTGTACAATGAAAGCTAATATTGACTTTTGGATTATAGGACTCTCAGGAACTGGTTTCCCTTTTCAAGTACATGTAGGTTGAAAGAAAAGTGGATTGCCTTGGTTGCAGTACAATGCAGTTTCTCTATATGAAAGAGAGATAAATAAGTATAATGGGATATTAGAAATTAACTTGTGGCTGCAGAAGTTGGCTTTGCAAGGCCACTTTATGAGACATACCATTGTCATATTTACCGTCACTTTCAGGGTCACGCAAACCAGGAAGGAGTGGGTTCATTGGTAAAATGGATCTCTCAGAGGTGAAGAGCATATTATGCATTTATCAAAGGCATCTGAACCAAACAACCCTACAAACACCACACCTGTGCACTATGTGTATCAGTATGCAAGCCGTTTGCATTGTTTTTAAAGACCAATGGGCAGCACAGCAGGACACAAGAGACAGATAGAAAAAGGAAATGAGTCATATGCTTGCTAGAGTGGAGCATTTATGTTCTTCTACTGTGCCTACTGTGCCTCCGATGGGACGTTTTTAAGATAGCTACAGGTTGGTTGTACATTCTGGTTTAGAGTCAGCATAAAGGTCTGCAACAGAGTGAGATGAAAATTATCCAACATTGTTAAAACACAGTGACATAGGAGAAGTAAAGTTGTTGAATGGAAGGCAGACATTTTTCACATGTTCCTTTGCAGCAACTTGATAATAATAAATTCCCTGTACCAATTAAGGAGTGTTGGGTGCCTGCTTGGTCCTGGAGATGGCTGGCATGCTCAAATAACTAAAAGAATGTCTGCAAGCTATTGAATCTAAGATTTATCGTCTTACACTAAGAATGGATCATTTTAAAGGCTAAATAGACAAACACAGCATCAGATTGATGGATGTGGTGTCCAGGGCCCCAACACCCAGCTGCTCTCACAAAAGAACATACATTTGTGAATGATGACTTGAAAGACAGATCACGCTACAAAACATCAGGATCATAGGCATGGCAGACAGAAAATTTAGCAAATATGGAACCTTTTGTGGAAATACTGCTTGGATCCATGTTTGCATACAAGACATTTTTCAACAGTTTTTATTATTGAGATAGTCTAGGCCTACCTGGACCCCAAACCAATCATAGCCCAGTTGCCAAATTATAGGGACAGGGAGAACATCCTGAACCTAAATAGGAAACATCTGGATCTCCAATTTAATTGCTCCCCAGTTCCATTCCAGCCAGACTTTATACATCTTTTGCAAGAAGCCAGATGCCATTTCTGGGAGCCAAGAAACAAATTTGTAAATAATCAATCAAATACTCCATGTTTTTCCCAGCCAAATTAAGAGGGGAAAATAATTAGAGAGTACATTTATCTATTCAATCTGAGTCAGGGTTGGAATTCATGAAGGACCAACATTCAACCACAATCTGGAATGAACTTGTGTGCCAACTTTCCAGTTGCTTCCTGCGGTGGCCGGAGACACAAATCAGCAGGCAGTGATAATGATTGAAGATTCTTAAATCAGTGCATGCTTTGTATCTTAATACAGCTATTTATAGCTAAATATGAATATCCAAGTAGTAATGATCAGCTATAATGTGTGACAAATATCCATGTTATACAATCATGGCTGTTATTGAATATATAGGAAGCCAAAACAAATAAGTGCATTATCCATCAGGCCTCGATGTGTACAAAACGATAAAGGCAAAAAACACAATGGTTTATTAGGTTAGATTTGTTCTTCATGGCTCTTAGAAAGAACATAATACATTAATAAATATCTAGTACATCCTGGGCTGGACATTCACTCTCTGGCAACCCCTGAACTCTTTTCTTATGCAATCAATCTAACTCTCACTCTTGGTATGAGAAACATTTTACTGTATTTAATCTCCAAAACAGATATTTTTCATCACCTAGAAAAAATCTAATTAAGTGCAGATGGTACAGTGCTCAAAGGTGCAGTGGTATGCATCATTTAGAATGATATATAAGTACAGAAGCGATGTATCGAAAATATAATAAACACAGAACAGTCCGATATGTATTCACTGGTTTCTGTCTTCAATTGAATTGAATTACAGATTATCTCTTCTACAATTGTTGATATTTGGACCCTACATGCAATTCACAGCGTCTCCTCAGGACAAAACGTGCCATTTGCACCTCACCTATTAGGACAAAAATGTAGGGAGAAACTAATATACTATGTGCATAAGACACATCTGTTTTACTGAAAAATTACTAAATAAACCACAACTTCTAAGCAATGTACAGTTAAGTGAGGCAGGGGGTTAGGGGAAGGATGTGGAGAGCCCTCATAGGAGGCCAAGAGGTAGTATTTAAGATGTTCAGTTTCACAAGAGGTAAAGTGTAAGGCCTGCCTATTGGAAACATTTTTAAGTCGAGCCTAGACAGCGCATACGCTGTCGCAAGACCTATAGTAAACACAATATCGAGGGTAATTTCTCCTGCCGCTTGCCATTGGTTAACTCTGGCATTGCTGTTGTTAGCTGGCTTATCGTTGGCTTGCGATCCGATACGTCACTTCCGTTTTGCAGGAAGCAGCACCGACCAACTACAGTTTAGTTCCACTGCTGGGCTGTTATCTATTCATTTAGGGACTACTTCCTTGTTTCATTAGTCAGTGTTGCAGCTTGCTCCTCGTTGCCGTCCTGCCCCGGGGTGCACGCAAAACGTTCAGCTTTTGCAACAATACGGGTGCCAAGCTTAATATTTCAGCAGGCGCCCGCTTTACTTTCTGACCTTTCCAATGCTTGTTTCATCTCTGCCCCTTGAGCACGGCGGTTGCAACCTTCTTTCTTCTGGGAGGCTCTCTCGGATCCCGCATGCTTGCCACACAGGCCTCGCGCCACCCCACCTTCCCCCTATTAAATGCATGTGCTGTGCCCTGCTTCATCTGTAAGCCTAAGATGGCTCACACGGTTGGTTATCTGGGCATACAATAAACAGGCGCCGGGTTTGATCCTGAACAGTTCCAGTTATTTTATTTTTTTAATATTCCCTGTTTCATTTATTATTCATTGTTAAATTCTCACCCTTTTGTGATGGTTTTAGGGGCACACACAGTTTAGCCTTCTGCTGGAGGCCATCCGGGTCACTTGCTGTACACAGCTGTATGCTTGCTCCCACTACCATGCCCACCAGCTCACATTCTTCTCGAGTGCACAGCTCTGCCTGTGTACCTCATCCTTATCTTATCCCATGTTTATGAGTGGCACTATCCTTTAAGCAATTCTCCGATCGGGAGTTCACTTCTGTTCTAATTGACAACACCAGCCTGCTCACATCAGGAGTCTCCGCCTACATTTTCTATCCACCCATACGTAAAGACTGCTCAGTTTACTACTGTTAATGCATGGTTGTACTTTGCAGTCCCTTATAACCTTACTTCTGGCAAGTGGGACTGCTTTATCCTTAAGTCTAGGATGACTCACACGGTTGGTTATCTGGGCGTACAATCAATCGGTGCAGGGTTTGATCCCCGACTGTTTCTGTTATTTTCTTTTTAATTAATTGTCCCTGTTTCATTTATTGTTCATTTCCAAATTCTCGCCCTTTCTTGCTGATTTTAGAGCACACACATTAGCCCTCCTTGCTGGAGGCCGTCTCAGGCTGCATTTTCTTCACACGCATAAGTAAAGACCATGGATGCAAGTAACAACAAGTTATTTCGGAAAGGGCGGGCTGCAGACCTCTGCTATCACCAGCAGCTGCTTGTATTTTCATTGCAGAGCCAGCAATGCACAAGATGATCACAGGGGAAACAAAGCACATGTTCTTCTGCTTTTATAGCACACACTCCTTCTTCTTCCCAGATGATTTGAAAATGCATTGCATAAAAAGGTTGCCTGCTTCGTGGAATACTGGTCAAAACGCGACCAAAATGCAGAGCTTGCAAAGAGGCACTTTTTGTAAATCTTACCGTTTACGTGACCTTGCTGCTTGATGCAGTGATCCTCTGCTACACCATGACACACTATAGTCCTATAATTATTGTTTGGGTGTTGCTTTTGTTAGAAACGGAGCATTTCTTCCAGAAGGACTGTATGCATTAATAAAGCAGACTGTTGAACCCTACTTGGAAGAATGGCCGCTAAAAGCAGGAGGTGATTGGAGATGCATGTTAAAGAACAGTAGATGTTTTAGCCCCCAGGCTAATGCGCTGCATAGCTAAATATATATAAGGTCCCAAAGGCGAGACTGATTGCATTGCAAATGCTTGTTTTCAATGTTATAGATGTATATTTTCAACTCACATTTCTAATATAAGAAGCAAGGACCAGGATTTTCCTGCCATATCAAAAGTTTGGATTTCTTTATAAGGGAAAGATTGTTGACAAGTTAACCATCCATGATGACATATGGTTGGTGAAAAATAGATGCCAGATTTCAGACTATAATAAAATCCTCGGACTATGGTAGGTTGAGTCATAAGTTCTTGGTTGGTATTTAAGGCCTTTAGACAAGAATTACAAGGGCATTTTTTGAAAAGCCAGAGCGGTGAATGATTTAGACTAAATTGTTTCCAGAAGCAAGAAGTGCTACCTTGTAAGGTATTTTGCTTCTTTTTGTTTCATAGAACGTGATAGGAAGAGCTGAAAGGAGAGCAAACATTTGCAAGTAAGATACACATGATGTACTGGAGAAGGAATTTGTAAGAGAGAGAGAGGAGCATGCAGATTATGGCTCCCAACAGAAGATATTTATGCAACTATTGTGTGCTATGAACATAAATTGATCAATATTCTTCCTTGACTGCAATCATTACTAAACTTCACATGAAGATATCACTTTGGTTTCCTGATAATGAACTCTGATCATTCTGCTGAAGGGACCGAGAAAACCTGGTGTGAAGCTAGGTAGAATGCAAACCATATGTGCGAAAATTCAACAAATGGAGCTATTACTGTTTTTCATTGCAAATAAATGTCAAGTTTTTTAGGCCATCAATGGTACGGTTAATATTACAACCCAGTTGAGTGATATTCTTGCAAATGTTACTTGGGCCTCAATATGTAAGTCAGATAATATTTTGTTATCAATATTGTGACATACAACCATGGTATTGGGTAATCCTTATTCAGCCATTGGTTTGTTGGGGTGTCAGTCACATATTGGCCATTAACAGTGGATAATCCAATTGGCAGATTTTTTGTGACTGGAATGCTAGATTACTGCCTTTGTCCATATCTGTAAGGGGCAAGCACTGACAGACAGAAGAGTCCTGCCATGTACCAAATAGTCACAGCAGTGAAACCTGAGCAGGTCAAGGTGCTAAACTGACCAGCTTTTGCTAGTGGTGCTTGTCTCTGCACCAGTATTGTATTGTCTGAGGGAGATTTCTGGTAGGCCCATTTCCCTTTGGGTTCCCCTGGCCCTATATCATTTGAGTGATCTTGGGGTGTAGGATTTTGCTGTTATCACTTTGCAGCTTGTTTACTTTTTGTGTCAATGGCTTTCTGCAAATCCCTTAGGACATACAGTTTTTTAAAATATCTTTAATTTCAAAACATTGTCATCTTCAATTTACTAATCCACTTCCCTTTGACATTGCTACAGTAAATATATGAGATATCCAGTGCACAAACTCAACATAACTAACCAACAAAGATAAAGAAAGCTTATATTAGCAATCTACTAATTATTTAACTTTCCATAGTAGCGTGCTACTTACCACAACGTGTTTCAATGCCTTGTCCGGGGGAATACGTGCTATATAAATAACATTTACAGTTACAAATTGGAGTTTTAAGTGCTATATAAATAACATTTGCTGATAAAATTTGGATTGTTTTACCTCTTTAATTTAGGATATGGCAATTTGTCATGATATCTAACATTGCTCAGATGTAATGGCTATGGTTGCATAGAGGGGTAAACAGGGCATAAGAAACAAGGATGGACTTATGAACACTTTTGTTGTCTCTGGTCCATTATATTGCTTGTTTTGATTGTCCAGGAGTTGATATTATGAAAGTGGTGGTCTGGCCAATTTACTGGGATCAGTCTCCATTTTTAGGATTCCTTCCTTGGTGAATATCAGACCAAGTGTGGCTCCTTTTGTTTGAGTGGGCGAGAAGTGTACTTAAGGTCGATCATCATTGAGTAGAAAGAGAAAAAACTGCACAGCAGGTTTGTCAAATTCATCTTGTAGAAGATGTTAAGGGTACTCTAAGAAGATGTTATAGGGAATGGAGTTTGATTTTTCTTCTCTGAATTCTCTCAGTTGCTCTGTGAACAGATTTGATGTTCCTCATATCTGCAAACTTCACTTGCGCTGACAGACATTGAAAGACGCAGAACTGCTTATACTGTAAAAACTTGAATTGAAATGTGCATCTGTTCTGTGAAGGACTGTCACTCCACCTAGTGGAGGCGGGGTCCATTATCATCTGCCAGTGATTTGGAGGAGATTCTCTTGGGTTGATAGCTGTTGCTGTTTCTTGCATGTATGAGAGGTTGGAGTCACATGGAGGGTTGTCTGAGGGCAAAGGAGATGACTGCTCTCACAGTGAGGCTTCAGTATTGTGTGATGTGAAGTAGTGAAGCATTAATTGTAAATGCATCTGGCAATGACCACATTTCTCATTATATGGTTCTTTGCATTGCAGGTATTGGTGACTCTAAATGTACGCAATGGTCTTGTATGTCAAGCAAACAACTAATTCCAAAAAAGGCAAAACTTATACCAGCATGTTTAATAGGAAACCAGGGAAGACAGACATGCAAATATATCTGTATGATGAGGTCCTAAACCAGAGATTGCTCCACAGAATAGAGTTACACAAAGTGTGCAGCACAGGTCGTGGGGATAGCCATCTTGAAATGGTTTATACATTTTTATATAATAGCCATGAAGATGATTATATTCATATTACAGAACATCTTTTAGTCAACCATTTAAAACATGTTAATATCATTATATCTCCTTGCTTTTAGTGAAACATGGATTGAGAAGCAACACATATTACAAAGAAAAGTCAAGCAAGTTTTGAAATGTGATGTCATGAGCAGTAACCCGCTGATGCCTATCATCCAGCCCCAGGCTGACTGTCTGGTCTTGGCACACTGTTTGGAGAACCTTGTCAGAGACAAGAAGTCCTTCTCCAATGCTTTGAAAAATGTCTCCTCACTGTTAAAGACCAAAGGACATCTAATAATGATTGCTGCCCTAGAAGCCACATTTTTTATGGTTGGCGATGCAAAGTTTCCTCTTCTCTACATGGATGAGGATTTTCTGAGAGATGCTCTCATCAAGGCTGGTTATGTCATTGAGGAATTTCACATTATTCATCGGAAACAGAAAAGTTTGTATTCTCTAGCAGATTATAAATGTTTTGTAATTTTAAAAGCATGCAAAGAAAGAGAGGTATAACATGTCAATAGATGAAGAGGAAACTTCCCGAGGCACACTGATGAAAAAATCAGCTCGGACGAGTATCAAATGAATTTCTTTTCCATTTTTCCTAAAACGTTTTTATTAATTTCTTTACAATTATAGTGAAATGTTGGTAAAACATAAAAATGTTCTATCAAGCTGGACATACAATGCTGAGTAACAATGGTGAGGAGAAATGTTAGTAAGCAATGCTGTCATCCCACCTCCTGCACATTACTTTCTTTATCAAAAACTCCTGACTTCTTGAGTTTTGATTTTAATTATAATGCCAAGAATCTGGATCCTCATACAGGCAATAATAGTCAGAAGCCAGAGACTAGACTGGGCTAGTGCCGAGTTTTCTGGATAAATGTGCCATTAATCCATATTAACTTCATTAAGGGAGGTTAAGCATGCACTCATATTTTCTATACATTAATTTTGGAAATGAAGATTTTAATTTATCCTACTGAAGTGAGGGTCATATATAGAAATTCATTATTTTTAAACATAAATTAGAAGTATTGAAGGAGGAATATGTTGAGGTTGTTTGCAAGAGTGTGCCAAATGATAAATACATTGTGCATTCTGCTTCTAGTACTGACTCATTCTAATCAAAGATTGCTTCACACTGATTGAACACTCTGGGTGTATGGCGACTGATCATAGATGGTGGCCAGCTCATGTAATGCAGATGTTCTCATGAAACAGATTGGGAAGAGAGTGACACCACTGGCTGTACTATGGGTGGGCCAAATCCTGTACTGAAGGATTCCTGGACCACAGTTATACCCTGCATGCTCTGGGCTCTAGCTGGAAGCAAGTGCTAGATGTGGCCTTCAACAATATTGTTTGCCCAGAGATCACTGTGTGCTGCCAGAGGTCATACCCTGTGAATTCTGGACAGTCAGACTTGAGTAAGGCTGAGGCTGGATGTGAAGCTCTATACTCAGAGCCCTCCGGATACAACTGAAGGCTGCAGCCTCTGTGGACTTGGGATTCAGATCTAATCCCAGTACTCAGTGTCCAATAAATATATTAGACAGGGACCTTGTCTGATAAAACTATATATAGGGAAGTTAGGATTCTGACATCATATAATATTGTGTGTCATCTATAGAATGTATGAGGTTATGAGCAGTGCACAAATAATTGTGGTGCAGGGTATCAGCCACTCTCTATGCCCATCCCTCCTTTATCACAGTCTCCTGCCAACTGCTATTGACTATCCTGCTGCCAATATTGATGCATAATTACAATTATAAGTGCACAGCATAACCTTCTCTTACGGCATATTGTCCTGGATATGTGTTTGAGAGTTGTAGTTTATTTGTTTTTGAGTAATTTTAGAAACTTCACAAACTGTAATTGATCATGATCAGAAAATAAATTGAACTGCATAATCTTTATTGGATGATTCCACTGATGATGGCTATCTTTGATTTTTTATTGCTCAGTCAACGTCATATTTTTTTTGTAGTTGGGTATATTGTTTTCTAATTGCAAGCTGAATTTTATACTAATGTATGGAGTTTCAAGACCAATTCTTTGGCGAAGACCTACTTGGTACTTTATCAGATGGTTTCAGGGGCATGTTGCTTGTTTGCATTAGAGCCCATGGCAGATGACACCTGTGCAGTGCCACTGTGTCATCTCACTTATTACTTTGGTTTCATTGACAATGCTTTCTCTTCATCCTTCCTACAGACCACCTGCATTCATTCTAGGAGTGGGATGTCTTGGCATGGGAATAACCAGAAAAATAAAATGATTCCCTCTTTGAACCATACCCCTAGTGACAATGACTAAGTGAATGAGACACACAAGTATGGCACCCATTTGGGAGGTAGTTGGTTTGATGAGGCGAGCTGTTCTTCCACCCAAGGAA
Source organism: Calotriton arnoldi (assembly GCA_963921515.1). Taxonomy (NCBI): domain Eukaryota; kingdom Metazoa; phylum Chordata; class Amphibia; order Caudata; family Salamandridae; genus Calotriton; species Calotriton arnoldi. The sequence continues at coordinate 660,558 of CAWUFW010009359.1, forward strand.
GTGTTAAAAACAATATGGTCAAGTGTATCTTACATCTCAAATCTCAAAGAAGTTACCTAAAAGGTAGGGGCTTTACTGGTATCTATTAGGGGCACTAATGAAATAATCAAGTTCACCAAGGGCTAACAGCTCTGATCGATCTTTGTCAGAGATGTCGAAGAAGTCACTCCTTTCAAGGAACCTATTTACAAAATTAAGACATTACCATTTCACAGAACAATTTTCAAATAAATTGGTTAAGATGGCAATATGTTTTGTAGGAGATGTTAGTGTTGTGAGGTTCCCCAATTTATCTTTCCTTACTTCTATCTTTCTCTCATCTTTCTTTTCATGTTTTTTTTCTTACCATATTCTCTCCTTCTTTCTTGCTTCAATCTTTGTTCTTTGCCTCCATCTACCTTCTGTTTATCCATATTTTTCTGTCTTTTATCTTTTCTGTCTTGTCTTCTCTCCGCATTGCCTTTCATATTTCTATTCTTATTTCCATTTTTCAATATTTTTTCCATTTTACCTTGTGTTAATTTTTACTTCTTTTACATCTTATTTGCTTACATCTTCAGTTTTTTCTTCCCATCTTTTTCCATCTTTCAATTTGATTTCTTTCTTTTATAGTTCCTTTCTTCATTTCCTTCTCTTTGAATCCACTTTATCTATTTTCTTAACCAAAAGATGTCTTTCTTTCCTTTCTTCTCTTTCTCTCATACTTTCCTTCCATTTTCTACTTGCTTTCTTTTCATCCTTTTTACTTTTTTCCATAATTTAATCAATTCTTTGTCCATCCTTCTCTCCATCTTTTATTTGTCTCTTGTTCCATTTTTACTTCCTTTCTTTGCACAAGCCTTGTTTCAGTCATTCATCTATGCACTCTCCATCCACCTCTTGATCTTTCTCTTCATTCTTCCTACTCTCCCTTCCTTCCCTTTTATGTTTTATGATACCATTTGTATTCCCAATTCACAGCTTCAACGTAATGGCCTCTTTCAATTGTGTTTGCAAGGTTCTGTTTTCAAGACAGATTCCACAGATTTAAGCCAAAGGAGCCATAAACATCAATTAAAATGTGTTATACAAAATTTTCCATTGGCACCCATTCCCAGCTCAAGCTGGTCATGATGCCCCTGCATGTTGGCTTTGGTATGGATCAGGCACTTTGTTGCATTCGGAGGGCATTGTGAAATATGCTGACCCCAGGGAAATACAAAGTGCATCATCACTCTGATATTTCCTTATTCTTGCTTCTCTCTCCCATGCATTCATCCTTTCTCAGTTTTCCACATACTCTTTCTTTTCCATGATACAAATCTGTCTTACCAACTACTTCAGTGTTTTTGTACTGTACTCTTCATTTCCTGAACAATGCTGTTCATGGAGCTATTTTGTTTAATTTGGTGAATATATACAGATATGACTGAAATAAAGTAATACAATCCCTTTGCATTGTGTTTACTTTCCATGCCTTTTGTTCACATTCCTCCACATGAAGGAATTAGGCATACATTAAGAAAGAAGAACTGCCATCAACATCTTTAGATGATTGTACTATGTGTTACCTTTTATCTTCTCACAAACCTGCAGACAGCAAACAAGCATCAGCAGAGCCACTAGGTGTTTCCTTTTAAATGCATGCAAAGAGCTACTGGTAGTGCCAGTTCTTTCTTTAAGGCCTTTGTGCATGCATGCATTGAACACAGGGCTTGTCAAAAAACATCCACAGAATGGTCATAGCTGTGCACAGTGGTGATTGGCCACATTACCTGACATATGGTCTGCAGCCAACGCTCCTTCAGTGGGCATCCCACCCTAGGCATGACCTTAACTAAGTACAATGAAGGCTGGCAATAGGTCCTAGCTTGATTTGACTAGGCCCTGTTCTCAACCCTACATTGGGCAGCCATCCCGTGAAGAGAACATCTTTCAGGCATGCACATCAGGGGTTGCAACAAGGCCTGGCTTGTGGCAGACCTTGCAATCAACCTTTGGATGATGCTCAACCCTTACTGCACAAGGCCCGCAGCTCTGTGCAGAGGGGGTTAGGCTTTGCACCTAACACTTCACAGGAAGTTAAAGACTGCACCACTGCGCCTTTGGCTGAAAATAGCTGTATTTGGCCAGAGGGTCTGGTCTATGGCCATGCTTTATGTTCACATATCCACAGATGCCAAACTTCTACTGCACACTACCTGTGACCTTCCTCAGTAGGGTTTGGATGCAGGACCTAATCTTCAACAGGGCTCTGCACCCAACACTCTGTGGACCAACAACCCACCTATTGGCCAGACTCTGAGCCAACCTAGGGGTATGCTGGTTGTGGTCTATGCCATATGTGTTTCCTTAGTGAATTTCTGTGTTTTAATGACCTTTGTTCAGAATGGTTTTACCTGCCAGCCTTAGTGTGGTCTTCTCCCAAACTTTCAGCCTGCCTGCCTCTAATTTTGCTGATCTTGTTTTGTTGGTTTTAGCACTCTGGGCACTTTACCACTGCTAACCAGTGCTAACATGCATGTGCTCTCTTTCTTAACTTGGTTTGATAGACCTATCCACAATTACAGGTCCTGTAAATGAAATGCTACTAGAGAGTCTGCAGCACTGATTGTGCAACTGACTTAAGTAGCACTTTAAACATGTCTCAGGCCTACCTTTGCAAAGCTTGTGTGTGCAGTTTATACCGACATGTCAACTTGGCATTCAAAATCCCTTGCAAAGCCTTAAAATCCACTTTTACTACATATAAGTCACTCCTAAGATAGGCCTCAGGTAACCCATGCAGTAGGGTGCTGTGTAATTAAAAGGTAGGATGTACTTCTCACTGAAAAAGCAATGGTTACAGGGACATTATAGTTAGGCTCAGGATTCACTCGTACAAAACCAGAGAAATTTACCAATATAGTTATAGCTGAGCTAACTATAACTCATGCCCCCACAATGCACTGCTTATGATTTCACATCACTCATGACATGGTCAGTGACATCTTAAATGACATCACTAATGACATCACTGATAACATTATCCACATTATCTCTGACTCACTCACACCCCAGTATAGCCTTTCATACTTCCACTCCAGCTTCCACACTAGGATTCTCAAACCCATTGGCACACTCATACTTGTACTTACACACCCACTCACTGATTCATAGGGGTACACACACATCCACTCAGTCACCTATACAGTCACACATACACCAACTCACTCACTAATACAGCTATATTTCTCTGGTTCTGTGCATGTGAAATCTGAGCCTAACTATAACATCCCTGTAACCTTTGTTTTTTTTCAGTGAATTTCTAAGGTTTTTTTAAATACTAATTCCTAACTATAACTTACATGTTATATTTGTTTTATCAGTGAATTTCTATGGTTTTTTAAGTAGCAATGTTGTTTGCAGAATGGTTTGGAAAGGGGGCAGGGCCTCTGATCAACTTTCAGTAATCCCACTGTGTAGGACTTACAGAAAGTAACAGGAGGGCTTCTTAGTCCACAAGGTTCCTTAGCATCCTAGAGAACTTCATTCCCAACCAGCAGTGTGCCAGGAGACCCATTTGCAGACTGGTAGAGAAAGGACATCCTTGATGATTACACAGGTAGTGCCTGCATGATTCTATGAGTGCCATTGCAAAGGACACACTGTGAATACCGGGTGTTTTCAACAGTGTAAAACACATATATAGATATATCTTACATACATTTTCACTGTAGCTATTTAGTAAGATACTAATTTAACTTTCCCCTTTGTATACATATGTTGAAATAACTACATCAAAAATGCATTTTCCTTCTTCACAGTAACACCCAAGGTTGCAATGGCATCAGTACTCACAAATACACATGACAAAATGTAAAACAGATATTTAAACATATTGTACACTAATTTTGAGTCTAGCTCTTTAGTAACATAATTGCTTATATTTATTTTAACAACACATTTAACAAAAACAACAATTTCAAAAAATAACTTTCAACATCTGAACTCATGAATCGAACATAAATACTCATAAAACTACCCATTCTTACCCAAACTCAATTGGAGTCAGAAACTGCTCCAAAATGAGTACAAAGAACACTCTGTGAAAAGATCCACTCTAGATAGATGAATAAAAAATATTCATGTGGATGACGTCCATGGTGTTTCATCTTAAAACCTAACATAGAAAACATCTCTAACTGGCAATCAAGTAAAAGAAAGCTGGAGGACATTCTACATCAGTGTCACCAACAACAACAATTCCCAGCAAGAGAGTCCCTTCAGAGGTGCAGACTACTGCGAAAGATATGGATCCAGAGTTTTCAAGAATGGCCACGTATTGCATATACTGTACTGTTGTTATAATTGCTGGTGAGCAGTGTGCTACAGCTGTTCACAATGCTGCAAAAAATTATGCAAGTTAATTTTTAGCCCCTTTTACATTTTTTGCACATTTCTCAGTGCACATTTCCTTCCCGTCCCAGTGGCCATTTCTGTTACCATAAAAAAGAAAACATTTTTTTACAACTTTACCAAACCACTAAAAATAAATACATTCAAAAACAAAACAAAAAATCATGTCACTGGGAAATAAAGGAAAGTCATTGGATCATACACTTTTCAACTAAAACAATAAGAAGAACAAGCCCATTTATCTATCTTGAACATTCTTTAAGATGAGTTCATAGTGAGCAGATTTGCGCAATGCGCAATATGTCATAAGACATTGTCAAGGGGTACAAATATAAAATATTCTTGCAGGACTATGTCCATGGTTTATCATCTAAAAACATACCAAATCAATAGTGTAAAAGCACCAAGAAAGCAATTCAAGGCTGAAGGACCCTCAACTTCAATAGCAGCCACAGCAACACCGGGGCAGAGTGTCCATAAAGAGACTCAATCTGAACTTCAAGATTTGTCTCCACAGTTTTTCCAGATGGCATCATACTGCCTGAATTGTGGCATTGTATTGAGTCCTAGAGGGCAGTCCATAAAGGGCCCTTTGCAATGCTGCAAAGAATCATAAAAGTTTTAATTTTTTTTATTTTCGGCCCTTCATAGTTTTTCTACATTAGCAGGCATTTTTTTTCTTACAAAATGGGTATCTAATATCTATGTGTTGTTTATTTTTTATCTGCAAATTTATTGTAACACTACTTACATGTAACTTGTCGTAAAGACAGGTCAAAGTATTCCTCTACAAATAAAAACACAGTTATCATAATTCATTTTTTATATATACATCAGCAGTCTATGTTTAAATCGTCCAGTAAGTGCATCGACATCATATACAAACATACTCAGTTTTTTAGAGCACACTGTGGTAAATTTTGTAATTACTTCTTTAAAACTATCAACTGTAATATATGTGTCCTGTTCTGCAACTTCTCCTCTTAACAACTCTTCATTTTCCCTAGCATCCTGTTCAGGAAACAAAACTGCACATCACCATAAACCTTTTCTACTTCTGCCACAGTACCATGCAAAAGTGCTCTATTCATTTCTCCTAAACATAAAGCAGGAGTTTTCACATAGTGCAGCCTCCTAACTAAAGTTTGCATTGTTAAGTGGTGTACAGCTAACATCTTGAAATGATGAAAGGTGCTTTGGCACACTTTGTTTGATAAACAAGCTTGTGAGTGTCCCTGCAAATTTGAATGCTTTCTAATCTTGCAAGGATCCAATCCTTGTAAAGTACTTATTTTGTGTGTTAAACTTCACTTTGCAAAGGTATGTAGAAATGTCCTTAATATGTCAATGGATTGCTGTTGAATACTACAAACACTACTACAATTCAATTTCTATACTGGCGCTTGACTCCGCCTTCCTTAGACCTGTTCTCCAATAACTTGTTCTACATTTGTAGGTATCATCACCTCTTTCGCTATAGGAGTACCATTCTTCATTTCATCACATTTTCCTCTGTTATCAATGACATGAACTAATCTATTATCCTGGACATAGCTTTCTTCAAAAAAGAAAGACTCTGTACTAGATGAATGTATGTATTCTTCACTAAAAACTGCACAAACGTTACTTCCTTTCACTAATCTTTTTTTCTGGTGTTGTCTCCTCATGCACAATACCATTTTGTTAAGAGCCTTCTTTCTATTTATAATCAAAATAAAAAGTTTTACCTTCAAAGCAAAGGCCTTATCAAATAATCTCTCAATTTGATCTTCCTGTTTTAGTGCCTCTCTCTTTTTCTATAATTTTTCATAGTTCTTAGTAGATTTATATCTACTCTACTACAAAACATCCTGGCTCTGATTTCCTCAAACTGCTTCTGTCTCCTGTTTAAGGCGTGTCCATCTTTGTTACATTCTTTCCTGTTTTTGGTATATAGATTGTGTTCACTGTTATTTTTTCTTAAAGCCTGAATTGTATTTTCAATATTTTGCAATCTTTGGAAATGTCAACACATATTTTAAGAAATGACTTTGTCCACACACTAGTAGCTCTTTTTTCTTTCACCACTTTTTCTTCATTTTGCCCCTTTTGTGTCTCAGTTCTGCATAGATACTGTAGTTGCTTCTGTTTTTTTTCCTCTGAGCCTTTGCAGGTATTATGTCTGTAGTTATGCAGAGAATGTTCTGTAAAAAAAAGTATGTTTGAATTTTTATTATAGCCAATGTACCAATTACTTTACTACTGGCTTACACATAATACAAAAACTGTGTTTATTTTATGTCGCAGTTTTAAATCTACAGGTTAACCTAGCATACTTACTTCAATCTACCAAACCCAAACCGAAGCACAAAACTTAATTTATTAGTTACCTTTTAATATTAAAGCACACTTTCCTACAACATAGCTGCACCATATCTCAGTTCTCACTTATTCTCTAATAAAAGACCATGTTATGCCTTTCGTAGTAAATAAAAAGAAATGAACCAAATGTAAAAGTACATCCAGTGTCTCAATACTCTAAATCCGAAAACACAACATAAGAACAATTTCTATACCTCTCTACCACTGTGTCACTGGTAGATTTATTGTTTCAGTACTTTTCTACTTAGATGTATCAGATTTATATTTTGAGAAAGACTGCATATAAACATCGGCACATTAATCTGTATCACAGCATATAGCTTTCTAATTTCTCTGAGTACATGCACACAGTGTGTGGTACATTATATATAACCAGATGGTTCTAAAAGAGTACATATTCCTCACTAAAACTTGTAAATACATGTGATTGTGGTTGAGTACAATAATACTCCCTGGATGATTAGGTGAGTGCATAGATAGTGCCTACGTAATTCCCTCATAATATAGGTAGTGCCTGCATGATTTCCTGAGTATGTACGAACTACATCAGTGGTCCCATATCTGCATAGTTAGTGCCTCTGTATTCACATAACTATATTGCTACTGTCTGGGTAATTGCATGAATGCATGGGTGTTGCCTGTGTAGTTCAATGAGTACATAATTAATGCCTGCATGATTGGAAGAGTGCATGTGTAGTGCCTGGGTAATTGAATAAGTCTAGATATCACACTTGATATACAATTGCATAAATGGTTCTCTAAGAGTATACAATGCTTTGTTGCTCAGCGTCCACATACAGCAATAAGTTTCTAAAACTGAAAACAACAATTTTCACCTTTTGAAAGCATAAAACCAATTCCTAATGGCATACCTACATCCTTTTGCAAACATTTCTTCTGTCTTTAAAACATATATTCAAAATTTCTCAAAGTAACGTTACATGCCAAGTGAAGCTAGCACACAAACTCTCAAAATACATTCTTCACTATTACCCCTCCCCAATTTTAAACAGAGCATGTTGAAAAAAAAGCACCACCCTCTCTATATATATGAAGTTTTCAACAGCCTTCAAGAACATAGGCCACCATGTAAACATATATGTGATTTCATAAACGATATACTACTTCAGACCATCTTTCCAAACATCTATAGTTCGCTGCATCTTTAAATAAACTCAACAGTCTCATTATACATATAACTATTTGCAACAAAAAAAACATATCTAACATCTAAACATATGCAAACCAATCATATAAGTTAAAAACCACATTGACAAACACTTCTTAATACATACCTAACAAATAATACTACGCTATAATTTATATACAGGCACAGCACATTTTCTTATGTTCTACTCTGGACTACAGTACTCCTATTTAATAATGTGACTTAAACTAACTTCCAGAAAGCAAATAATACAGATGTATCTAATGAGCACATAATGCTTAGACTCTTAAAACGTTGTTATTTTTTAAGGCATTGTCATGGTAATATTCATCAGTACTAACATCTTAAATACATACCCTCTGCCAGATACAGTTCATCTGATATATTTTTTTCACATCACTGTGATACTCTTATTAATCGAACTCCCATATACATCTTCATTTGTAATGAAATTATTTTATATAATTAAAAAGTTATATACATACCAGTGAATTGAGTTTGTAGATTATATTGTTGTTTCAGCTCCTTCTGGATAGTTTTGACACTGTTAAGATTTGTAAAAATGAAGCACAAGAATGGTACACCACTCTCATAGAAAAAATCCATTCTGAACATTGCACTAAACATAATACTATATACAAACTTCTTTCATAGCATGATAAAACTCATATTCTTGTACTAAGTTTCTTTAAAAACCATCTTTCAGACCTATTTTTTGTTTTCACGGTTATTCGTTACGTCACGATGACGTAGTAAACCATGACAATCAGGCCTTTTCCATAAAGTCTAGAACAGATATATCAACATAAAACAGTATTTTGCACACTAGGGGTTTCTTACAGTATTCTCTAAAGTAATGTTTTTCTAGAGAAATTCTATAAAAACCATCTCGAAAACCTATTTTCTGTAATCACGGTGACGCTGGAGATCAAGATGATGTCGGTAATCGTGCTCTCACCCTGACATGCTGTGAAAATGGAAAACAAAAACAGACATTCAATGACCACCAAGACATTCAAAATTAATATATAAAAAATACATTCTGAACATTGCACTCCATATATTACCATATACATACTTCTTTCAAAGCATTTTTAAACTCATTTTTGGAACTATGTTTCTTTAAAAAATAGTCTTGCAGACCTATTTTCTGTGTTTGCGGTTATTCAGGACTTTGTGATGACGCCATTAACAGTGACGATTGCACGTTTTCCATAAAGTCTAAAACACATGTATCCACACAGTATTTTACATACTAGGGGTTTCTTAAAGTATTTTGTAAAATCATGTTTTTCTAGAGTATTTCTAGAACAACCTCTCTAAAACATATTTTCCAATTTGAGGTGAGGCCGGGAATGACAATGACATTGGTGGTCGTGATCCCCGCTGTTACGTCGCGAATGAGGAAAGCAAAAGCAGGAATTAAATAGACCCCATCACATTAAAATATGATAACTTTATAATTAACTCCAACCATCACAAAAGATTGCTCACTATATAAGTAACATTTATAAGTATCTCAATATCTCTATAACATTGCGTATTAACGATTTTTTTATTCCCACCAATATTCTCGATGTCTCCATGAAATTCGCAACATCCCCATCACTGTAAATGGGGGACATGCTGTCATCATGAGTATCGCACCTGATTACAAAAATCAATATTGGACATATAACTTGTGTCACTAACACCCCCATTTTTCAAATATGGGTTCAGATTACCTCTACTCTGACCCCTTATATTAGCTTTTTCAGACATTTTGATCCCCGGGAACCGTTCCCGATCAATAAAATGGTGGCAGCAACTTTCTGTTCAGGTTATTTCCAGCCAATCAGAGCATTCCCATTGGAGCGTGCATTTACGATTACTCATAAAACCGTGGAGAAATATCTGCAACCAGAGATATCACTAACATTTTTGGCATACATTCAGCAAAAATTACTGAAGGGATTTACAGCAAATAGGCAAAAGGCACTTCCATGAACCAACATTTACCTCCCTGCCAAATATAGTGTAAATCCGTTCAGCGGTTTAGGCTGCAGCTATGGCAAAAGGTTCCTAAGGGAATTAACATTATAAATGCACCCTTATTTCGCAGCCCAAATTCTCAGTCCCCACTGTATGGATCACCACTAAAACTTCCAAGACAAACAGACCCTATCTTGACACTTTTTTGAGAAAATTTTATGAAGATTGATCAAACAACGCCAATAATATAGGCAAGTCAAACAAAGCTTTTCCTATGGAAGCTAGGTCCGAACTATAAATACCTACTGGTGACCGCAAGTAGGTAATATATATATATATATATATATATATATATTACCTACTGGCGGTCGCCAGTAGGTAGTTATAGTTAGAACCTAGTTTCCATAGGAAAAGCATTTTTTGATTTGCTAATAACTTTGGTGTTGTTTGACAAATCTTCCTGAAATTGTCACAAAAAAAAGTCTATCCAGGTCAGCTCCTCTCCTGAAAGTTTGGGGGCGATTCATCAAGCGGGGGCTGAGAAAAAAGGGGGGCCCCAAAACTCGTTTTCTCCATGTTAATTTCCATAGGAAATTTTGTGATGAGCTACAGCCCGAACTGCTGAACGGAATAACCCCAAATGTGGCAAAAAGGTAGAGCTTGGTTTAGAAAGTGACCTTTTTTTTGAATGGTGTAAATCCGTTCAGTAGTTTTTGAAAAATTCAAAAAATAAGAGTCAAAAAATCAATTTCCCATAGGAAACTTTGTGCAAGGCTACAACCGAAACTACATAACGGAATTACTCCAAATTTGGCAGAAAGGTAGTGCTTGGGTCAGAATGCGACCTTTTTAAACATGGTGTAAATCCGTTCAGTAGTTGCTGAGAAATTATAAAAATAAAAGTTTCGATATCTGGGCGGAGCCTAAGTCGGGTGCGCGAGCTTCACTGTGATTGGCTGCTAGTAGTCCAACCAGGAAGTGTTGGCAGCCATCTTGTGGCTCGGTAGAAGCGAGTTACCCAAAAACGGAGAAACAAAGGTATAAAACAAGAGAAGGGGGCAGGGTAGAAAAACCCTGAACCCCTAGGCCTGCTGAGGGGGTCCCAGAAAGAGCCCCAGGGCCCATAAAATAATTTTTTTAAAAATAAAATAAATCGGCAAAAATTTGCGCTGGGGTCGCGGGTTCTCGCGTTTCATTTTATGAAGGCCCTTGGGTGGGCTAGGTTCCGGGGGTATTTCTTAAAAAATAATAGCAGGGGCTTGCAGGGGTTGCGGGGGTGAGCTGGGGTCCATGCAGCCCCAGGGTTTCACTCATGTTGGGAGGGGGGTTGCACGGCCCCCCTTCTGGAGCCTTCTATGTGCTTGTAACTTTGGCGTCGTTTGACAAATCTTTATGAAATTATCCCAAAAATTTCTCTTTTTTTGATTAGCTCTTATATTGAAAGTTTTGGGGTGAATGGTGTAGGAGGGGCTGAGAAAAAAGAGGGTCCTAAAACGTGTTTTCTGCATGCAATTTCCATACGAAAGTTTGCAGAAGACTATAGGTGAAACTGCTGAATGGAATTACGCCAAATTTGGCAGGGAGAAAGGTGATGGTCCAGAAAGCACGCTTTTGTTTAAATGGTGTAAATCCGTTCAGTAGTTTTTGAGAAATATCAAATTTTACAGATATCGATATTTGAGAATTTTGACATGTGATTGGCTGAGGGGTTACAAGCACCAGCTTGCGGCTTATTGGCTGTGAATGGTTGAAACCAGGAAGTGTTGGCAGCTATTTTGTGATTTACTCCGTCAGCTCGCATCTCTCCGTGTAGAAGCCATCGGGTTTGTAGTTTTACCTCTGTGAGGCAACACTGGCATCTGTGTCTGTGTGAGATATGCCTTTCACGCTGCCTCTCTTCATATCACCAGGTCACGGCAATGCCTTTAGAAGCCCGTCCGTCGGCTCGGAGCTCTGTGAGTCAGTCTGTCGGTACGATCCCCTACACTACCCAAAGACTACCCAAACACCACTGCACTGTCGTAAACTCTAAAACACTACCTCCAGCATGATCCCCTACACTACCCAAACACCACTGCACTACCCTAAACCCTAAATCTACCCCCAGCACGACCCCCTACCCAAACACCACTGCACTACCCTAAACCCTAAAATACTATTCCCAGCACAACCCCCTACACTACCCAAACACCACTGCATTGTCGTAAAACCTAAAACACTATCCCTAGCAGGACCACCTACACTACGCAAACACCACTGCAGTACCCTAAATCCTAAAACACTATCCCCAGCATGACCCCCTACACTACCCAAACACCACTAGACTACCCTAAACCCTAAAACACTACTCACAATATGACTCCCTACACTACAAAAACCCCACTGCACTACCCTAAACCCTAAAACACTACCCCCAGCACGACCCCCTACAATACCCAAACACCACTGTTCTACCCTAAACCCAAAAAGACTACCCCAGCACGACCCCCTACAGTCCACAAACACCACTGCAGTACCGTAAACACTAAAACACTACTCTGAGGATGACCCCCTACACAACACAAACACCACTGCACTACCCTAAACCCTAAAACACTACTGCCAGCATGACCCCTTACACTACCCAAACACCACTGCATTTTCGTAAACTCTCAAACACTACCTCCAGCACGATTCTTACACTACCCAAACACCACTGCACTACCTTAAACCCTAAAACGCTAACCCCAGCATGAACCCCCAAACAGTGCACAAACACCACTGCACTACTCTAAATCCTAAAACAGTACTCGCTGCATGACTTCCCACACTACAGAAACACCACTGTGCTACCCTAAATCCTAAAACACTACTCTCAGCATGACCACCTACACTACACAAACACCACTGCACTGCCGTAAACCCTAAAAAACTACTCCAAGCATGACCCCCTACACTACCCAAACATTACTGCATTGTCGTAAACTCTAAAACACTACCTCCAGCACGATTATTACACTACCCAAACAGCAGTGCACTACCTTAAACCCTAAAACGCTACCTCCAGCACGAACACCCTACAGTACACAAACACCACTGTACTACCCTAAAGCATAAAACATTACCAGTCCGTCGGTTCGCAGGTCTGTGTCTGCGAGCCGTCGTGTCCCTAGCTGTACATGTGCGAGCAAGTCCGTTAGGTGATAGGTGTGTCTCTGCTAGCAGGGCCGTTGGCCCGTTGGTGTCCCCTTGCGAGTTAGACCCAAGCTCTCCCTCTGTGAGCCAGCACACAGGTGTACATTTGCGAGCTGATAGCCCGTAGCTCTCCCTGTGCGAGCCGAGCCGACGGGCCGCAGCTGTCCCTCTGCGAGCCTGCCAGATGGCCCGCAGGTCTCCCTGTGCTAGCCGGATCGCAGCTGTCACTCTGCGAAACGATATTGGGAATATAAGGCAGCTCTAAAAAGAGCCCTTGTGTTTATTAGTTGGAGCTACATATAAGTGCGGATGCACAGCTTCAGGTTATTCAGAAAAACTCGATTTCCCTGATGTGTGAAGTGTACTCCATCACTTCTGTAGATATCAGCCTTATCAAAACGTATGTTGTTGTTGTAGATCAACCCCATTCTATGGTCTCTGAGGTATGCAGACACAGCTTTGTTGACATTATTCCTAGATTTTTCAATCTGAGGACAAAATTGGTTTGACCATTTCCACTTCTGTCTTTGGCACATATTGGAATATACAAAGACAGTTTGAGGCAAAAGCAACATCAATTGTTGAAAGGTGTCTTTCATTAGCATTTCCAAACCTACACCAGTCAATGTGCCTAGGTCGTTTCCACCACAGAGCACAATCATGAGGTCAGGGTGTTGGAGATGCAAATAGGTTTTAACCAAAGGCAACAATTGGTGCCACTTCAATCCTCTCTGTCCAAACCATTTAATGTCCACATTTTGTAAACCTAGGTCTAATTCAATACGTCTCTGTTCTGCATACCTCTTGCACCAGAAAACATAGCTATGTCCTACGATCCACACTAGCATTTTGAAGGTATGGCTGGGAAGTATGGATAGATGTCTGTAGCTCATGCAGTCCGTTCGTAGAATAAGAGATATGTTTAAAGGTGGGGAACTACTTTTTTTTCTCATTCAAAATGATAACTGATTGGGAGATGAAAAACATTGTTTTTTAAAAGTAGGGTGCACATTCGTTTTGTGGAAAAGCATCTTTGTGATTGGTTAAGAAAAAGCAGTTTAAACGTGGAGTACATATGATAGGACAAAATTTGGTCAACTCAACCACACCTGCTACTTGCATTTGGAAGGCACTGTTCGAACTTAAAACAATCGTGAACTTTTAACCTGCACGTGCCGTTAAATGTTCGAGAAAATGTTGCAAAAGATATCGTTAGGTTTAAAAAAATTGATTAACTTTTAACCTGCACGTGTTGTAGAATGTTCTAGAAAGTGTGTTGATAGAATACGTTGCACTTCTGACTTCTATGTGTCCTTGAATATTAAAAAAACTGTTTATATGGAAAATTCAAAAATAACCAATAGAGAGAAGTTTTGCAATCTAAAAGAATAAAGGAACTATTCTAATTTGTTCTTTACATGTATTTATGTGTGGAGTAACAAAATTACAGACACAACAGCACCAGGAAGAGGAACAAGCAGGGAGTGGGGGTACGGGGGAGATGGGCACAATGGCACACATGCACAATTAAGTACAGCACAACTACAGACAAACCATGGCTAAAATGAAACACACCAACAAGGAGCTCAAGTCACACAACCCGCCAACATCACACCACTGAACAAGCACAGAAGTGAAAACCACACTGCCTGAAAGGGAGAAGGGTGAACAATACCTCACATGAAGGGACATCTCACACAGAATGCAGCACACACACATAGGAAGCAGAGCACACCAACATCCAACACAATGTTGTCCAAACACAAACATTCGCACAATCGAACACAGGACACAAATTTACTCGCCTGTGGCGGATAAACGTCCAAAAGCGTCAGTACGAAACAGGCACATGAGAACGCATAAGTACAAACCCACAGTCCGGATGGGGTAGCAATTCACGTATGGCAGGCAGCCAGAGAGTCCGTGACACACACATTGGCATACAAATGAAGACACAACACATTTGGAGACAAGTGAAAATGTGGAAACTTTATAAAAAAAAGTGCGTTTCAGTACGGCCAAGAGTAGTGCCATGATATGCAGAAAAATGCAGCAGCGTGCCTGAATATGGAACGTAGGAAAACGTCCATGTTCACCTCGGGGTAGTCCATCACCAACACACGTCAGTGTCAAGCAGCGTTGGTTGTCCGTGCCTCGGACATGAGTCAACACCAATGCAGCCATGTCCACTGTCGTCTTGGGACATGTGACCAGATGCACAACGTGCAATGATGCGGTGGGACACGTGCAATGTGGCACATCAAGTCGTGGTTGCAGGTACCTTGTCACTCGTCCATGAATGCGAGTGCAGCTGCGTAAGCCACTATCTCTAATGAGTGATGGTTGGCCACAATATTTGACATGTCATCAATGTAATCCATCAGCTGACCGGGACAGATGTGCTGACTCCAACTACTGTACCCAATGTGCACCAAAGCAGAATCGGGAAGTGGGTCAATTTGCTCACTGCATACTACGACACGTGCAATGTCCCAGGCCCAGTTCCCAACATGCATGCCAAACATCCATGCATGCCATAAACGGGCATCACCATGACACTCCTGGTCGTGGGCCAACAGGGGGCGCACACACCTGTTGTAATCCATGTCAGCTACGCACACGTTGGAGAGGCACACGTCCATGCACCACTCGGATAGGCACGTGCGACATTGCAATACAGGTTGAATGCAGGTGACGTCCGCAATGTGGAAGCTCAGCCGGTAAGTGATCCGCAGCACTGCCAAAGGCAGTGCACCAAGGACATGCAGCAGACGTGCAAGGTATAGGTGGACGTGAATGGAGTCGACCATGTGTTCGGGATGCCCTGCCATTGCGTCAGTGGCTCTGCTTGTAGCTGCACTGGCTTGCCGTGTGCCAGTCTTGTGGATGAAATGGCACAGCTTGGTGCAATGGGTGCAGGTGCAGGGCAGGGGTGTGGTGGGAGTACGTGTGAAGGCCATTTCACGCACGCTAACTACGACGAAGGACTTTTGAGTGTGGGATGTGTACTCGTTGTTCTCAAATCAGGCAGTGCGTAGTGTGGGAGACGGATGCAAATATTATCGTATCTGCCAGGGGGGGCTGGCCACTTGCAAGTTCCTTCTCGGAGCAGCAGATGTGTTAGCGCAAGATAGCTCAGACAAAGAACCTTTCATCTCTACAGTAACTTATCCAGCTGCATTCATACAGGATGTGTACAAAGGCCGGTCGTGGGTGTTGTGGGATGTCTGCGACCCTGGTCATCATGGATGAGATGCCCAGCACGTGGCACATGGGTGGGTTCACTGTGTGTTACGTTGCCAAACAGCTGCTCCTCCCTCCCACGAGCCCCCACACTTTTGTGCGCTGCGCTGTTGTATCCCATGCACTCCTACGGCACACCATTGTAATGCCTATTCACGCATGTCCTGCGGCATTCCAATCACACCGTGACACTGCCGTTTGGAGGTGGTGCATGCCACTTTACAACATGGAGTGCTGCGGCCCTTGTGGCGGCCACACCAGAACACAGAGACACACTTGCCACACTTCTTGCACATGGAGATGTCCGAGACAACCCGTTCCCCTTGCCAGATAGGCACACCCCTGTGCTGACCTGTGTACGCCGGACCAGCACACGCCGCTTGTGTATGCAGGAGAATGCATGCGTAGCTACATGTCCAGGCTCACTGCCAATGCTGAGGTGACATGGTAACGTCCGCTGAAGACAGCACACTGTGATGTTGCAGGGCCCGTGCCCATCATGCTAACACAATGACCACACAGAGACACTTGCTCAGATGCGGGTTCGGGGGGGCGTTGGCAGTCCTGGGGTTGTTGCGATGAGTGTTGTGGCCCTCATGGGTATCCGTGTATCATGCTCATTGACTCTATGGCACCTGTGGGTGTTCCGGTGTGGCTCTTGGCTGTGTTGCCTTTCATGCTGCAGGTAGTCGTCCTGCTTAACACCAGCAGAAAGCAGGTGTATAATCCCTGGTGCTAACGCGACTTATCGCCGGAATTTGTTTCGCATCACAGTTTTTGCCTTTCGTTGTAAAAGTTGTGATGTGGTTTTTTCGTGTGCAGAAAAATAAACAAACTGGGCAGTGTATCCCGTCAAGATTCAGCACCTGACCCACTATTCCCAATCAATATAAATACAATGAGATTTCTTCATTGATTTTGTGTGTACACTGTAAGTGCACCCACTACCACAGTGCAATTCAATTTCAGGATTTTAGTATTTAGAATAAATCGCAAAGGTGCACCTCGTGTGTTTTTGCACGGGAACGCCTACTCTGCATCTCATTATCAGCACTTTAATGCAACTAAAGTTGAGATAAATCTAACACACTATTCAGAAGCTGGTGCAAACTGCAGACATCACCAGTATTCCCACGATAAATGCCCCAAAATTTAACACCATGGTGGACACCACTAAATAACAGTAATAAGAACTAGAAAGAGTCACACAGCACTTAAGTAACAACCAAAAACTTTATTGAAAAATTTTTTTTCAAAACTTTATTTTTCCGTACATATAGAGGATAAATTAAATTTAACAAACTGAACACAAAACAACAAGGCGGAAGACTCCTGTTGGGTCCATTAATGTCGACGACACAGCCTGGAAAATAAAGCACAAAATAAGGACGTGTGTAATGCGCATATCAAAGGAGTGAGACACAGAGAAAGAGAGAAGAAAAAAAAAGCCAGAGAGAAAAAGAGAGGGAAGGGAAGAAAGGGAGTGAGAAAGGGAGAAGGGAGAGAGAGTGAGAGAGATAGACGGAAAGGAAGGAAGAGCGTGAGAGAGAGTGAAGAGAGGGAAGTGAGAGAGGAAGTAGAGAGAGAGAGAGAGAGACACTGCCGCCCCTGCGCATCCATGACCAAATAATTACCTGCTGCCACCGGAGTGTCTACCAGTGGGCACTCCACGTGCCCATGAAAGCTCCAGGGCCCGGTCCCGCCACCATGGCTTGGTAGACATTATGTGGACGCGCTCCGCGGCCCAGCAGATCCCACACATGTCGCTGAGTCCTGAGTCATCAATGGCGGAGACCACATCAGCTTTTGGTGCCGCTAACCCTGTGCAATGCAAGTCAGCGACACGTGGTGGTAGGCCGCTGACGGCCATACAACTTAGGGTGCGACTAAACCTGTGCAACTCAAGTCCACGCCATGTGGTGGTAGGCCCTTGATGGCCACATCAGCTTCGGGTGGCACTAACCCTGTGCAACTCAAGTCCACACCACATGGTGGTAGGCCCCTGATGGCCACATCAGCTTCGGGTGGCAGTAACCCTGTGCAACTCAAGTCCGCGCCACATGGTGGTAGGCCCCTGACGGCCACATCATCTTCGGGTGGCACTAACCCTGTGTAACTCAAGTCCACGCCACGTGGTGGTAGGCCCCTGATGGCCACATCAGCTTTGGGTGGCAGTAACCCTGTGCAACTCAAGTCCGCGCCACGTGGTAGTATGCCCCTGACGGCCATACAGCTCAGGGTGCGACTAACCCTCTGCACAAGTTTTCATGGACTCTTTATGATTGAGACCCGTGGAGTGTCCGCCATCCAGTCACCACCGGCAATAAAGGATGTGACGTTGTCGATCCATTATATTTGTGTGGTTTGATGGCCTGTGATGCATGTGCCGGATGGGTGTGGTGTGTGTGCAAACCTGCCCTCAGGGAGTGGCCGTGACATGTTGACAACTAGATCACTGACCTGCACACCAACAGCGAGTACGCCTGCGACAGGTAGCTATGTGGGGGGTGTGAAAACCTGTTTTCTCAATGGATTTTCCATAGGAAACTTTAGACAAGGCTACAGGTCAAACTGCTGAACGGAATTACGCCAAATTTGGTAGGGAGAAAGGTCTTGGTCCAGAAAGCGCGCATTCTCGCATCGAGTGAAAATATAAAAGAAAGGTCCTGGGGGCAATTTAATATACCGGAGCTCTGTCTGTGCGAGATAAACCTTTCACGCTCCCTCTGCCCAACATCACCACTTCTCAGCTATGCCATTAGAAGCCAGTCCGTCGGCTCGCAGCTGTCTACCTTTGCGAGCTAGTACGCTGCTGTGCCTGTACCTCTGCGAGCTACTACGCTGCTGTTCCTTTGGGAGCGGACGGCTCGTAGTACTGCGTCTGTGAGTCGAGCGGACGGGCCGCAGTTGTCCCTCTACGAGCCTGGGTGCGAACTGTTCATAAGTCACACTACATAAGCATTGAAAAGCAATTTTGTGATTCAGTCCGTCAGCTGGCATCTGTCCGAGGCATTTCTGAAAACATACCGGAGTTCTTTCTGTGAGAGATACCCCTTTCACGCTGCCTCTTCCCACATCAGCAGGTAACGCACCCTCTTCCCACATTAGCAACATACCCCCAACAACATTCTTGGGCCCGGAATTGTCCGTGTGCGGTTGGACAAACAATAATCTTAGTCATGTATAGATTTACATATAAAACATTTTATTTAAACAAAACAACAAATAAAACTGAAGGGAGTCTGGTGCTGTGGTCGCTGCCACAAAGTTGGGATCACTGCAATTCAGGGCTCAGGACACAGTTCCACATGTGGGATCGGCTTGTATTGAACAGGGTTAGTGGCACCATGTGTCGCGCCTTGTGTTGTACAGGGTTAGTGGCACCACGTGTCGCCGGCCTTGCATATGGAAATATGCCTCACTGATCGAAGGGAGTCTGGTGCTGTGGTCGCTGCCACAGACTTGGGGTCACTGCCATTCAGGACTCAGGACACAGTTCCACATGTGGGATCGGCTTGTATTGAACAGGGTTAGCGGCACCACGTGTCACGTCTTGTGTTGTACAGGGTTAGTGGCACCACGTGTCTCCGGCCTTGCATATGGAAATATGCCTCACTGATCGAAGGGAGTCTGGTGCTGTGGTCGCTGCCACAGACTTGGGGTCACTGCCATTCAGGTCTCAGGACACAGTTCCACATGTGGGATCGGCTTGTGTTGAACAGGGTTAGCGGCACCACGTGTCGCCGGCTTGTGTTGAACAGGGTTAGTGGCACCACGTGTTGCAGATTGTGTTGAACAGGTTTAGTGGCACCACGTGTCACCGGCCTTGTATATGGAAATATGCCTCACTGATTGAAGGGAGTCTGGTGCTGTGGTCACTGCCACGGACTTGTGGTCACTGCAATTCAGGACTCAGGACACAGTTCCACATGTGGGATCGGCTTGTGTTGAACAGGGTTAGTGGCACCACGTGTTGCCGGCTTTTGTTGTTCAGGGTTAGTGGCACCACCTGTAGCCGGCCTTGCATATGGAAATATGCCTCACTGATTGAAGGGAGTCTGGTGCAGTGGTCGCTGCCACAGACTTGGGTTCACTGCCATTCAGGACTCAGGACACAGTTCCACATGTGGGATCGGCTTGTGTTGAGCAGGGTTAGTGGCACCACGTGTCGCCGGCTTGTGTTGAACAGGGTTAGTGGCACCACGTGTCGCCGGCTTGTGTTGAACAGGGTTAGTGGCACCACGTGTTGCAGATTGTGTTGAACAGGTTTAGTGGCACCACGTGTCACCGGCCTTGCATATGGAAATATGCCTCACTGATCGAAGGGAGTCTGGTGCTGTGGTCACTGCCACGGACTTGTGGTCACTGCAAT
This sequence comes from Calotriton arnoldi, assembly GCA_963921515.1. NCBI lineage: Eukaryota > Metazoa > Chordata > Amphibia > Caudata > Salamandridae > Calotriton > Calotriton arnoldi. The sequence continues at coordinate 681,224 of CAWUFW010009359.1, forward strand.
TCAGGACTCAGGACACAGTTCCACATGTGGGATCGGCTTGTGTTGAACAGGGTTAGTGGCACCACGTGTTGCCGGCTTGTGTTGTTCAGGGTTAGTGGCACCACCTGTAGCCGGCCTTGCATATGGAAATATGCCTCACTGATTGAAGGGAGTCTGGTGCTGTGGTCGCTGCCACAGACTTGGGTTCACTGCCATTCAGGACTCAGGACACAGTTCCACATGTGGGATCGGCTTGTGTTGAGCAGGGTTAGTGGCACCACGTGTCGCCGGCTTGTGTTGAACAGGGTTAGTGGCACCACGTGTCGCGGCTTGTGTTGAACAGGGTTAGTGGCACCACATGTCCAAAATTCGAATTGCGAGCTCTGCTGCCTGCAGTGTAGACTCCTAATGAGTGTTTGTTTGCACTTGAAGATGAATTTGGTGATTTTACTAAAGCTATAACTGATATAAAAAAAGTTCTTGAAGCAAGGATACTAAAAGGATATTATGTAGGTTTTAGGCCTGTGATAGTTACTTGCCTACTGGACTCTGTAATTAATGAATCAAGACTTAATTTTAATTGTGAACCCTGATGACCGCAGTGTAGGCCAAAGGTAGCGGTCAGCAAAGGCCCATAGCCACGTGGCGTTGAGTTGAGGTGCACAGTAAGTGGCACCAGAAGCATTGAGAATGTATGAGCCTGTGATGCTGCTTGGTGCGGACGGGCCGCACAGGGAGCAACGTCTCTTGCCTACTGGACTGCGTCATCTGCAATTGCGACTGTATCTGAATTGTGAGCCCTGCTGACCGCAGTGTAGGCCAGAGGTAGCGGTGAGCAAGGGCCCACAGCCACGTGCATAGGTTGGTGGCCCCACCGGACTGCATAGTTCAGGTTCAGTGGCACCACGTGTCGCCGGCCTTCCATATGCAAATACGCCTCATTAATCGAAGGGAGTCTGGTGCTGTGGTCGCTGCCACGAAGTTGGGGTCACTGCCATTCAGGAGTCAGGACACAGTTCCACATGTGGTATCGGCTTGTGTTGAACAGGGTTAGTGGCACCACGTGTCGCGCCTTTGTGTTGTACAGGGTTAGTGGCACCACCTGTAGCCGGCCTTGCATATGGAAATATTCCTCACCGATCGAAGGGAGTCTGGTGCTGTGGTTGCTGCCATGGACTTGGGGTCACTGCCATTCAGGACTCAGGACACAGTTCCACATGTGGGATCGGCTTGTGTTGAACAGGGTTAGTGGCACCACGTGTTGCCAGCTTGTGTTGAACAGGGTTAGTGGCACCACGTGTCGCGGCTTGTGTTGAACAGGGTTAGTGGCACCACATGTCCACATGCCTGCAGTTTAGACTGCTAATGAGTGTTCGTTTGCACTTGAAGATGAATTTGGTGATTGTACTAAAGCTATAACTGATATAAAAAAAAGTTCTTGAAGCAAGGATACTAAAGGGATATTAAGTAGATTTTAGGCCTGTGATAGTTACTTGCCTACTGGACTCTGTAATTAATGAATCAAGACTTAATTTTAATTGTGAGCCCTGATGACTGCAGTGTAGGCCAGCGGTAGCGGTCAGCAAGGGCCCATAGCCACGTGACGTTGACTTGAGCTGCACAGATTGGGAGCATACAGTCTTCTTAACCGATTATACTCTCTTACACAATTTGCATCGGCACTAATCTTGAATTCTTAGCCCTGCTAACCACATTGTAGGCCGGAGGCAGCGGTCATCAAGGGCCCACAGCCACGTGGCGTTGACTTGAGCTGCACAGAGTTAGTGGTACTTGAAGCACTTAGCGTGTGCGCAGTCAGCGATGATGCGTGGTCCGGGCTGGCTGCACTGGTAGCAATGTCTGTTGCCTACTGGACTGCATCATCTGCAATCGCGAGTCGCTCTGAATTGTGAGCCCTACTCACTGCAGTGGAGGCAGGAGGCAGCGGGGAGGAATGGCCCTCAGGCACGTGTTGTTGACTTGAGCAATGTCTCTTGTCTACTGGACTGCGTCATCTGCAATCTCGACTCCATCTGAATTGTGAGCCCTACTGACCGCAGTGTAGGCTGGAGGCAGCGGTCAGGAAGGGCCCACAGCCATATGTTTTTGACTTCAGCAATGTCTCTTGCCTACTGGACTGCGTCATCTGCAATCGCGACTCAATCTGAATTGTGAGCCTTGCTGTCCGCAGTGTATATCGAAGGCAGTAGTTTGTACAGACATAAGTCCGCGGTGCTGTGCCGCTGGGGGCCTGTGTGGCGGAAGCCAGCTATCGGCTGAAGAGGCTGGCGGTCTTGTTGGTGGCCTCATGGCAGGGTGAGGGGCGCCACAAGGGCAGATGCTTTGGCCTTCCCACAAGTGAACCACGCCCAGAGCTCCGGCCTTTTTATTCACACTCCTACGCTGAAGTGGCGTACGTCGGACCAGCCCACTCCGGTTACGCTTATGCTTACAGGGGGGGACAACACAGCTACATGACTGAGATCTTCCCTAGTGTTTGACGTAACATGTTTGCGTCCACTGTCCACAACACTACAAGCACCAGTAGTATTTGTGCACATGGAGAGGTGTGTGTTCTGCATACTGAGATGTGTCCAGCACATCACCGCTACACTTTGCATTGTGTGCATTGTTAAACATGGGTGAATTGCTTCCTTCACATATAGTTTGTTCACACCTGTCCCAATATTCAGCTATTGTGTGGCTGAGGGGCCATGCCGTTTTCGGAAAGTTTGTTGTCTTGTTCTGCGCTGCCTCAGTGGTAGAGGGGGGGTGTCCTGGGGGTGGTGGTGGGTATTGTGGCGTTCTTGGGTGTCGGAGCTGCTTGATCAGTAGGTCTATGACATGTGTTGGTCTTCAGATGTGGCTCTGGGCTGGGCTCCCTTTCATACTGTATGTAGTTGTTTAATATTTAAAAAACAAGAAGACGTTATATAGTTTAAATAACAAATAAAAAAAATTACAGTAGAGAGAGGGGTGGTACGGGGGGGGAGGTCCTGAGGGTTGTGGCAGTAAGTGTTGTGTCCTTCTTGGGTGTCGGAAAAAACTATAGGTTAAATGAACATTATAATTAGAAGTTAGCATTAAAAAAAACATTGAAATTCACTGAAAAACCATAGGTTTCAGGGACATTATAGATAGAAATTAGTATTTAAAAAACCTTTGAAATTCACTGAAAAAACCATAGGTTTCAGGCACGTTATAGTTAGAAATTAGCATTTAAAAAACCTCAGAAATTCACTGAAAAAACCATAGGTTTCAGGGACGTTATAGTTGTAGGAGAGTAGGATCTGCTTCACATGGGTACCCCCACTTTTTGCTGATGCTTCACTGTTTTTTGACATTAGTCTGGCTGGGGCCCTGCTAATCAGAACCCCAGCCTAGCTGCTTAATCTCTAAAATGGTTTCCATGTGCCTTAGGCACATCACTGATTGGAATCTGGATTGCCCTTATAAGTCCCTAGTATATGGTATACTATGTACCAAGGGCATAGGTACCTCAGAGGCCTGCCAGGGGCTGCAGCATGTATTAAGCCACCCCTGGAAGGCCATCCAAACTGACACCACAGGTCTGCTACTGCAGCCTGGGTAAGGTGGTGCATGCACCCCTTACTGTGATATAGGTTACCTATATCACTAAATACATACACACATATAAACCTATAAGTCACTCCTAAGGCAGGCCTTAACAATCCTAAAGGCAGAGTGCATGGTTCCTATGTGAGAGGGTGCCCTGCATGAGCAGGGCCCCTCTGCAGCGTTCGGAGACCCTTCTCTGATGCTGTTTGTAGTGCAGCCTGACCATATACTCTTAAGCGCATTATAACCTCGCGTTAAATGCTAACTTTGGAATGGCTGCACCTAAACATGTCGTGTTTGGTGTCAAACATCTTGGAATACTACCCCCCGCCAATTCTGGTGGTGGGGGTAGCATTCCACCCTTCTAGAGGGAGAGACATGTTAACTCTGGTTAGCCCGGTAACTTCTTTCCAAAGCCCTGGCATCACAAAATGGATGCTGCTGCCACAGACACGAGTCTGGCCTCCTGCTGCTGGACGAAACTCCGGCAGGGGAGGCCTGGACAATAGGTTTCCTGTCCCAGGGAGGTGTGACCACCTCCCCAGACAGGATAATGTGTATTGGGGCTGGGCGGGAGCACTTTCGGGTGCTTTGAAGTCCTGCGCTGGGGGCACACTTGGTGTCCCTGTGCATACCCCAGTTCAAACCGGATCAGGGGCTTGCAGCCCCTGCTTTGGCGCGAACTGGACAAAGGAAAGGGTGTAGCCACCCCTCTGCCCTGACCCACCCATAGGTGGGGCCACAGAGTAGTCCAACCCCTATACTTAGTATAAGTATAGGAACCCAGTCCTTAGGACTTTAGATTATCCCTGAATGAAACTCTGAAACTGAATCCTGGACCTTCGACGCTCTACTCACGATTAGAGGACAGAAGAATCTCCCTTGTGGTCAAGGAGTGACTCCCCTGCTTGGCAGGCACCAAAGAAGCATCTGTCCAGTTCGCATTTCTGAAGCACCCGCCGGACGCCAAAGTCATCGCATCACCAGAGGTGGATTCTCAGACTTCCCCGAGGCTACCCTGAGTCCCCAGCAAAGCTGAGGCCCGTGGCTATCGTGGGTGACTTGAGACCGTGACCCCTGGACACCGAGCACATTTGCAAGTGCATCCTCTTCTGGGTATCCCAAGAAGTCGTACTTTGGGCTCCGAGTAGCCCTAGCCTCCAGCACCAACTGCACCGAAGATCACTGGCCTCCACTCCACGAGTGTCCTGTGAGCCAGATCCACGTGCGGCGTCTCGAGGCTCCTTCACGGTCGCTAGCCCGTTGGCTAGTAGCCCTTAACGAAGGCCAATCTTTTTCTAACTTGGCATCCTGGTTGCTCCAGGCCTGCCCTCACTTACCCTCGATGGGTGAGTTCCCCAGACCTTTCTGGTCTGCACCATCGACGATCCTCTGTATCGAGACTTGCCGTTGCCAAGGCTTGTTGGGTCCAATCCGGTCGCCGACACCTCAGCACTCGACAAACATCGTGTACCAGCCCGAATCCTGCTCCTGGTCTCCGTCAAAGCCTCCTGAACCTCGTGGCTGAAGAGTCAAGACGACCGTCAATGCACCTGAAGCACTCGACATCGGTGGGCATCTGTCCATCGCCTTCCTGGTCACTGAGTGACCCAGACTCTGTCCCCTCTGCTTTCAGGTTCTTCAGAACTCCGATCCACTCTTGGATCCACCCGGACACTTTTCACTTGGTCGCCAGCAGCACTTTGCAGCAGATCGCCATTCAAATCGACGACGAAACCCGACCCCGAAAGGCACCTATGCACCCGGCTTCCCTGGGTGAGGTAACACGAGTACTCCGGTGCTCCCGTGGGTAGAGACTCTTCAAAGTCCTAGATCTCAAAGGGTTTGCTCCAAGTCCTCCTTTAAGTGTCCCTTTCCTTTAATTTCCCGATCACGACTTTCTCCATAGAAGTCAACGGCGTATCGCGGTTGTGTATTTACACTGCACGCGTCCCCGTGGGTCCCCTGTGTCACTACCTTGGGTGGTTCCTTGTGGTCCAAGCACTTCTAGAGGCTCTAGGCCTAGTGTCTAGTTCAGTCGTGGTTCTTATACCACTTTATTGGTATATGGTTTGGTACGCCCCTAGGGCCCAAACGTGTATTTGTGCTATTACTGTGTTTAAATAACTTCTAACTTATGTACTTCGAACTCTAGCCTCATAAAGAGACTAGAGGGGTGTGTTTAGCAATAAATACATATATTTTGAATATATACCTGGTGTGGTGCTCTTTCATTTGGTCACTCAAGAGATTATAGACAGGTAAAACAAGCTGCTTTACATTCCTTCAAGACTTAGCCTGAAGGCTGCTCTCCATAGCTACCACTAGGATAGCTTTCAATAAGGTTGTCTTTAACCTATCTCCAATAAGGGGTTGTTTGGACTGGTGCAAGGTGCCCAATATAATTAGTGGACAGCATATACCAGGCCAACTTCTCACAATAGTTAGTTGGACATTTCACTCATACAAAACCATAGAAATTCCACCGTTATAGTTAGTTCCGCTAACTATAACTCGCGCCCCCGCAATGCACTGCTGATGACGTCACATATTACATCATTCATGACATGGTCAGTGACATCACTGATGACATCACTGATGACATCTCAAATAACATCACTGAAGACATCACTGATGACATCATCCAGTGAATGTGGTTTTCTTTAAAATTTAAATATATATTATATATATATACCGAGTTATAGTTAGCTGAACTAACTATAACGGTGGAATTTCTATGGTTTTGTATGAGTGAAATGTCCAACTAACTATAACATCCGTGAAACCTATGGTTTTTTCAGTGAATATATATATATGCAAAAGCTTCATGAAAGGGTTTCAATGCTTTTGCATTTGACTCGTGAGGGACATCTAGTAACGACTAGTGGAACTGCAGCTTGATGTATTAATAATTTCAATGCTTTTGCATTTGACTCGTGAGGGACATCTAGTAACGACTAGTTGAACTGCAGCTCTTTGTAGAATTATTTTGATATTGGACACTATAATATTCACTGCCCACTGCTAATCTCGTCCCATAATGCTTTGCAGGGCCTTTTGTTGGGATTGTATTTTTGCCCATAACTGTGCTTGGGGTAGTCCTAGGAGGAAGGGACCACCACTGAATCATTCAGCATGATATGCTCTTTGTGTTCAAGGCATCTTCTTGGTCCTCCCCCTAGGTTAGGGGAGACCCCAAAATCATCACCTCTCTCATTGCCTGATATTTTCATTCTCAAAGTTCATTTTTGTGAATTGGTTATATGCTTTTTAGCATGTAAAATTGCTTTATCAAAGCATTTGTAGGTGTTGATGATTTTGCTGCTACGCTACGTCAATTAGCACAGTTTTTGCACTGTGCTACTGCAATGTGCGTAGTAGCACAAACTACGCATGCTCCGTGAGCGTAGCGTAGTACTACGCCCAGGGTTAGCTACAACGGTCTTCAAGAGGACCTGTGATGGATGCCGCTTCTGCCTTCCGTACACTGGAGGCAGCACATGGGTCACGCAGTACGGTCATACTGCGAAGGGACGCACACTCGTTGACCTCTCATGGCACTGCTCCACACTTCGGGGACAACGCTTTCCATTAGCTGTGTTTTCTAATGACGTGTCGCGCCGGCCCCGTCCAACAGCAGAACCCCTTTAGATCCAAACAGACGCTTCCACTCTCTCACCGGTAGTGAAACCAGGCCACGCGGACACTTTCACAATACAACAGCCGGAAATGCACTTTTCGGTAAAAAAAACACATTCCTTCCTCCTAATTTATCAAATAAACGACTCACTGAAGAACAGGGACAAGCTTTGATCGGTAAACAGCCGTTACAATGACTTTTTTACTTCGCGATACTATTACAACGCATGCATTACCAAGCATGCGTTGTACATCGTAAAAGTCATTACTACGCATTTTTTAGAACGCATGGTCATTTAACACGCATGCCTTTACAACAAATTTTGTTGTCAAGGTATGTATGGTAAATGACCATGAGTTCTAAAAAAATGAAGACGATCCATGTCGTTGTTGTGAGAAGTTGGCCTGGCATATGCTGTCCACTAATTATAGTGGGCACCTTGCACCAGTCCAAACAACCCCTTATTGGAGTTAGGTTAAAGACAACCTTATTGAAAGCTATCCTAGTGGTAGCTATGGAGAGCAGCCTTCAGGCTAAGTCTTGAAGGAATGTAAAGCAGCTTGTTTTACCAGTCTATAATCTCTTGAGTGACCAAATGAAAGAGCACCACACCAGGTATATATTCAAAATATATGTATTTATTGCTAAACACACCCCTCTAGTCTCTTTATGAGGCTAGAGTTCGAAGTACATAAGTTAGAAGTTATTAAATCACAGTAATAGCACAAATACACGTTTGGGCCCTAGGGGCGTACTCAAACCATATACCAATAAACTGGTATGCGAACCACGACTGAACTAGACACTAGGCCTAGAGCCTCTAGAAGTGCTTGGACCACAAGGAACCACCCAGGGTAGTGACACAGGGGACCCACGGGAGACGCGTGCAGTGTATGTACACAACCGCGATACGCCGTTAACTTCTATGGAGAAAGTTGGGATCGGGAAATTAGAGAAAAGGGACACTTAAAAGAGGACTAGGACAAAACCCTTTGAGATCTAGGACTTTGAAGAGTCTCTACCCATGGGAGCACCGGAGTACTCGTGTTACCTCTCCCAGGGAAGCCGGGCGCATAGGTGCCTTTCGGGGTTGGGTTTCGTCGTCGTTTCGAATGGCGATCTGCTGCAAAGTGCTGCTGGCGACCAAGAGAAAAGTGTCCGGGTGGATCCAAGAGTGGATCGGAGTTCTGAAGAACCTGAAAGCAGAGGGGACAGAGTCTGGGTCACTAGCCAGTGACCAGGAAGGCGATGGACAGATGCCCACCGATGTCGAGTGCTTCAGGTGCGTTGACGGTCGTCTTGACTCTTCAGCCACGAGGTCCAGGAGGCGTTGTCGGCGACCAGGAGCAGGATTCGGGCCGGTACACGATGTCTGTCGAGTGCTGAGGTGTCGGCGACCGGATTGGACCCAACAAGCCTTGGCAACGGCAAGTCTTGGTGAAGATGTAGATCGTCGATGGTGCAGACCAGCAAGGTCTGTGGAACGCACCCAGCGAAGGTAAGTGAGGGCAGGCCTGGAGCAACCAGGATGCCAAGTAAGAAAAAGATTGGCCTTCGTTAAGGGCTACTAGCCAACAGGCTAGCGACCGCGAAGGAGCCTCGTGATACCGCACGTGGAGCTGGCTTACAGGACACTCGTGGAGTGGGGGCCAGTGATCTTCGGTGCAGGTGGTGCTGGAGGCTAGGGCTACTCGGAGCCCAAAGCACGACTTCTTGGAAGACCCAAAAGAGGATGCACTTGCAAATGTGCTGGGTGTCCAGGGGTCACGGTCTCAAGTCACCCACGATAGCCACGGGCCTCAGCTTTGCTGGGGACTCAGGGTAGCCTCGGTGAAGTCTGAGAATCTACCTCTGGTGATGCGATGACTTCGGCGTCCGACGGGAGCTTCAGAAATGCGAACCGGACAGATGCTTCTTTGGTGCCTGCCAAGCAGGGGAGTCACTCCTTGACCCCAAGGGAGATTCTTCAGTCCTCTAATCTTGTCGTAGAGCGTCGAAGGTCCAGGATTCAGTTTCAGAGTTTCGTCCAGGTATAATCTAAAGTCCTAAGGACTGGGTTCCTACCTTTATTCTAAAAATAGGGGTTGGACTACTCTGTGGCCCCACCTATGGGTGGGTCAGGGCAGAGGGGTGGCTACACCCCTTTCCCTTTGTCCAGTTTGCGCCAAAGCAGGGGCTGCAAGCCCTGATCCGGTTTGAACCTGGGTATGCACAGGGACACCAAATGTGCCCCCAGTGCAGGACTTCAAAGCACCCGAAGTGCTCCCGCCCAGCCCCAATACACATTATCCTGTCTGGGGAGGTGGTCACACCTCCCTGGGACAGGAAACCTATTGTACAGGCCTCCCTGCCGGAGTTTCGTCCAGCAGCAGGAGGCCAGACTCGTGTCTGTGGCAGCAGCATCCATTTTGTGATGCCAGGGCTCTGGAAAGAAGTTACCGGACTAGTCAGAGTTAGCATGTCTTTCCCTCTAGAAGGGTGGAATGCTACCCCTGCCGCCAGGATTGGCGGGGGGTAGTATTCCAAGATGTTTGACACCAAACACGACATGTTTAGGTGCAGCCATTCCATAGTTAGCATTTTACCGCGAGGATATAATGCGTTTAAGAGTATATGGTCAGGATGCACTACAAACAGCATTAGAGATGGTCTCCGAACGCTGCAGAGGGGCCCTGCTCATGCAGGGGCACCCTCTCACATAGGAACCATGCACTCTGCCTTTAGGATTGATAAGGCCTGCCTTAGAGTGACTCATAGGTTTATATGTGTGTATGCATTTTGTGATATAGGTAACCTACATCACAGTAAGGGTGCATGCACCACCTTACCCAGGCTGCAGTAGCAGACCTGTGGTGTCAGTTTGGATGGCCTTCCAGGGGTGGCATAATATATGCTGCAGCCCCTGGCAGGCCTCTGAGGTACCTATGCCCTTGGTACATAGTGCCTAAGGCACATGGAAACCATTTAGAGAGGAAGCAGCTAGGCTGGGGTTCTGATTAGCAGGGCCCCAGCCAGACTAATGTCGAACAACAGTGAAGCATCAGAAAAAAGTGGGGGTACCCATGTGAAGCAGATCCTACTCTCCTACACAACCCCCCCCCCAAACGTAGGGACATTAAACTAACCTTGCCCAGTTAAGTCTTCATGTTCTAAGTGGAAATACCTAGAGAGTCCATCTGCATTCGCATGGTTACTCCCAGGCCTATGTTCCACTATAAAGTCCATCCCCTGTAGGGAAATGGACCACCTAAGGAGTTTGGGGTTTTCACCCTTCATTTGTTTTAGCCATAAGAGGGGCTTATGGTCTGTCTGAACCAGGAAGTGTGTACCAAACAAGTATGGCCTCAGCTTCTTCAGAGCCCAGACCACAGCAACAGCCTCCCTCTCTATGGCTGACCAACGTTTCTCTCTAGGGGTCAGCCTTCTGCTAATAAAAGCTACTGGCTGATCCTGACCTTCTTCATTCAATTGTGACAGTACAGCCCCTACCCCCAATTCAGATGCATCAGTTTGAACAATGAACTTCTTGGAGTAATCAGGACTCTGCAGAATTGGAGCAGTGCACATGGCCTGCTTGAGGTCATCAAATGCCTTTTGACAGCTAACTGTCCACTGAACCTTTTTGGGCATTTTCTTAGAAGTTAAGTCATTCAGGGGTGTCACTATTGATCCATACCCCTTGACAAATCTCCTATAGTACCCAATCAGGCCTAAGAAGGCTCTCACCTGAGTCTGGGTAGTGGGAGCAGTCCAGTCCATGATGGTCTGGATCTTGCTCTGCAAAGGTTGAACCTGGCCTCCACCCACAAGGTGGCCCAGGTACACAACCTGACTCTGCCCTATCTGGCACTTAGTGGCCTTGATAGTCAGGCCTGCCTTTTGCAGGGCCTGTAAAACATTCCTGAGGTGGACCAGGTAATCCTCCCAGGTGGAGCTAAAGACAGCAATATCATCTAGATATGCTGCACTATAGGCTTCCAGTCCTGTGAGAATTGTATTCACCAACCTCTGGAAAGTGGCAGTGCATTCTTCAGACCAAAGGGCATTACCACAAATTGATAATGCCCACTAGGGGTTGAGAATGCTGTTTTGGGCTTTGCAGTATCAGCTAGTCTGATCTGCCAGTAGCCAGCTGTTAGGTCAAATGTGCTGAGATATTTGGCAGAGGCCAAAGTATCTATGAGCTCATCTGCCCTGGGTATTGGATGGGCATCAGTCCTAGTGACTGCATTGAGACCCCTGTAGTCTACACAGAACCTCATCTCTCTCTTTCCACCACTGGTGTGAGGTTTCGGTACAAGGACTACTGGACTAGCCCAAGGGATATCTGAGGGTTCAATCACTCCCAATTCCAACATTTTCTGGACTTCAGTCCTGATACAGTCCCTGACATGGTCAGGTTGCCTATAAATCTTGTTTTTAATAGGCAGACTGTCCCCAGTGTCCACTTCATGAGTGCACCAGGTGGTCTGACTGGGTGTCAGTGAAAACATATGTCTAAACTGATTGAGGACTTGCCTGCAATAAGTTTGTTGCTGGGTAGTGAGGCTGCCTGCCAAGGCTACACCATCAACTGACCCATCGTCAGGGTTCTGTGAGAGCAGGTCAGGGAGTGGGTCACTCTCTTCCTCCTGCCCTTCATCAGTAGCCATGAGCAAGCCCATGTCTGCCCTGTCCACATATGGTTTCAGTCTGTTGACATGGAGAACCCTGTGGGGACTCCTGGGTGTTCCTAGGTCCACTAAATAAGTGACCTCACCCTTCTGCTCAACAATAGTGTGGGGTCCACTCCATTTATCTTGGAGAGCTGCTGGGGCCACTGGCTCCAACACCCACACCTTCTGCCCTGGCTGGTAAACAGTCAGAACAGCCTTTTGGTCATGCCAGGCCTTCTGAAGTTCCTGGCTAGCCTCAAGGTTTTTGGTTGCCTTTTTCATGTACTCAGCCATCCTGGAGCGGAGACCAAGTTACATAGTCCACTATATCTTGCTTTGGAGGCTTGAGAGGTAACTCCCATCCTTCCTTCACCAAGCACAGTGGACCCCTCACAGGGTGGCCAAACAGAAGTTCAAAAGGGCTGTAACCAACCCCCTTCTGAGGCACCTCCCTATATGCGAATAAAAGGCAGGGCAAGAGTATGTCCCATCTACGCCTAAGCTTTTCTGGGAGCCCTTTAATCATGCAATTCAAGATTTTGTTGAATCTCTCAACTAAACCATTGCATTGTGGGTGATAGGGTGTGGTGAACGTATAAGTCACTCCACACTCCTTCCACATTGCTTTTAAGTACCCAGACATGAAGTTAGCATCCCTGTCTGATACTACCTCCTTAGGAAAGCCCACTCTTGAGAAGATTCCCAGGAGGGCCCTTGCCACCACAGGTGCTGTAGTGGTCCTGAGGGGAATAGCTTCTGGGTACCTGGTGGCATGATCCACTACCACCAGGATAAACCTGTGCCCAGAGGCTGTTTGGGGATCCATGGGACCAACAATGTCAATCCCTACCCTTTCAAAGGGCACCCCCACCACAGGTAGTGGTATCAGGGGGCCTTTGTAGTGCCACCTGCTTTGCCACTGGCTTGGCAGGTTACACAGGAGCGACAAAACTCCTTACTGTCTTCAGACATGTGGGGCCAGTGAAAGTGAGGGACAATTCTGTCCCAAGTCTTGTTCTGGCCCAGGTGACCTGCTAAGGGAATATCATGGGCTAGGGTCAATAGGAAGCCCCTGAACTTCAAAGGTATTACCAACCTCCTGGTAGCACCAGGCTTGGGGTCCCTACTCTCTGAGTACAGGAGTCCATCATCCCAATACACTGTATGGGGACCACTAGCTTTCCCAGCAGCCTCAGCAGCAGCTTGCTGTCTGAGGGGTTCAAGGGAGGGCAGCTCTGCTGCTCCTGGCTCAGATCTGCCCTATAAGGTCCACCTGTCCCCAAGAACTCAACCTGGTCAGGTTCAAGTTCCTCTGGGACAGTTCCTTCTTCAGGGCTGAGATCATCCCCCTCAAGGGACTGATCTTCCTCCTGAGCCAAGGGGGAAGGCACTGCCTTAACCCTACTACTCCTCCTCTAGGAAGGCACTTGGTCCATTCTTCCAGAATCCAAGGCCTGTTCAGTGCTAGACATTTTGGCTTGTGACCTGGTCACAGCAAATACATCTGCAGGGATCCCCAGCATTTCTGCATGGGTCCTGAGCTCCACTTCTGCCCAAGCAGAAGTCTCTAAGTCATTGCCAAGTAAGCATTCGACTGGTAGGTTTGCACTTACCACAACCTTCTTAAGGCCAGTTACCCCTCCCCAGGAGAAGTTAACAACTGCCAGAGTATGGTCTGTTCTGACATTGCTAGCATTGGTCACTTGGTACATCTCACCAAGCATAACTTGCCTAGGAAGCACAAGGTCTTGTGTCACCATTGTGACACTTGCCCCTGTGTCCCTAAATGCCAAAGCCTCACGTCCATTAATTAAAGGCTGTTGTCTGTACTTGCCCAGATTACTGGGACTCACAGTGGAGGTCACATCCATGCCTCCATCACAGACTAACACAGCCTGAGTCAGTTCTCTGACTAGGTCAGAGCCCAACTCAGTTCCCAGGGTGAACCCTACTAAACCCTTTGCTGGAGCACTTCCACCAACTGTACTAGGGGGAACAGGTGCCTTAGGGGCATTGGTGGGTGCTGGACTGGAGTCTTTGGACTTGGTGCAATCACTGGTCCAGTGGGTCTTTTGCTTACAGACCTTGCACCATGGTTTTCTTTGGCCTTTCCCTTTGGTAGATTGTGAATCCCCACCAGAAGAAGATTTTTGGGGGCCTGATGAAGACTTTTGATCTTCACCCTTCTCCCCACCCTTGTCAGAGTTCTTAGCATCTTGCTTCTTGGTTTCCCCACCTTGGTTCTGTACCTTCTGCTTCACCCTGGTTCTGACCCATTTGTCTGCCTTCTTTCCCAATTCTTGGGGAGAGGTCAGATCAGAGTCTACCAGGTATTGATGCAACAGCTGATTTTGACAGTTATTAAGAATCTGCTCCTCATTATCAGATTGTACAATCCTGAGAAGTCACACACCTTACTGCCCATCAACCAGCCTTCCAGAGCCTTGGCAGAACAATCCACATAGTCTACCCAGTCTTGAGTCTGTGCTTTTTGGGTGTCTCTGAACTTCAACCTATACTGTTCAGTGGTTAGGCCAAACCCATCAATAAGAGCACTCTTCAAGACCTTGTAATTATCAGCATCCTCCTCTCTAACAGTGAGGAGCTTATCTCTACCTTTGTCAGCAAAGGAGAGCCACAAGATTGCTGCCCACTGCTCCTGAGGGACCTTCTGTACTTTACAGGCCCTCTCTAATGCAGTTATCCATTTGTGGATATCATCCCCACTCTGGTAGGGAGGGACAATCTTGCTCAGGTTCCTATGGTCATAGGACCTTTCCCTGTCTCTAGGGACATGGCTGCCACCATGGGACTCTAGTCCCAACTTTCTTCTCTCTCTAAGGAGATCTAGGGATTCCCTATCTAAAGCCAATTGCTTTTTTCTGATCTCCAGCTGAGTTTCCTCATACTGGACCAGTCTGGTTCTCCTCTCATGAGAGGATTCCCTCCTGTGAGAGGAGATAGAGCTCCCTATAGAGGTGCCAGAGTGGTTAGACTCCTGAGAAGGAGATCTAGACTTCCTGGGCACACTCTTAATCCTTCCTGGGGGGACAAAGAGGGCATCCTCTTGATCATCCTCCTCATCGTCCACAGGAGGGATTGGGTTTTCCAGGTCAGGGTCATTGTCACCCTCCTGGCCAGTCTCAGAGGGGGGGCTGGGGGTATTGGTACCCCTGGCCTCCTCCTCTGCTCCTGCCCCACCCTCAGCTCCTACCCCTTCAGTCCCCAAGGGCTTACTAAGGTCAAAAGCCACCAACAACTCCTTGAGGTGTTGGGTGGTGGGGCTTTGGCCTGTCCTTATTTTTCTCAAGTTACATAAAGCTCTCAATTCCAAGAATGGGAGTGTATCATACTTGGAGGGTGGAAGCTCAATGGCTTCCTGCAAGGATTCTTTGGATCCTGCCCTTAAAGACATTACTAGTGTGGTGTGGTGTATGCACTACCTACTCTAGTGTGGCCTACTAAACTTTCTTGAGTTGTAGAAAGGGTTGTGCTATCCCTTAACACACAACTTTAAGTTCAGTAGAACTTACTGTATTCTAAGCTTAAATTATATGTACCTTAGGTACCTTTAGTGGTTTTCAGTTGATCAATTCAATTGAGATTATCTGGTAAAACAATAGCAAGCTGGAATCCCACCGCTGCACACCAATGTGAGAAGTTGGCCTGGCATATGCTGTCCACTAATTATAGTGGGCACCTTGCACCAGTCCAAACAACCCCTTATTGGAGATAGGTTAAAGACAACCTTATTGAAAGCTATCCTAGTGGTAGCTATGGAGAGCAGCCTTCAGGCTAAGTCTTGAAGGAATGTAAAGCAGCTTGTTTTACCAGTCTATAATCTCTTGAGTGACCAAATGAAAGAGCACCACACCAGGTATATATTCAAAATATATGTATTTATTGCTAAACACACCCCTCTAGTCTCTTTATGAGGCTAGAGTTCAAGTACATAAGTTAGAAGTTATTAAATCACAGTAATAGCACAAATACACGTTTGGGCCCTAGGGGCGTACCAAACCATATACCAATAAAGTGGTATGCGAACCACGACTGAACTAGACACTAGGCCTAGAGCCTCTAGAAGTGCTTGGACCACAAGGAACCACCCAGGGTAGTGACACAGGGGACCCACGGGAGACGCGTGCAGTGTATGTACACAACCGCGATACGCCGTTAACTTCTATGGAGAAAGTCGGGATCGGGAAATTAGAGAAAAGGGACACTTAAAAGAGGACTAGGACAAAACCCTTTGAGATCTAGGACTTTGAAGAGTCTCTACCCACGGGAGCACCGGAGTACTCGTGTTACCTCACCCAGGGAAGCCGGGTGCATAGGTGCCTTTCGGGGTTGGGTTTCGTCGTCGTTTCGAATGGCGATCTGCTGCAAAGTGCTGCTGGCGACCAAGAGAAAAGTGTCCGGGTGGATCCAAGAGTGGATCGGAGTTCTGAAGAACATGAAAGTAGAGGGGACAGAGTCTGGGTCACTAGCCAGTGACCAGGAAGGCGATGGACAGATGCCCACCGATGTCGAGTGCTTCAGGTGCGTTGATGGTCATCTTGACTCTTCAGCCACGAGGTCCAGGAGGCGTTCTCGGCAACCAGGAGCAGGATTCGGGCCGGTACATGATGTCTGTCGAGTGCTGAGGTGTCGGCGACCGGATTGGACCCAACAAGCCTTGGCAGCGGCAAGTCACGGTGACGATGTAGATCGTCGATGGTGCAGACCAGCAAGGTGTGTGGAACTCACCCAGCAAGGGTAAGTGAGGGCAGGCCTGGAGCAACCAGGATGCCAAGTAAGAAAAGGATTGGCCTTTGTTAAGGGCTACTAGCCAACGGGCTAGCGACCGCAAAGGAGCCTCGTGACGCCGCACGTGGAGCTGGCTTACAGGACACTCGTGGAGTGGGGGCCAGTGATCTTCGGTGCAGGTAGTGCTGGCGGCTAGGGATACTCGGAGCCCAAAGCACGACTTCTTGGAAGACCCAGAAGAGGATGCACTTGCAAATGTGCTCGGTGTCCAGGGGTCACGGTCTCAAGTCACCCACGATAGCCACGGGCCTCAGCTTTGCTGGGGACTCAGGGTAGCCTCGGCGAAGTCTGAGAATCCACCTCTGGTGATGCGATTACTTCGGCGTCCGACGGGAGCTTCAGAAATGCGAACCGGACAGATGCTTCTTTGGTGCCTGCCAAGCAGGGGAGTCACTCCTTGACCCCAAGGGAGATTCTTCAGTCCTCTAATCTTGTCGTAGAGCATCGAAGGTACAGGATTCAGTTTCAGAGTTTCGTCCAGGTATAATCTAAAGTCCTAAGGACTGGGTTCCTACCTTTATTCTAAAAATAGGGGTTGGACTACTCTGTGGCCCCACCTATGGGTGGGTCAGGGCAGAGGGGTGGCTACACCCCTTTCCCTTTGTCCAGTTCGTGCCAAAGCAGGGGCTGGAAGCCCCTGATCCGGTTTGAA
This sequence comes from Calotriton arnoldi, assembly GCA_963921515.1. Classification (NCBI taxonomy): domain Eukaryota; kingdom Metazoa; phylum Chordata; class Amphibia; order Caudata; family Salamandridae; genus Calotriton; species Calotriton arnoldi. The sequence continues at coordinate 698,538 of CAWUFW010009359.1, forward strand.
CTGGGGTATGCACAGGGACACCAAATGTGCCCCCAGTGCAGGACTTCAAAGCACCCGAAAGTGCTCCCGCCCAGCCCCAATACACATTATCCTGTCTGGGGAGGTGGTCACACCTCCCTGGGACATGAAACCTATTGTCCAGGCCTCCCTGCCGGAGTTTCGTCCAGCAGCAGGAGGCCAGACTCGTGTCTGTGGCAGCAGCATCCATTTTGTGATGCCAGGGCTCTGGAAAGAAGTTACCGGACTAGTCAGAGTTAACATGTCTTTCCCTCTAGAAGGGTGGAATGCTATCCCCGCTGCCAGGATTGGCGGGGGGGTAGTATTCCAAGATGTTTGACACCAAACACGACATGTTTAGGTGCAGCCATTCCATAGTTAGCATTTTACCGCAAGGATATAATGCTTTTAAGAGTATATGGCCAGGCTGCACTACAAACAGCATCAGAGATGGTCTCCGAACGCTGCAGAGGGGCCCTGCTCATGCAGGGGCACCCTCTCACATAGGAACCATGCACTCTGCCTTTAGGATTGATAAGGCCTGCCTTAGGAGTGACTTATAGGTTTATATGTGTGTATGCATTTCGTGATATAGGTAACCTACATCACAGTAAGGGGTGCATGCACCACCTTACCCAGGCTGCAGTAGCAGACCTGTGGTGTCAGTTTGGATGGCCTTCCAGGGGTGGCATAATATATGCTGCAGCCCCTGGCAGGCCTCTGAGGTACCTATGCCCTTGGTACATAGTATACCATATACTAGGGACTTATAAGGGCACTCCAGATCCCAATCAGTGATGTGCCTAAGGCACATGGAAACCATTTAGAGAGGAAGCAGCTAGGCTGGGGTTCTGATTAGCAGGGCCCCAGCCAGACTAATGTCGAACAACAGTGAAGCATCAGAAAAAAGTGGGGGTACCCATGTGAAGCAGATCCTACTCTCCTACAAGTTTATTATTTTCCTTGCCCTGGCTGTGTGCTACCTCTACAATCTAGGGGCCTCACAACCACTTGTTCAAAGGAGCTGAAGGAGCTGTGACCCCGCTGTTGCATGCCCTTCTCCCCCCAGTTGACTCTACATTCCCTTTCTCCAGGCTGTCAAAATATGTCGAGATTGCATCTCAATAGACTGACAAAGTAAAAGCTTCTATCTTTGCCAGTCGTATATCAATGGGTGCTAAGAGTGATTTTTTACCATATCTTCAATTTTTAATAACAAATTAGGCCCAATTTGCCCCATCGCTCCACCTGATCTAGAGAAACTGACCCCACAGTCCTCTTGGCTCGTAAGCGCAGCCTTTTCCCTCCTCCTCTCTTCCTTTTAACCGGGGGTTCAGTCAAAAATGTGCTCTTCATCTCGATCCCCTTCGAGGCCATCTGGATAAATCAAAGCTACATTTGTCATGATAGGTTCCATCTCGCTGTAAGTGGGTATATGAGTATCTGAGTAGGTGTATGAGTCTCTGATAAGGGTGGGTGGTAAACTCTGGCAGTTGGAACACAGAGTTCAGCAAAATCTCTGCCAACCACCAGCAGAGCGGAGTTTACCTGCAACCTCACCCCTAGACTTCATCTCCCAGGAGTAGTGTGCCAGGAGGCACGTTTGCAGAGTAGTTGAGAAAGGGGGCAGGGCCTCCAATGAAGTCTGAGAAATCCCGCTGTGTGGGACTAACTGCTGCCAATATTAGGGGTTCTTGGCCCCCAACGACCCTAGTGGCCAAGGGGACTTCATCCCCCAACCAGTAGGGTGCCAGAAGGTGCATTTGCAGAGTAGTTGAGCAAGGGGGCGGGGCCTCTGATGAGGTCTGAGTCATCTAGCTGTTGGGGACTTACTTGTAGCAAAAATAGGGGTTCCTGGCCCCAACGACCCTCAGCAGCCAAGGGGTCTTCATGAATATTGTAGCTGTTTCATGTTCAAAGTTATAGATTAAAGTTTATAATAATACTTTGACATTTTCTAGGATACAGCTATAGCCCGGTGAATGAAAATAACTTTTTGGGGTTATCCCTGGAGAAACATGCCAACTTGAATTCTGTATATGTTCCATTTTTAAATATCAGGGACACTACTTTGTGGGCAACAGAGTGTACTTAGGGGTGACTTATTAATATTTAAAAGCAGAGATTTCCACAAGTCAAAAAGGGTTATTTTGACAGGTTTGACAGCAGGTTTTAGGCTGCTGTAGTCAGTCTACACATGGTAGGCCTGAAGCCATTTCTAACAGACCAAATGCATGGATAGCACAATAGGTGCTGCATCCACAGGTGCCATTTAACTTCCAAGTCCTGAGCACATTTCTACACCATATACTAGGGACCTGTCGGCAAGTTAAATATGTCAATAAGCGATACGCCAATTTAACCATGTTTAAAGGGGAGCACCAGCACTCTACTCCTGTTTAGAAGGTGTACAGTGCACAGAGTTCAATAACAAGGAAAAATAAGATCCAGAAAAAAGCAAAAAATCTGGGGTGGTCATGCAGAAAAGGCAGATTTACTACATTTTCAAGTCACCCATGCTACATTGTGAATGATCTCTGTTATGTTTTATGTAAGCAATGTTTCTAAGGGCCAGATGTACGATGCTTTTTTTAAGTCGCAAATGGCTCAATTCCCAGAATCAGGCCATTTGCGACCTGAAAAAAGCATTTTTCTATTTACAAAGACCTATTTTGCAATTCGGTAACCTATTACCTAATTGCAAAATGGGTTCACAATTCGCTATTAATAAGGGGCATGTTAAGTGGGTCTCTACCAAATAGAGACATGGGTATGTGTGAAGGTTTTGCTACCGAAATGCGGTCACAAAACATACGCATTTTACCTCCTACTTCAAGTAGGTGGTAACCCATTCGCAAACTGGAAGGGGTCTCCAAGGGACCCCTTTCCCTTTGAGAATGTTTCTAAAAACGTTTTTTAAGTGCATGCAGTCCTACAGCTGTACTATGTTGTTATGCTGTTAGCAAATGGTGTTACAGCATCTATAAAAGGGTATTGACCGTTTCTGTTTTGATGCTTTGCCTGTGGCTCTGGATATGTTATATGTTATGATATGTTAATAAGCTTTTAAAGCGCACTTCTACCCAAAGGTGTCCTGGCGCTGAGCCGTGCCTAACTGGTTACCAGAAATGAATATGGCAATTCAGAAAACACCCAAGTTTTCAGCCCCCTCCTCAAGGAGAGGAGCTCGGAAGCATTTCTGAGATGTACTGGTAGGTTGTTCCAAGCTTTAGCATCACAAGCAATGAAACTTCTGCCACCCCAATTGCCTTTTTTAACTCAGGGGACGGCCACTTGCTTTGCCTCCGCAGATCACAGTGTTCTCCCAGGGACATACCATTGAAGGCGTTTCCTCAGATATTCAGGGCCCCTGCATGTCAGAGACTTAAAAACCGTGCAAAGTGCTTTGAATTGTGCACGCTGTTTCACTGGGAGCCAATGGAACTGCCTAAGTTCCTTCCTAACAGAGACAAACCTAGGTGTGCTGGTTAACAACCTGGCTGCCGCATTTTGCACCAGCTGGAGTCTGTTTAGATGTTTCTTGTGAATGTTCAAATACAGACTATTACAATAGTCCAGCCGAGACTAAATGAGCGCTGTAACTGCCGTCCTAAAACTATCCTCAGGTAGAAAGAATTTTATTTTCCTCAAAACTCTGAGGAGATAAAAGCTTGTTGGAACAACTCCGCTAACCTGTTCACCGAAAGTAAGTTTATTATCCATGATCACCCCTAAGTTCTTGGCTTCCAAGTAGGGGCTGGGGGCATTCCCATTTGTTCAGGCCAATAGTCAGGGGTCCAGATGTTAGGGTTGTTGCTGAAAATAATGACCCCTGTCTTAGCTGCATTTAATTTCAGGCAATTTGAGGACATCCAGCCGGCAATAGCTTTCATGCAGTCACAGCATCTTAGGCCAGTCTCCACTTCCTTGCCTTGCTGTAGGGACAACACAATTTGTGTGTCGTCCGCATAGGATGTTAATTGGAGCCCATAAGATCTTATCAGTGCTGCCAGCGGGCCCACATAGATATTAAAAAGCATGGGACTAAGGGAAGAACCCTGCGGGACCCCGCAAGGAAGGGAAAACGGCTTTGACCTATGCCTACCCAAGTCCACCATCTGAATTCTGTCAGCCAGGAATTGCGTAGGATCCAGCACGTTGTTGATCTGAAAAAACATGCTAAGTTGTGCGTTCATAGCCCTCTCGATCATTTTGGCTGGTAATGGGAGGCAAGAGATAGGTCTATAGTTGTTTGGATCCAGGGGGTCCAAACTTGGTTTTTTTATCAGCGGAAGTATTGAGGCTCATTTCCAGGATTTGGGAAACTGGCCAGAATTAAGGATGATATTGAACAAAGGAGTAAGGATAGAGGCAATGGCCTCAGGGACACTTTTAATCACAGACACTGGACAAGGGTCCTTGGGAGATACGGATCGAGATGCCTTTAAGAGATTGACTAAATCTTGCATCTCGAATGGTGTGAAACCCTATAATAGAGGTACAGATTTTAGGGCACTGGGTAATGGCCTAACTAAAACCTCCGCCCCCCCCTCTTTGCAGTTGAGAAAAGGAGGAGAACATGGCTGCCACCTTGTTTCTAAAAAAGGAAGCCAGTGATTCACAAAGAACAGGACTGCTAGGTGTTTGGGGTCTATCCGGATTCGTCAACTTGGTGATAGTTTTAAACAATTCTCTTGAGGAGGATTTGGCCTCATTAATCTGCTCCGCAAAGTAAAAAAAATGTTGTTTCTATGAGTGGGAAGAATGTCAATGATCAAATAACAGTGGTAACAATAATCTTTACTACTTTACCATTTTCACTGCAGGGGTCAATGCATCCAACCAGATGGCAGAAGCTGACTTCAAAAACTTAGCCAAATACAAAAAAGTGATTTTGGAAGTTGGCCGCAGTTTTTGCATGGATCCGGCTGTGATTGCTGGAATCATTTCTCGTGAAGCCTGTGCCGGTGCTGACCTTAAAAATCCATGGTGTGCGACAGGAAACGCCTTTGGTTTGATGCAGGTAAGCATCATCAACACAGCAGTGGCATGGCGTTCGATATATAATCCTCATCGAATATTGTGTCTTCAAATGTGTGTCTTAACTGGTCATATGGAAACATAGTAGCAATGTTGCTTTATATTTTAGATTGACAAAAGCTGGTACAACATCAGAGGTGCTTGGAACAGTAAAGAACACATTTCCCAGGGTACAACTATTATAATCGACATGATCAATGCAATCAAGAAAAAGTTTCCAAGTTGGTCTCAGAATCAGCAATTGAAAGGTCTGTATCAGCACACCAGGGGCTATTTCCTACTGCTCGTCTTCAGTCTCACTCTCAATCCTTAAACCCCCTCAGGCCTCTATGGGTGACGATTTTCTCGAATTTTGTTTCCTAAGGAGTGAGGTCTGCACTTACTTCTGTAAATGAACCTAAGTGGGTTGTGACACCAGTGATTTATGGGCAGTGCACTAGAAGGGTACTATCACAGGATGGATGGGATTTGCAGCGGTACAGATCGTTGGTGCAAACTCAAGTACAAACTGCACTCCAGCGGATGAACCTTTAGTCCCAGACTGAGGCAGGACTCAATAAATCAACAATACATCAATGACAGTGAAGCAATTAGCCCCCAAAATGATAACATAGGGTAGTAGATTTGCAAACCATGAAGGTTTAGTAGCAGATTTGCACAGATACAAACTCAAATCATTTAATGTTGTCAAAAATCAGTAGTGAATACATGAATATATAAATCAGTATGATTCAAATAATGATAGCAAAGACAAACTGCTCAAGGTTTTTGTGGGAAATTGAGTTGTTGATTGACTCAGATGTTGGCCCAGGTCAAGCAGCAGCCGCAACCTGTGGCAGGGTGAACCACAAAAAGTCACTAGATTAACTTGTGCTTAACCATGGGCAGCTTGGCCCAAAAAGCAGTCAGGTTTACCTTAGAGGCAATGTGCAAAGTTTTTATGCAGCACACCAACAGTAATCAAGTAAAAACTCAACTCATGAAAAATACCACTCCAATTTAGAAAATGAGAGTACATGTTAATAAATCATTTGACACCAAAACAACAAAAATCCAATCAGTAGAACCAGTGTTACGATTTTTAAAAAAGTTTTAGTAAAAACTAGAACCTTAAATATCAAAGCTCTAACTGCGGACATCTAGTCGTGCAAGACCAGTTCCAAGTCAAAAAATACTTGGAGGGGTTAGGACTCGCTCAGGCTGGGTCCAGGTCCAGGTTTAAGATGGTGGATGGATTGAATGTTTATTGTTTAGTTAACTAGAACCTTACCAATTTACACATAGATAAAAAAAAGTACAATAAAATGTCTTTGTGCTTTTAAGACAAGATTTCACATTTTAGGGTATACACCCTCGGTAGTTACGATCAATAGTATTCGTGTACATCCAATGAAGTTCCTAACCTGAACAATAAAATTTCTTAATTCAGAAATCAATCAATCAGGGATTTGTGAAGCGCGCTACTCACCCATGAGGGTCTCAATGCGCTGGGGGGGGGCGTGCAGCTCCGAGTCAGCCGAAGAGCCAGGTCTTGAGCCTCTTCCTGAAGGTGTGCAGAGTAGGGGAGCATCTGATGTTGAGCAGGAGCTCGTTCCAGGTCTTTGCTACGATGTAGGAGAAGGCTCTTCCCCCCGCTCTGGCTCTGCGAATGCACAGGGTTTTGGCGATGTCAGAAGAGCGGAGGTTTCTCTTGGGTACGTGGAAGGAGACTCTTTCGTTGAGGTATTGGGGTCCGGTGTTATGGAGGGATTTGTAGGCATGAGTGAGTAGCTTGAAGGTTACTCTCTTCTCGACAGAGGGCCAATGAAGGTCTCACAGTTGCTGGGTGATGTGTTCATGTCGTGGGATGCCAAGGACAAGTCTGGCTGCGGTGTTCTGGATGGTCTGGAGTTTGCAGAGCAGGGATATGTTCACATTCTACAATATACACCGTTGCTCCTCATGATAGATAGTCTTCCTGTGCAGCCAGTAATGTTTCTGATCATAGGTAATAAAATCCAATACAATCTTAAACAGAGGTCTAATAAAACTTCAGTCATAGCTCATGATAATCTAAAAAATGTGATCCATAATTAATATAGTTTCCGAATTTAACAACTTGCTTTTTACTTTCTAAAAGAATTCATAATAAAATAGAATATTATAACGATTGGATGGATTAAATGAACATTTATTCCGCTGTAAAGCATAAGACCTCTGGCTAACTAATTCAATACAGTATTTAATTACATATTATTTTATGGGTTTTTTCGAACATTACAACCATAATATGCCACCACTTCATTATAAAAGGATATGGTCAATGCTCCTATTGAATTTCAGTTTTCAAAGCCCGGTCGTGAAGGTTGAAAGATTTTGTCAGCTTGCAGTTCATTTGAGGATCTGATTGATCTAGCCCTTGCATTATAGCAGCTCTGCATGTCCTTATTCTTCTGATAACTAGGACTTTTCTCAATAAAGTGACTCGTGCTTTATAAAGTTTGAGGCATATGCAGATTAAATTAATAAGGTCCTCTTTCTTATTGCAGCAAAGTCGATATTATAGGCCCTTTATGTAGCCAGCTTTGCTGGTCCACAATCAACGGTAATTTTCCAAAGCGTAGGGCCATCAGCTGTATTTTTAGATGTACCGAAAATGTAATACTTAATTAAGGTGAGGTGCAAGGGTCTAATAATTTTTAATCACCATCGAGCCATGTGATCTAAGGCTGAAGATGTTTTTGTCAAGTAGCGAGGAATGGAATTTTGCTGTTTTGTTTAAAAGTTGAAAAAGGGAGATTATTGTTCCATAGCTCGGCAATGCAGGTAGATGTTAACGCTTTTTCGAGATATTGATTATATGCTCATTTTTTATCGTTTTCAAGTTCTGTCCATAGGGCCTTATTGAGTAGGGAGCATGCTGTATTCTGTTTCAATCAATACCAAAGCTTTATTGTGTTATACATTCTCCCTAGTGTTTCATTTATAAGACCAAATTCAAGTCACACCTGGGCTGGTGATGCTGACTGGTGGATCTGGAAGACTTTTTTATAGGTTTAAACTAACAGTTTATTTAGAAGTGCAGAATTTTTACAGTGTAAAGCAATGCTGGCATACACTATTGTTGGCAGCACTTTTGCAGCTATCATGGCAAGCAGTGGTTTGCAGGACGGCCCCTTCACTTGTTTTGCCAGGGTCCTAAAGGCGAAAGCTAATGCACTAGTTCTCTGTGACATATAATTTTTCTGCTCTCGATGGTTTAATCTATTAGATGTACAACCCCAAATATTTATAACTGGTTACTTCCTCTAACGGTTTACCATCAAGCCAGATGTTCTGCTTGGTGCTTGGACGATTGCTGATGAGCATTGTTTTACTTTTTAATGGATTAATTTCTAGTTTGTTGGTTGGTATATATTCCATCAATTCTGTTAGTGACCTTCGAAGACCAACCTAAGAGGGTCATTACGATGACGGTCGCCACCGTAGCGGTGAATGGGACCGTCCGCCAGAGGAACGGCAGTCCCGCCGCGAGTATTAGGATGTCACCGCCACGGTGGCGGTGGTATCCCCTATTCCCAACATTGCGGCGGGCGGTGTTCACAGCACCGCCCGCCACAATGCTGGGAATGCACGTCGTGCATTGGCATGCACAAGGTGACAGGCACTGCGCGGTACCTGCCACCTTGTCCATGCCAATGCAGGGGGGTACCATAGGTACCCCCCAAGTGCACCCCACGGGCCCCCAGTGTAAAATACCGTATGCCTTTCCATGAAGGCGTTGCTGCCATGAAAACGCACATCTCCGCAGTCATCCTAATATGGATGGCGGTGTCTTGCAGACACCGCCACCATATTACTGCCCTTTTCCGCCCGGTCACCTGTGTGACCGGTGGAAAACCGGCAGACGGTCTTTCCATCCGCCGGGCTCCCCCCCGCCATCGTAATGTGGCGGGGGAAATGGCATGCGGGCGGAGGGGAATGGCGGGCGGATCGCCACCGCCATACGGGCGGTGGCGATCCGCCAGTCATCATAATGACCCTCTAAGTTAGGCTCATTAGCACCACATCATCTGCATATGAAAGATGCAATAATGGTAACTTTCCCAATTGCGGTGGATTATAATTGATCATATCAAGTTGTTGTGTCAGGTCAGACATAAATAGATTAACCCCTTCGCTGCTAGGCCTTTTCCCCTCCTGTGCTAAGCCTTTTTTTGGCTATTTGGGGTAGTGCGTGCTTAGGCCCCTGTAACTTTTTGACCACATAAGGTATCCATGCCAAATTTGCGTCCTTTTTTTCTAACATCATGGGGATTGTAAAGGTACCCAGGGTTTGTGGATTCCCCTGGAGGGGACCCAGAAATTAGTCAAAATACAGCTACATTTTGTTTTTTTTTTGAAAAATGCGAAAAAAGGGCTACAGATGAAAGCGTCTTGATTTTTCCCTGCAAATGGCATCAAAAAAGGGTTGTGGGGATGAAATAACCATCTTCCCAGATTTCAGGGACAAGCAGACTTTTGTCAGAAAACCAACTTTTTTACACAGTTTTGGCATTTTTCTGGGACATAGCCTATTTTTGCTATTTTTTGTGCTTTCAACCTCCTTCCAGTTAATGGTAGAAATGGGTATGAAACCAATAATGGATCCTGGAAAGCCATACATTTCTGAAAAGTAGACAGAATTCTGAATTCAGAAATGGGTCATTTGTGTAGATCCTTAAAGTTTTCCTTATAGAAACTAACAGTTAAATAAAGGAAAAATAGAAAATTAGTTGAAAAAAACAGCCATTTGTGTCAACGTTTTCACCTGTAACTTCTTCTAATAATGACAGCTATTTGAAGGCAATATACCGTTATATCCGCTGGACCTTTCTGGTTGTGGGGATATATAGGACTTGTAGGTTCACCAAGAACCCGACGAACCCAGAGCCAATAATTGAGCAACATCTTGCAATGATTTTTTTTTAAGTACCGGGTATATAGCAATTATTTTGGGAAAATGTATACATGGAAAAATTGTTATGAAAGACACCTATGTATTTATGAAATGGGAACAAAATGTAGATTTTAGAAACAGTAGATATTTGCACATTTCCGAAATTGGGAGTACCCATACTAGCATGAGAATTATAGGTCATTTTTCAAAATGACTTATTTTTTACACATTGTCTTTCATTTGGAAGGCAGAAATGCATCGAAAGGCAATAGGTAATAACAGTTGCTCTACAATTCTGTGTTACCCTAAGTCTCCCGATAAAAATGGTACCTCACTTGTGTGGGTAGCCCTTGTGCCCACAACAGGAAATGGCTCAAAATGCAACGTGGACGTACCACATTTTCACAATGAAAAATTACCCTTTTTTGCTAAGTGCCTAGGTGTAGTTTTTGAACCCTAGCTCTGCCGGCACCTAGGGAAACCTAGCAAACCTATACATTTTTGAAAACTAGACACCCAGGGGAATCCAGGATGGGGTGACTTGACTGCCTCCCACCAGGTTCTGTTACCCAGAATCCCTTGCAAACATAAAACATTGTCAAAAAAACCACATTTTCCCCACATTTCTGTGGTGGAAAGTTCTGGAATCTGCGTGGATCCACAAATTTCCACCCACCCCGCGTTCCCCAAAGTCTTACGAGAAAAATGGTACCTCACTTGTGTGGGTCGGCCTAGTGCCTGCGACAGGAAACGGCGCAAAACGCAAAGTGGTCACACCTCAATTTCGCAGTGAAAAATGACCCTTTTTTGGCAAAGTGCCTAGCTGTAGTTTTTTAACCCTAGCTCTGCCGGCACCTAGGGAAACCTAGAAAACCTATACATTTTTGAAAACTAGACACCCAGGGGAATCCAGGATGGGGTGACTGGACTGCCTCCCACCAGGTTCTGTTACCCAGAATCCCTTGCAAACCTAACAAATTATCAAAAAAACCACATTTTCCCCACATTTCTGTAGTGGAAAGTTCTGGAATCTGCGTGGATCCACAAATTTCCACCCACCCCGCGTTCCCCAAAGTCTTCTGAGAAAAATGGTACCTCACTTGTGTGGGTCGGCCTAGTGCCCGCGACAGGAAACGGCGCAAAACGCAACGTGGTCACACCTCAATTTAGCAGTGAAAAATGACCCTTTTTTTGCAAAGTGCCTAGCTGTAGTTTTTGAACCCTAGCTCTGCCGGCACCTAGGGAAACCTAGCAAACCTATACATTTTTGAAAACTAGACACCCAGGGAATCCAGGATGGGTTGACTGGACTGCCTCCCACCAGGTTCTGTTACCCAGAATCCCTTGCAAACATAACAAAATTGTCAAAAAACACATTTTCCCCACATTTCTGTGGTGGAAAGTTCTGGAATCTGCGTGGATCCACAAATTTCCACCCACCCCGCGTTCCCCAAAGTCTTACGAGAAAAATGGTACCTCACTTGTGTGGGTCGGCCTAGTGCCTGCGACAGGAAACGGCGCAAAACGCAACGTGGTCACACTTCAATTTCGCAGTGAAAAATGACCCTTTTTTTGCAAAGTGCCTAGCTGTAGTTTTTGAACCCTACCTCTGCCGGCACCTAGGGAAACCGAGCAAACCTATACATTTTTGAAAACTAGACACCCGGGGGAATCCAGGATGGGGTGACTTGACTGCCTCCCACCAGGTTCTGTTACCCAGAATCCATTGCAAACATAAAACATTGTCAAAAAAACACATTTTCCCCACATTTCTGTGGTGGAAAGTTCTGGAATCTGCGTGGATCCACAAATTTCCACCCACCCCGCGTTCCCCAAAGTCTTACGAGAAAAATGGTACCTCACTTGTGTGGGTCGGCCTAGTGCCTGCGACAGGAAACGGCGCAAAACGCAACGTGGTCACACCTCAATTTCGCAGTGAAAAATGACCCTTTTTGGCAAAGTGCCTAGCTGTAGTTTTTGAACCCTAGCTCTGCCGGCACCTAGGGAAACCTAGCAAACCTATACATTTTTGAAAACTAGACACCCAGGGGAATCCAGGATGGGGTGACTGGACTGCCTCCCACCAGGTTCTGTTACCCAGAATCCCTTGCAAACCTAACAAATTATCACAAAAAAAACATTTTCCCCACATTTCTGTAGTGGAAAGTTCTGGAATCTGCGTGGATCCACAAATTTCCACCCACCCCGCGTTCCCCAAAGTCTTCTGAGAAAAATGGTACCTCACTTGTGTGGGTCGGCCTAGTGCCCGCGACAGGAAACGGCGCAAAACGCAACGTGGTCACACCTCAATTTAGCAGTGAAAAATGACCCTTTTTTGCAAAGTGCCTAGCTGTAGTTTTTGAACCCTACCTCTGCCGGCACCTAGGGAAACCTAGCAAACCTATACATTTTTGAAAACTAGACAACCAGGGGAATCCAGGATGGGGTGACTTGACTGCCTCCCCTCAGGTTCTGTTACCAAGAATCCCTTGCAAACATAAAAAATTGTCCAAAAAAACACATTTTCCCCACATTTCTGTGGTGGAAAGTTCTGGAATCTGCGTGGATCCACAAATTTCCCCCACCCCGCGTTCCCCAAAGTCTTACGAGAAAAATGGTACCTCACTTGTGTGGGTCGGCCTAGTGCCTGCGACAGGAAAGGCGCAAAACGCAACGTGGTCACACCTCAATTTCGAAGTGAAAAATGACCCTTTTTTGGCAAAGTGCCTAGCTGTAGTTTTTTAACCCTAGCTCTGCCGGCACCTAGGGAAACCTAGCAAACCTATACATTTTTGAAAACTAGACACCCAGGGGAATCCAGGATGGGGTGACTTGACTGCCTCCCCCCAGGTTCTGTTACCCAGAATCCCTTGCAAACATAAAAAATTGTCAAAAAAAACACATTTTCCCCACATTTCTGTGGTGGAAAGTTCTGGAATCTGCGTGGATCCACAAATTTCCACCCACCCCGCGTTCCCCAAAGTCTTACGAGAAAAATGGTACCTCACTTGTGTGGGTCGGCCTAGTGCCTGCGACAGGAAACGGCGCAAAACGCAACGTGGTCACACCTCAATTTCGCAGTGAAAAATGACCCTTTTTGGCAAAGTGCCTAGCTGTAGTTTTTTAACCCTACCTCTGCCGGCACCTAGGGAAACCTAGCAAACCTATACATTTTTGAAAGCTAGACACCCAGGGGAATCCAGGATGGGGTGACTTGACTGCCTCCCACCAGGTTCTGTTACCCAGAATCCCTTGCAAACATAAAAAATTGTCAAAAAAAACACATTTTCCCCACATTTCTGTGGTGGAAAGTTCTGGAATCTGCGTGGATCCACACATTTCTACCCACCCCGCGTTCCCCAAAGTATTACGAGAAAAATGGTACCTCACTTGTGTGGGTCGGCCTAGTGCCTGCGACAGGAAACGGCGCAAAACGCAACGTGGTCACACCTCAATTTCGCAGTGAAAAATGACCCTTTTTTTGCAAAGTGCCTAGCTGTAGTTTTTGAACCCTACCTCTGCCGGCACCTAGGGAAACCTAGCAAACCTATACATTTTTGAAAACTAGACACCCAGGGAATCCAGGATGGGGTGACTTGACTGCCTCCCACCAGGTTCTGTTACCCAGAATCCCTTGCAAACATAAAAAATTGTCCAAAAAACACATTTTCCCCACATTTCTGTGGTGGAAAGTTCTGGAATCTGCGTGGATCCACAAATTTCCACCCACCCCGCGTTCCCCAAAGTCTTACGAGAAAAATGGTACCTCACTTGTGTGGGTCGGCCTAGTGCCTGCGACAGGAAACGGCGCAAAACGCAACGTGGTCACACCTCAATTTCGCAGTGAAAAATGACCCTTTTTGGCAAAGTGCCTAGCTGTAGTTTTTTAACCCTACCTCTGCCGGCACCTAGGGAAACCTAGCAAACCTATACATTTTTGAAAGCTAGACACCCAGGGGAATCCAGGATGGGGTGACTTGACTGCCTCCCACCAGGTTCTGTTACCCAGAATCCCTTGCAAACATAAAAAATTGTCAAAAAAACACATTTTCCCCACATTTCTGTGGTGGAAAGTTCTGGAATCTGCGTGGATCCACACATTTCTACCCACCCGCGTTCCCCAAAGTATTACGAGAAAAATGGTACCTCACTTGTGTGGGTCGGCCTAGTGCCTGCGACAGGAAACGGCGCAAAACGCAACGTGGTCACACCTCAATTTCGCAGTGAAAAATGACCCTTTTTTGGCAAAGTGCCTAGCTGTAGTTTTTGAACCCTACCTCTGCCGGCACCTAGGGAAACCTAGCAAACCTATACATTTTTGAAAACTAGACACCCAGGGGAATCCAGGATGGGGTGACTTGACTGCCTCCCACCAGGTTCTGTTACCCAGAATCCCTTGCAAACATAAACAATTGTCAAAAAAACCACATTTTCCCCACATTTCTGTGGTGGAAAGTTCTGGAATATGCGTGGATCCACAAATTTACACCCACCCCGCGTTCCCCAAAGTATTACGAGAAAAATGGTACCTCACTTGTGTGGGTCGGCCTAGTGCCTGCGACAGGAAATGGCGCAAAACGCAACGTGGTCACACCTCAATTTCGCAGTGAAAAATGACCCTTTTTGGCAAAGTGCCTAGCTGTAGTTTTTGAACCCTACCTCTGCCGGCACCTAGGGAAACCTAGCAAACCTATACATTTTTGAAAACTAGACACCCAGGGAATCCAGGATGGGGTGACTGGACTGCCTCCCACCAGGTTCTGTTACCCAGAATCCCTTGCAAACCTAAAACATTGTAAAAAAAAACACATTTTCCCCACATTTCTGTGGTGGAAAGTTCTGGAATCTGCGTGGATCCACAAATTTCCACCCACCCCGCGTTCCCCAAAGTATTACGAGAAAAATGGTACCTCACTTGTGTGGGTCGGCCTAGTGCCTGCGACAGGAAACGGCGCAAAACGCAACGTGGTCACACCTCAATTTTGCAGTGAAAAATGACCCTTTTTTGGCAAAGTGCCTAGCTGTAGTTTTTGAACCCTACCTCTGCCGGCACCTAGGGAAACCTAGCAAACCTATACATTTTTGAAAACTAGACACCCAGGGGAATCCAGGATGGGGTGACTTGACTGCCTCCCACCAGGTTCTGTTACCCAGAATCCCTTGCAAACATAAAAAATTGTCCAAAAAACACATTTTCCCCACATTTCTGTGGTGGAAAGTTCTGGAATCTGCGTGGATCCACAAATTTCCACCCACCCCGCGTTCCCCAAAGTATTACGAGAAAAATGGTACCTCACTTGTGTGGGTCGGCCTAGTGCCTGCGACAGGAAACGGCGCAAACGCAACGTGGTCACACCTCAATTTTGCAGTGAAAAATGACCCTTTTGGCAAAGTGCCTAGCTGTAGTTTTTGAACCCTACCTCTGCCGGCACCTAGGGAAACCTAGCAAACCTATACATTTTTGAAAACTAGACACCCAGGGAATCCAGGATGGGGTGACTGGACTGCCTCCCACCAGGTTCTGTTACCCAGAATCCCTTGCAAACCTAAAACATTGTCAAAAAAACCACATTTTCCCCTCATTTCTGTGGTGGAAAGTTCTGGAATCTGCGTGGATCCACAAATTTCCACCCACCCCGCGTTCCCCCAAAGTCTTACGAGAAAAATGGTACCTCACTTGTGTGGGTCGGCCTAGTGCCTGCGACAGGAAACGGCGCAAAACGCAACGTGGTCACACCTCAATTTCGCAGTGAAAAATGACCCTTTTTTGGCAAAGTGCCTAGCTGTAGTTTGTGAACCCTAGCTCTGCCGGCACCTAGGGAAACCTACCAAACCCACACATTTCTGAAAAGTAGACACCCGGGGCTTCCAGGGAGGTATGGCTTGCGTGGATCCCCCAACGTTTCCTTACCCAGAATCCCCGGCAAACCTCAATTTTAGCTGAAAGAATCACTTTTTTCACACATTTTTGTGTGGGAAAGTGTGGCATCACTGGCCTCACACAAATTTCCTACCACCCAGCGTTCCCCCAGGTCTCCCAATAAAAATGGTGCCTCACTTGTGTGGGAGGCCCAAGTACCCGCGACAGGCAAGGGCCCACAACGTAGTGAGGCGACCTCAAAATGGCCTTTCACAAAACCACCTGGTTTTGCAAGGGAGTCACCTGCGTTTTGGCCCGTGCTCGGCGGCCATCTAGGAAACCTACAAACCCACACATTTCTGAAAAGTAGACACCCGGGGCTTCCAGGGAGGTATGGCTTGCGTGGATCCCCCAACGTTTCCTTACCCAGAATCCCCTGCAAACCTCAATTTTAGCTGAAAAAATCACTTTTTCACACATTTTTGTGTGGGAAAGTGTGGCATCACTGGCCTCACACAAATTTCCTACAACCCAGCGTTCCCCAGGTCTCCTGATAAAAATGGTGCCTCACTTGTGTGGGAGGCCCAAGTACCCGCGACAGGCAAGGGCCATTTTTATCGGGAGACCTGGGGAACGATGGGTGGTAGGAAATTTGTGTGAGGCCAGTGATGCCACACTTTCCCACACAAAAATGTATGAAAAAAGTCATTTTTTTCAGCTAAAATTGAGGTTTGCAGGGTATTCTGGGTAAGGAAACGTTGGGGGAGCCACGCAAGCCATATCTCCCTGGAAGCCCCGGGTGTCTACTTTTCAGAAATGTGTGGGTTTGGTAGGTTTCCCTAGGTGGCCGCCGAGCCCCAGGCCAAAAACCCAGGTGACCCCCTTGCAAAACCAGGTCATTTTGAGATAATGTGTTGTTTATTTCTGCAGCGTGAAAATTTTGGCACAATATTGCAAGGAAAATGTGACAGATATTTTGAGGTTTGCAGGACATTGTGGGTACCATAACTTGTTGGGATCCACAAGAGAGATATCACCATGTACTCCCATGGGTGTTTCGTTTACGACAATATCTACAGTTGGTAGGTTATTCTTAGACGGAATGTACACCTTGGCAGACAGACTAAAAAGACAAAGATTACTGCACAGCCATCTATTCCTCAAGCACACACACATACTGGTTGGATTTGGCACGAGGGCAAGTGATGGTTCAGTATATACAATTTTATTAACAAGAGATTTCACAAAAATGAAATGCACTGTCAATAATTGAAAGGACAAAAAACTGAACCAGTGACTTGCAGCTCGTGAGCTGTAAAGCCACGTCAAGGCCCCAACCGCTTTACAGGCCATTCACACACCTTTCATACGTGATACACACAAGACCATTCACACCACCAGGCACGAAACAAACACATTACAACATTCACAAAAAGGGACAAGGTACACCCTGCTTGAGAAAGACAAAAAAAAAATATTACTGCACAGCCATCTAATCCTCAAGCACACACACATACTGGTTGGATTTGGCACGAGGGTGAGTGATGGTTCAGTATATACAATTGTATTAACAAGTGATTTCACAAAAATGAAATGCACTGTTAATAATTGAAAGGACGAGAAACTGAACCATTGACTCACAGCTCGTGAGCTGTAAAGCCACGACAAGGCACCAACCTCTTTACAGGCCATTCATACACCTTTCATATGTGTGACAAATACAAAACCATTCACACCACCAGCCGCTGGGCCCATCACATTACAACACTCACACCAGCAGACAGCGCCATTCAAGGGCCCATCACTTTCACACGCCCACATTCCTAACACAGCAACCACACAAGCTGATGGATTGCGTGGAGTGTCGCTCGGCTAGCAGTGTGTGTAGTGACCAGCAGCAAGTCACTACTCACACACTGCCAGCCGAGCGCCAGTCCACGCACACCGCCAGCCAAGCGCCACTCCACGCACACCGCCAGCCAAGCGCCACTCCACGCACACCGCCAGCCAAGCACCACTCCACGCACACCGCCAGCCAAGCGCCACTCCACGCACACTGCCAGCCAAGCGCCACTCCACGCACACCGCCAGCCTAGCGCCACTCCACGCACACCGCCAGCCAAGCACCACTCCACGCACACCGCCAGCCAAGAGCCACTCCCCGCACACCGCCAGCCAAGCGCCACTCCACGCACACCGCCAGCCAAGCACCAGCCTACACACACCACCATCACATTTAGGATTTTTTTATACAAAAAGAAAAACACAAACAAATTGCAAATAGATACAAATCTACTAACACAAAATCAGAAACTAAATACATTGCACTAATGCCAACCTTGAAACAGAACAACAATTCTTAAACATTACAGACCAGGCAGTTCACTTTACCACTCATGGTTGCTCCCAATAATTCTTTTGCTTGTGGTATGCTCTATAGCAAGCAGGCACACACAGCCCAGGGTTAGAAGGACACTCAGGGCAGTACATACGAGTCTCCTTCCGCGTACCTCTTCGCCAACAGACTCTACATCTCCTAGTGGGAAAGTCTTTTGAGGATGTAGGAGGAATGTGATCAGGAAAGTGGCGATCTTTCAATCGAGCCACATCCTCCCACCACTCCAACTCTAGGAACACTTGCCTGTTCCACAACAACAAGGCTGCCTATGACAGACTCCTGAAACTGAACAAAAGTCAACTTTGACGCAGGAGAACACTCCTTGAACACAACAAAAGCATTGAAAGTTGCTAAATTGAAGAGATGGATGGCCAACTTCTTATACCAAATGTAAGACTTATGAATAGCAGTGTAAGGTTCCAACCTCTGATCTACTCTATCAACACCACCCATGTGCTTATTGTAGTCTAAAATGCACACAGGTTTGCGCACTTCAGCAATCTGACCCCAAACAGCCACAGGTGAAGTACTCTCATCATGGATGGTAGTCAGCATGTACACATCCCTCCTGTCCACAAATTTCACAGCTAGCAGTTCCTCACTACGCAAGGCACTGCACTGTCCCCTCTGAAGTTTTTGCAAACAAGCTCTTTTGGATAACCTTTACGGTTAGAGCAGATTGTGCCACAAGCAAAAGTGTCCACTTTGAACAATTCCTTAAACAATTGCACAGCAGTGTAGAAGTTATCAAGGTACAAATGGTGGCCTCTGTTAAACAGTCCTCTAGCAAGATCCCACACAATTTTCTCTGAAACTCCAAAAGTGGACGGACAACCAGGGGGTCAATAGTGGAATCCCTACCAGTGTACACACGCAAATTAAAAACATATCCTGTCCTACTCTCAGACAACATATACAGCTTAATTCCATAGCGTGCCCTCTTGCTAGGAATGTACTGCCTAAAAACCAAACGGCCCTTGAACAGGACCAAAGACTCATCAATAGATATTTCTTTCCCTGGAGTATAGATCTCTGAAAATCGATCTACAAAGTGATCAAGAACAGGCCGAATCTTAAAAAGACGGTCACATTCAGGGTGATCTCGTGGCAACGCCAAACCATTATCAACAAAATGCAGCATCCGAAGCAAAAGTAAATACCGATCACGAGTCATAACTGCAGGAAATATGGCCGTTGCCATCAAGGGACTGGTAGACCAATATGAACCCATGGACGGCTTCCTTATCAAACCCATCAAAAAGTCAAACCCAAAAACTTCTTCATCTCTTCCAGATTTGTGGGACTCCACCGGGTAGCTCTAGAATGGGGCCTAAGTCTGGCACTGTTGTCCCTCAAAAACTGTTCAGCATACAAATTAGTCTGCTCAACAATCTCACCCAAAAATACATCATCCATAAACAACTGAAAATACTGTATAGGCAAATAATGTTCACAATCCACTCTACACCCTGCATAACCACTAAAGGCAGGCAACACCGGCTGCACCATGTTTGGATCAACCCAGAGTCCAGCACTTCCAGTAGGAAGCCTAGCAGCCCCAGGCTGCAATCCAGATGCCTCTTGCACCATCGGCACAGTAGTATCCTCCTCTAAATCAGGCACTTCATCTGCACTGAGAGTACCTTCATCATCCGATGATTCCATGTGAGAGAAAACTCACTGCCTGAATCTTCCCCTCCCTCCTCTCCCTCAGACGCACTGTCAGTCTCATAATCCTGCTCAGAGGAAGATTCAAGAAGCAAACCAACCACCTGCTGAGCAGTAATTCTACGGCTAGCCATAATGCTTACTAATAAAGGTTACTTGTCAAACAAGTCAACAACAACAAACCCTTTGTAAAAAAAAGAAATAAACAAAATGTAGCTTTATCACAAAGACCTATATACTCCAACACTATACCACTCACGTGACAGAAGCAGCTAGACTCACCACCACCTACTCTGCACAGACACAGTAAGGATCAACAATATCCCACTAAAAAAGAAGAAGAAAAAAATTACACATAAGATAATGCAAAACATCGCAAAGAATTTCATGCTCTGAACACTAACAAATATGCTGCCATTATGGCACCACTTACAAAAATTCATTCATGCATGACAATAATACTCATTTGGAGTACACACAACAAAAATATTTTTCTTACCAAATAAATGCAATTACGCAAAACTGCAGAACCACCACTGCCGAAACCGCAAACAGGAATCAAAAGCTTTACACTAGAATAAAAAGGAGAAAAAAACATTACAATCACATATGCAAATAATGCACCAGTCCACACACAATCCACCAGCCAAGCTAAGGGGTAGGTGGGCCTAACAGTATAAATAAAATATTCACCCTCGTAAAAGGGGAGCAACCCTTGCCCTTTTGGCCACTCCCCAACACAAAAATTAAAAAAAAACCTGGTGCCTAGTGGGCATTCCTGCTGCACGATCACATGATCGTGCAGCAGGAATGCACAAAAGAGGCATCGGGGAAAGGAAAACCCTTTCCTTTCCCTCGATGCCTCTTTTGATACAAACCCCCCTCCCCGAGCCAAACCTCACCTGATTTCCCGACGCGCTGGAAGCAAATGGCTTCCAGCGCGTCGGGAAGAAAGGGAAACCCTCAATGATGTCAGCGCGCTGACGTCATTGATGGGGCGGGGAGGCAGGGGAAGCCCTTCCCCTGCCTCCCCCAAAAAAACCTAACGATCGGATTCCCATGGGGGAGCGCCAGCGCTTCCCCCGTGGGTGGTCTTATGACGAGCTGGACTCGTCATGAGCACACGAGCACTGTGTGCCATGACAAGTCCAGCTCCGTCATAAGCACCGAAGGGGATAAAGGGTCAGAGCAGGATCTCAGCGGCAGACGAGGAGAAGGAACCTCCTGGTCACAGGAACTACACGAGCATTGCGCTCAAGAAATTCAAGGATGCAAAGACCTCCATCAAGGATTACAGCTAACTTTTCAGGGTGTAAATGGAGAGAAGCCACATCTGCTTAACCACGCTCACGAATTCTACACGAGAATTGCGCTCGAGAAAATGAAGGATGCAAAGACCTCCATCAAGGATTACAGCTAACTTTTCACGTTGGAAATGGAGAGAAGGCACATCTGCTTAACCACGCTCACGAATTCTGCACACCTGCCCTGCATATTTATCCAAGAAGATGCCACCGTTCACATGCCTCTTGTTTATAAAGGGTCAGAGCACGATCTCAGCGGCAGACGAGGAGAAGGAACCTCCTGGTCACAGGAACTACACGAGCATTGCGCTCGAGAAATTCAAGGATGCAAAGACCTCCATCAAGGATTACAGCTAACTTTTCAGGGTGTAAATGGAGAGAAGCCACATCTGCTTAACCACGCTCACGAATTCTACACGAGAATTGCGCTCGAGAAAATGAAGGATGCAAAGACCTCCATCAAGGATTACAGCTAACTTTTCACGTTGGAAATGGAGAGAAGGCACATCTGCCCTGCATATTTATCCACGAAGATGCCACCGTTTTGTGCAATACCTCTACTCAGCTGGAGTACTTTCTACTGGCTAATCAGTAAGTGCTACCTCGTTGGGTAAATGTATAGTGCCTTTCCTACACTACAGCTGCGTAAAGGACCAGAAGAATTGTCTCCAGTGACCTGTGTGTCTGTAACTTTGCCACCGCGCCGAAAGCGCCGGGGTCCTTTGAGTAAGCTGTCCATCATAGTGGGGAAAGGGCGGGCACACGTTGCATACCGAGAGTGTATGTGTGGCGGGGCCAAACGAGCGGGGCTTCTAGGCCCGTTCACATGCCTCTTGTTTATAAAGGGTCAGAGCAGGATCTCAGCTGCAGACGAGGAGAAGGAACCTCCTGGTCACAGGAACTACACGAGCATTGCGCTCGAGAAATTCAAGGATGCAAAGACCTCCATCAAGGATTACAGCTAACTTTTCAGGGTGTAAATGGAGAGAAGCCACATCTGCTTAACCACGCTCACGAATTCTACACTAGAATTGCGCTCGAGAAAATGAAGGATGCAAAGACCTCCATCAAGGATTACAGCTAACTTTTCACGTTGGAAATGGAGAGAAGGCACATCTGCCCTGCATATTTATCCACGAAGATGCCACCGTTTTGTGCAATACCTCTACTCAACTGGAGTACTTTCTACTGGCTAATCAGTAAGTGCTACCTCGTTGGGTAAATGTATAGTGCCTTTCCTACACTACAGCTGCGTAAAGGACCAGAAGAATTGTCTCCAGTGACCTGTGTGTCTGTAACTTTGCCACCGCGCCGAAAGCGCCGGGGTCCTTTGAGTAAGCTGTCCATCATAGTGGGGAAAGGGCGGGCAGACGTTGCATACCGCTAGTGTATGTGTGGCGGGGCCAAACGAGCGGGGCTTCTAGGCCCGTTCACATGCCTCTTGTTTATAAAGGGTCAGAGCAGGATCTCAGCGGCAGACGAGGAGAAGGAACCTCCTGGTCACAGGAACTACACGAGCATTGCGCTCGAGAAATTCAAGGATGCAAAGACCTCCATCAAGGATTAAAGCTAACTTTTCAGGGTGTAAATGGAGAGAATCTGCCACGAATTCTACACGAGAAAATGAAGGATGCAAAGACCTCCATCAAGGATTACAGCTAACTTTTCACGTTGGAAATGGAGAGAAGGCACATCTGCCCTGCATATTTATCCACGAAGATGCCACCATTTTGTGCAATACCTCTACTCAACTGGAGTACTTTCTACTGGCTAATCAGTAAATGCTACCTTGTTGGGGAAATGTATAGTGCCTTTCCTACACTACAGCTGCGTAAAACACCCTCCCTCCCTCCTCGTGGGCATTCCTGCTGCACGATCACATGATCGTGCAGCAGGAATGCACAAAAGAGGCATCGGGGAAAGGAAAACCCTTTCCTTTCCCTCGATGCCTCTTTTGTTACAAACTCCCCTCCCCGAGCCAAACCTCACCTTATTTCCCGACGCGCTGGAAGCAAATGGCTTCCAGCGCGTCGGGAAGAAAGGGAAACCCTCAATGATGTCAGCGCGCCTCGCGCGCTGACGTCATTGATGGGGAGGGCGGGGCGGGGGAGGCAGGGGAAGCCCTTCCCTGCCTCCCAAAAAAAAACCAGACGATCGGATTCCCACGGGGGGAGCGCCAGCGCTTCCCCGTGGGTGGTCTTATGACGAGCTGGACTCGTCATGAGCACACGAGCACTGTGTGCCATGACGAGTCCAGCTCGTCATAAGCACCGAAGGGGTTAAAAAGGTGCGGCGCCAGCACGTATCCTTGTTTTAAGCCTTTGTTTGTAATCAGCTTTCTTGAGAAACTGGAGCCATCGCCCAACTTTATTAACTGAAGAGTGGTTCTGACGGCCTTATTTTTATACAATCAATCAATCAGGCAATTGTCAAGTGCTACTCACCCTTGAGGGTCTCACGGCGCTGAGGGGGGCGTAAGCAGCTCCGGTCAGTTGAAGAGCCAGGTCTTGAGGGTCTTCCTGAAGATGTACAGAGAGGGGGCGCGTCTGATGTCGATCGGGAGCTCGTTCCAGGTCTTGGCCATGATGAAGTAGAAGGCCCTTCCGCCCGTTCTGGCTCTGCGGTTGCGTGGGATTTCGGCGAGGGCGAAGTTGGCGGTTCGGAGGTTTCTATTGGGTATGTGGAAAGAGATTCTCTCGTTGAGGTATTGGGGTCCGGTGTTGTGTAGGCATTTGTAGGTGTGGGTCAGTGTCTTGAAGGTTACTCTCTTCTTGACAGGGAGCCAGTGGAGGTGTCTCAGGTGTTGGGTGATGTGTTCTTATCGAGGGAGGGTGGAGGAGTTGGGGTCGTTGAGGTTGTCGAGATGGAAGTTGAGGTCTCTGATGAGTATGTAGTCCATGGAGATGATGGCGTGGGGTGCGACGAGGTCGGCGACGGTAGTGGTGAATGCTGTTTGGGGTCCTGGGGGCCTGTAGTCAAGGGTGCTGCGTAGGGTGGTTCTGGGGCTGGTCTGTATACCCGGTGCCTTCTTTGATGTGGGAACAGTTTCTAGAGGTTTCTCTTTGTAGTTCTTAGAATCTCTTGACTCCCCTGCCCTGGCTTCAAGGTGGATGCAGAGACAATGTGGGGGTGACAAGCCCTTTGTGTGAAGGCAAAGCACAGCCTATTCAGTTGCAAGTGTGGCTATGTCCATCTCCGCCCCCCCATCCTGCCATCAGATGGCCTGTAGGAAGGTGGAATCTGACTATATGGTTGCCCCCACTTTTTTTATGGTGTTTTGCTGGTTTATGACTTAGTTGGACTGGGACCCTGCTATTCAGGGCCCCAGTCTATCTGCTCTCTCTAAACGACATGGAGTGCACTCTAGGTGCACTAGTGATTGGATACTGTGGTGCCTTATGAGTCCCTAGTATATGGTACCTTAGGTACCAAGGGCATAGGTACTTCACAGGCCTCCCAGGGGCTGCAGCATATGTTATGCCACCCCTGGGAAGCAGTCTAAATCTGACACCACAGGCCTGCTACTGCAGCCTGGGTGAGGTGGTGCTAGCACCCCTCACTGAGATATAGGTTTCCTATATCTCTCCTGCACACACATATAAACCTATCAGTCACCCCTAAGGCAGGCCCTATCAATCCTGAGGGCAGGGTGCTTGGCTTCTATGTGAGGGGGTGCCTCTGCATGAGCAGGGCCCCTCTGCAGTTCTCAGAGTCCATTCTCTGGTGCTGTTTGTGGATGCGGTTAAACCATATACTCTTAAGTGCATTATATCCTCACGGTAAATGCTAACTTTGGAATGGCTGCATCAAAACATGTCGTGTTTGGTGTCAAACATCTTGGAATACTACCCCCCGCCAATCTTGGCGGCGGGAGTAGCATTCCACCCTTCTAGAGGGATAAGACATGTACCTGCTGTGGAAACGCGGTAGAATCCTAAAGAGCCCTGGCATCACAAAATGGATGCCACCAGTCACAGACACTGGGCTGCCCTCCTGCTGATGACCGAAACTCGCAGTGGAGGAAGCCCAACAATAGGCATCCTGTCACAGGGAGGTGTAACCACCTTCCAGACAGGGTTTAGTGTATTGGGGCTGGGTGGGTGCACTCTTAGAGTGCTTTGAAGTCCTGCACTGGGGGAGCAGAAGGCTCCTCTGTGCATATGCCAGTTCAAACCAGCTCAGGGGCTACCTGCCCCTGCTCTGGCGCGAAACTGGACAAAGGGAAGTGGGTGTAGCCACCCCCTCCCTTGACCCTCCCATAGGTGGGGTCATAGAGCTAGTCCTTCCCCTCTTTTTAGTATAAGAGGGGGAACCTTGCCATTGCAAAGCAGATAACCCCTGGACGACGCTCTACAGAAGAATCCTGGCCCTTCGACGTTCCACTACCTTTGGAAGACAGAAGAATCTCCCTTGGAGTCAAGGAGTGACTCCCCTGCTTGGCAGGCACCAAAAACGACAACGACGGTCGCAAACTACGCCGCTCCCGCCGGAGTCCGAAGTCCCTGCAGCCCAGGAAGTGGATTTCCTGACCTCTCCCAGGCCATCGTGAGTCCCCAGCGAAGCTGAGGCAAGTGGACCCCACGAGTAACGAGGAACCGCGACCCCTGGGTACCGTGCACTATTGTCGAGTGCAACCCCTTCACAACGTTCCACGAACTTGTGCTTTGGACCACGTGTGGTCCCGACCTCCAGCAGGAATCCCTCCGAAGATCAGAGGCCTACACCGTCCCGAGTGACCGTGGGCCCCTGTTGAGTGATTCCGCCCGAGGTGTCTTTGCGATCCCTTGCCCGCTGGCTTGTGGGTCCCCAGAAGACTTCCTAAAGAAACCAAAGGGCTCCCTGGTTGCTCCAGGCCTGCCCTGACTTACCCTCGCTGGGTGAGTTCCACAGACCTTGCTGGTCTGCGCCATCGACTTTTCTTCATCTCCCCGAGACTTGCGGCTGCCAAGGCTTGTTGGCTCCGATCGAGTTGCCGACACCGCAGTCAGCTGCAGACGTCGAGGGACACACCGAATCCAGCTCCTGGTTGTCGTCGACGCCTCCTGGACCACGTGGCTGAAGAGTCAAGGCACCTGCAACCGACCTGAAGCGACCGACGACGGTGGGCATCCATCTTCCTTGCCCCGGGTCACTGCCAAGTGACTTTGAACACTGTCCCCTCTGCTTTCAGGTCATCCTTCTTCAGAATCCAGGCTTGGATTCCACCGGACACTTCTTCAGCTCCCGCAAGCAGCAAGTCTTCTTTGTTCGCCATTGAAAACGACGCCGCGACCCGACACCAAAGGACACCTGTGCACCCGGCTTCCCTGGGTGAGGTAACTCCAGCACTACGGTGCTCCTGTGGGTGTGGGCCCTAGAACTACTTACCCTGTAAGTGACTTGCTTGTAGGTTCTCCCGAAGTATCCTAAAACTCTTTATTTCCAACCGCGACTTGCCCCATTGAAGTTAACGGCGATTCGCGCCTGTGTATCCACACTGCACGCGTCCCCCGTGGGTCCTTTACTTACCTGCCTTGGGTGGTTTTGTGAGGCCCCAGCACTTCTGAAGGCCCTAGGCCTTGTCTCCTTGCAAGTCGTTGTTTCTAAGTCTCTTACTTAGTATATGGTCTGGTACGCCCCTAGGGCCCCAGCCATATTTTGTGCTTAACTTATTGAGAAACGTTGATTTGTGCATATGTTTGTCTTCTAATCTCATAAAGAGATTAGTAGAGAGTTATTTAGAAATAAATACATATATATTTGATATATATACCTGTGTGGTGTCTTTTCATTTGGTGATTCAAGAGATTATATGGTAAAACAAGCTGCTTTACATTCCTCCGAGACTTAGCCTGAAGGCTGCTCTCCACAGCTACCACTAGGATAGCTTTCTTTAAAAGGTTGTCTTAAACCTATCTACCATAAGAGTCGATTTGGACTGGTGCAAGGTGCCCACTATAATTAGTGGACAGCATATGCCAGGCCAACTTCTCACATTGGTGGGCAGCGTGTGGGATTCCAGCTTGCCATTGTTTTACCAGAAAATCTCTATTTGAATTACTAACTGAAAACCATTATAGGTACTCAAGGTACATATAAAGTCAAGCTTAGTATCAATAAGTTCTACTGAACTTAGAGCTGTGTGCCAAGGGATAGCACACCCTTTCCACAGCTCAAGCTAGGATCAGTAGGCCACAAACTAGTGTAGGTAGTACAACACTGCACAACACTAGAATGTCCTTAAAGGGTGGACCCAGTGGATCCACTCAGCCTCAGTATAAGGACATGGCTTTCTCTGACTTGAGAGCCATGTGTGTTGACAGACACCTGAGACTAGGACAGAGTCCCTCAACACTCCACCTGATAGATCTGCTGACAGCAGATGACCTTAGATTGGCTCTAGGAGCTAAAGGGTTTGAATCAGTGGGTGGGTCAGTCATAGTATCTGGGTCAGATGATGAAAATCAGAATGACCAAGACTCTGTGATTGAAGGGCCAGGCTCCAAGGGGCCTGAAAAGGACAGAGGAATTCTCCCTAAGAGAACTGACAGAGAGGAGGAGAGGAACAGATCCCCTTCCAGGGAATCTGACCACTCTTATCACTCTGGCAGAGAATTTGTCCAGCAGAGGAGCTCATACTTTTCCTTAAGAGAGACCTCCTCTGAGAGAAGGTGCAAACTGCTCCAGTATGAGGAAGCCAGAGTGGCCCTCAGAACCAAGCAGTTGGCACTGGATAGGGAAGCCCTGGAGATCCAGAGAGCTTCTAGAAAAGAGGGGTTAGAACCCCTGGTGGCAGCAACAGTGTCCCTAGAGGCAGAGAATATATTCCTGACCATAGGAACCTGAGCAAGGTTGTTCCTCCCTACCAGAGTGGGGATGATATCCACAAGTGGATAACTGCTATGGAGAGGGCCTGTAGAGTACAGCAGGTCCCCCAAAAGCAGTGGGCAGCAATCTTGTGGCTCTCCTTTTCAGATAAAGGAAGAGACAAGCTCCTCACTGTTAGAGAGGAGGATGCTGATGATTATGAGGTCCTGAAGAGTGCACTGATAGATGGGTTTGGCTTAACCACTGAGCAGTACAGGTTGAAGTTCAGAGATACCCAGAAGGCACAGACTCAGGACTGGACAGACTTTGTAGATTGTGCATCCAAGGCTCTGGAGGGTTGGCTGGTTGGCAGTAGGGTTACTGATTTCAAAGGATTTTATAATCTAATGATGAGAGAACAGATCCTTAATAATTGTCAAAACCAGCTTTTACACCAGTACCTGGTGGACTCTGATCTGACCTCTCCCCAAGAATTGGGAAAGAAGGCAGACAAATGGGTCAGAACCAGAGTAAGGCCTAAGAATCAGGGTGGTGACCACAAGAAAGATTCTACCAAGTCCCAAGAGAAAGGTGGGGATAAATCCAAGGATAAGTCCACTACAGGGCCCCAAAATTCCTCTTCTGGGGGTGGGTCCCAAACTCCTTCCTCTCCTGAAAAGAAACCCTATTGCCATGTCTGTAAAAAGCCTGGGCACTGGAAATCTGATCCCAGTTGTCCCAGGAATGGCAATAAAGAAAATGTTCCTCCAACAACTACTACCACCCCTCCTGGTACTACCAGTAGTAATCCTCCAGTTGGGAGTAGTGCACCCAAAAAGTTAGGTGCTTTTGCAAGAGGAACAGAGGTGGGCCCTAGTTTAGACAGGACCCCCTCAACAGACTCCTCAGATTCTGATGGTGGTATAGGATTTGCCACCTTTACCGTGGGTCCCACAGCATTGGGCAGGTACAGACTGGAGCCAATAATTAATGGTCAGAAAGCTGTGGCATTTAGGGACACAGGGGCTAGTGTCACCATGGTGGCAGGGAAACTAGTCCCCCTCACCAGCTTTTACCTGAGTTTAAATACCAGGTGACCAACATTGATGGTGTCAGAACAGATCACCCCATGGCCATAGTCAATCTCAGCTGGGAGGGGGTCACAGGCCCAAAAAGAGTGGCAGTGTCCCCAACCTTACCTGTAGATTGCCTGATGGGCAATGATCTGGAAATTTCAGCCTGGGCTGAAATTGAACACCAAACCCATCTGAAGATGTTGGGTGTCCCTGTAAAAGTTAGTGGGGCTGTGATGGCCACAGCCCCAGCCCAAGATTTTGGAGAGATGGAGCCTGGAAGAATGGCCCACTCTCCCCCAGAAGAGAGCACAAGGGTTGAAGAAAAGTCTTCTTCCCTCCAGACAGTAGGTAAGGGTCAGCCTCCTCAGGGAACTGACCCTAGCCCTAGTGAAGGAACTGCCACAGAGGTAGTCAGGCCTGGCCTGGCCACCCCCTGATGGCAGAGGACCCTTACAAGGTGGTACCCAGTCTGGAGCAGGTAACCTGCCCCTCTCTACCCTGCCTCAGTCAGCCCAGGGCTGCAGAGGTCAGGGAGGTCAGTGGACCCCCAGGGCCCCCTGTCCAGAGGAACCCCCCATCAGCAGATTAGGGGCACCCAGGCTAGTAGCCCTAGCCAGGTAGAAATTCCTCAACCCACTGAGGGATCCCCCATACCTTTATGTAGGGACCTCCCCCAGAAGGACTCTGTTAGGCAAGGGCAAACCTGGGACCAAAAGGTTCCAAACATGCCATGTCCCTCCAGTGTTCCACCCAAAGGGACCCAACCCCCGGCTGTAGGCAGTCAAAGGTTGACCCTTAGAGCAGAGTACCACTCAGTCATGGAAAGACAGGCATACATGGTGACCAGTGAGCTGAGAAAGCTGAGGCCAACATTCCTAGGGCCACACTTCCCTACTCAGACACCTCACCAGCCTGGTACTTTACCAAAGCACACCACAGGTAGTGATTCCCCATGGTGGAGACCCTCTCATACCCTTAGGGTGAGGGATTGCTTAGTGGACCATAAGACAGGGGGCAACCATGCTAGTGCAGGTGCTTCCTTATATGGCCACTTAGTCAATAAAGGCTCAACTGGCCAAGGTTAGCCTTATCTCCTTTCGTTTGGGGGGTTATGTAGGAAGGTGGAATCTGACTATATGGTTGCCCCCACTTTTTTATGGTGTTTTGCTGGTTTATGACTTAGTTGGACTGGGACCCTGCTATTCAGGGCCCCAGTCTATCTGCTCTCTCTAAACGACATGGAGTGCACTCTAGGTGCACTAGTGATTGGATACTGTGGTGCCTTATGAGTCCCTAGTATATGGTACCTTAGGTACCAAGGGCATAGGTACTTCACAGGCCTCCCAGGGGCTGCAGCATATGTTATGCCACCCCTGGGAAGCAGTCTAAATCTGACACCACAGGCCTGCTACTGCAGCCTGGGTGAGGTGGTGCTAGCACCCCTCACTGAGATATAGGTTTCCTATATCTCTCCTGCACACACATATAAACCTATCAGTCACCCCTAAGGCAGGCCCTATCAATCCTGAGGGCAGGGTGCTTGGCTTCTATGTGAGGGGGTGCCTCTGCATGAGCAGGGCCCCTCTGCAGTTCTCAGAGTCCATTCTCTGGTGCTGTTTGTGGATGCGGTTAAACCATATACTCTTAAGTGCATTATATCCTCACGGTAAATGCTAACTTTGGAATGGCTGCATCAAAACATGTCGTGTTTGGTGTCAAACATCTTGGAATACTACCCCCCGCCAATCTTGGCGGCGGGGGTAGCATTCCACCCTTCTAGAGGGATAAGACATGTACCTGCTGTGGAAACGCGGTAGAATCCTAAAGAGCCCTGGCATCACAAAATGGATGCCACCAGTCACAGACACTGGGCTGCCCTCCTGCTGATGACCGAAACTCGCAGTGGAGGAAGCCCAACAATAGGCATCCTGTCACAGGGAGGTGTAACCACCTTCCAGACAGGGTTTAGTGTATTGGGGCTGGGTGGGTGCACTCTTAGAGTGCTTTGAAGTCCTGCACTGGGGGAGCAGAAGGCTCCTCTGTGCATATGCCAGTTCAAACCAGCTCAGGGGCTACCTGCCCCTGCTCTGGCGCGAAACTGGACAAAGGGAAGTGGGTGTAGCCACCCCCTCCCTTGACCCTCCCATAGGTGGGGTCATAGAGCTAGTCCTTCCCCTCTTTTTAGTATAAGAGGGGGAACCTTGCCATTGCAAAGCAGATAACCCCTGGATGACGCTCTACAGAAGAATCCTGGCCCTTCGACGTTCCACTACCTTTGGAAGACAGAAGAATCTCCCTTGGAGTCAAGGAGTGACTCCCCTGCTTGGCAGGCACCAAAAACGACAACGACGGTCGCAAACTACGCCGCTCCCGCCGGAGTCCGAAGTCCCTGCAGCCCAGGAAGTGGATTTCCTGACCTCTCCCAGGCCATCGTGAGTCCCCAGCGAAGCTGAGGCAAGTGGACCCCACGAGTAACGAGGAACCGCGACCCCTGGGTACCGTGCACTATTGTCGAGTGCAACCCCTTCACAACGTTCCACGAACTTGTGCTTTGGACCACGTGTGGTCCCGACCTCCAGCAGGAATCCCTCCGAAGATCAGAGGCCTACACCGTCCCGAGTGACCGTGGGCCCCTGTTGAGTGATTCCGCCCGAGGTGTCTTCGCGATCCCTTGCCCGCTGGCTTGTGGGTCCCCAGAAGACTTCCTAAAGAAACCAAAGGGCTCCCCTGGTTGCTCCAGGCCTGCCCTGACTTACCCTCGCTGGGTGAGTTCCACAGACCTTGCTGGTCTGCGCCATCGACTTTTCTTCATCTCCCCGAGACTTGCGGCTGCCAAGGCTTGTTGGCTCCGATCGAGTTGCCGACACCGCAGTCAGCTGCAGACGTCGAGGGACACACCGAATCCAGCTCCTGGTCATCGTCGACGCCTCCTGGACCACGTGGCTGAAGAGTCAAGGCACCTGCAACCGACCTGAAGCGACCGACGACGGTGGGCATCCATCTTCCTTGCCCCGGGTCACTGCCAAGTGACTTTGAACACTGTCCCCTCTGCTTTCAGGTCATCCTTCTTCAGAATCCAGGCTTGGATTCCACCGGACACTTCTTCAGCTCCCGCAAGCAGCAAGTCTTCTTTGTTCGCCATTGAAAACGACGCCGCGACCCGACACCAAAGGACACCTGTGCACCCGGCTTCCCTGGGTGAGGTAACTCCAGCACTACGGTGCTCCTGTGGGTGTGGGCCCTAGAACTACTTACCCTGTAAGTGACTTGCTTGTAGGTTCTCCCGAAGTATCCTAAAACTCTTTATTTCCAACCGCGACTTGCCCCATTGAAGTTAACGGCGATTCGCGCCTGTGTATCCACACTGCACGCGTCCCCCGTGGGTCCTTTACTTACCTGCCTTGGGTGGTTTTGTGAGGCCCCAGCACTTCTGAAGGCCCTAGGCCTTGTCTCCTTGCAAGTCGTTGTTTCTAAGTCTCTTACTTAGTATATGGTCTGGTACGCCCCTAGGGCCCCAGCCATATTTTGTGCTTAACTTATTGAGAAACGTTGATTTGTGCATATGTTTGTCTTCTAATCTCATAAAGAGATTAGTAGAGAGTTATTTAGAAATAAATACATATATATTTGATATATATACCTGTGTGGTGTCTTTTCATTTGGTGATTCAAGAGATTATATGGTAAAACAAGCTGCTTTACATTCCTCCGAGACTTAGCCTGAAGGCTGCTCTCCACAGCTACCACTAGGATAGCTTTCTTTAAAAGGTTGTCTTAAACCTATCTACCATAAGAGTCGATTTGGACTGGTGCAAGGTGCCCACTATAATTAGTGGACAGCATATGCCAGGCCAACTTCTCACATGGCCCATTCAGGCACACCCATTTCCTCTATTGTATGACTGTCTAGGAGGAATTCACAAAGCCTAACTGCCAACTACACCCAGTCATGTGATGTGGGGAAGGCTACAGGCACCAATTGGCTAAGGGCAGGAAAATGTAAAATTTCCAAAGTGGCATTTTCAAAATTGTAATTTAAAATCCAATTTTACCATTACAGAGGATTTTTAATTACAATTTCATAGATACCAAACATGAAATACTATCTGTCCCCAATCAAAAGTAAGCACTTATTAAATGCAATAAGGCAACCCAATGTTATCTGGACCGGGTAAATCTCACAGAAGTAAAAAATTAATGTAGGTGTTTTGCACTACCAGGACAGGTAAAACATAAAAGTAAATGTCCAACCTTTTAATTGCACCCTGTCCTATGGGTCTTTCAGGGCCTACCTTAGTTGTGACCTATATGCAATGAAAGGGGAGTGTTGGAAATGGCCCTTTTTGCAGGGTCACCCCTAAACTTTTTGCCTACCTCCTGTATTTTTGCTGACCTGTTTTTGTTGGTTTTATGGCTCTGGGCACTTTATCACTGCTGATCAGTGCTAAAGTGCATATGCTCTCCCTTTGTAAATATGACTATGTGAATTGGTACAGCCATGATTGGCTTATTTGGTTTATCTGTTAGTTCCTAGTAGAGTGGCCTGTGTGTGCCCAGGGCTGGTAAACCAAATGCTGCTGGTGGGCCTGCAGCGCTGGGTTGCGCCACCCACAGAAGCAGCTTGTAAAGTGTGACTCAGACCTGCCACTGCAGAGTCTGCGTGCAGTCCAGAACTGCCATCTTGGCTGTGAAGTGCACCCACTTCCCAGCCCCTGAACCTTCCCTTGGCATCATGTAAGTCCCCCCTATGGTAGGGTGCATTGTATGTGTAAGGTAGGACATGCCTTGGTGTGTGTAGCATGTCCTGGTAGTGAATTATACCCAATTTCGTTTTTCACTACTGTAAGGCTACCTGTTCCTCATAGGCCAGAATGGGCAGTTTGACTATTACATGCTATAGTCCTAACTGACCCCAGGAACATGGTAGAAAAACGAATTTAGTATGCCTGAGCTCAGAATATTAAAATACATCTTTTAGTGAAGTTTATTTTTATATTCTGTGAGAAGTTGGCCTGGTATATGCTGTTCACTAATTAAAGTGGACACCTTGCACCAGAACAATTCGACTCTTATGGTAGTTGGTTTAAGACAACCTTTATAGAAAGCTATCCTAGTGGTAGCTGTGGAGAGCAGCCTTCAGGCTAAGTCTTGAAGGAATGTAAAGCAGCTTGTTTTACCACACAATCTCTTGAATCACCAAATGAAAAGACACCACACAGGTATATATATCAAATATATATGTATTTATTAATAAACAACTCTCTACTAATCTCTTTATGAGATTAGAAGTCAGGAACATATGTACAAATCAAATGTTATCAAAATAAGTTTAGCACAATCGAATATCACAATCTTAGTTTGGCTAGACCTAGGTCTAGGGCATCTAGAATCGAGGGACCCCCAAGAACCACCCCAGGTAGTTGTATGAGACCCACAGGGGACGGACGCGGTGTCCTGGCACCGGTGCGAGTCCTGTACGAGTCTATGCGAACAGACGCGATTGAGATTTCAATGTTAAAGGTCCCTTGCGTGTTCGAGGCGAACACACCGATCGGTCCTTGTACGAGTCGAAGGACGCGGTTACAGATAGAGTTGCAAGGGAGTTGGACGCGGTGTGTCTAACACAGACGCGAACCATGTACGAGTCAGCGCGATAGTCGCACTTGGAAAGTAAGAGTTTTAGGGCACTTCTAGGGTAGCTACAAGCAAGTCACTTACAGGGTAAGTAGTTCTAGGGCCCACACCCACAGGAGCACCGTAGTGCTGAAGTTACCTCACCCAGGGGAGCCGGGTGCATAGGTGTTCTTTGGTGTCGGGTCGCGGCGTCGTTTTCAATGGGAGCCAGTGAAGACTTGCTGCTTGCGGCGACAGGAGAAGTGTCCGGAGGAGTCCAAGCCTGGATTCAGAAGATGGAAGACCTGAAAGCAGAGGGGACAGTGTTCAAAGTCACTTGGCAGTGACTCTGGGCAAGGAAGATGGATGCCCACCGTCATCGCAAGATTCAGGTCGTTCACGGGTGCCTTGACTCTTCAGCCACGAGGTCCAGGAGGCGTCGATGATGACCAGGAGCTGGATTCGGCGTGCTCCACGATGTCTGCAGCTTACTGCAGTGTCAGCGACTCGATTGGAGCCAACAAGCCTTTGTAACAGCAAGTCTTGGGGAAAGTGTAAAAAGTGAATGGCGCAGACCAGCAAGGTCTGAGGGACTCACCCAGCAAAGGTAAGTCAGGGCAGGCCTGGAGCAATCAGGGAAGCTCTTTGGTTCTGTAGGAAAGCTTTCAGGGGACCCACAAGCCGGCTGGCAAGGGATCGCAAAGACGCCTCAGGAGGATTCGCTCAACAGGGGCCCACGGTCACTCGGGACATGGTAGGCCTCTGATCTTCGGAGGAATTCCTGCTGGAGGCTAGGACCATACGTGATCCAAAGCACAAGTTTGTAGAACGTTGTGAAGGGGTTGCACTCGACAATAGTGCACAGTACCCAGGGGTCACAGTTCCTCGTCACTCTTGGGGTCCACTGGCCTCATCTTCACGGGGGACTCACGATGGCCTTTGAGAAGTCAGGAAATCCACTTCTTGGGCTGCAGGGACTCCGGACTCCGGCGGGTGCGGCGTAGTTTGCGACCGTCGTTTGTAGTTTTTGGTGCCTGCCAAGTAGGGGAGTCACTCCTTGACTCCAAGGGAGATTCTTCAGTCTTCCAAAGGTAGTGGAACGTCGAAGGTCCGGGATTCTTCTTGTAGAGCGTCGTCCAGCGGTATCTAGTTTGCAATGCACAGGTTCCCCCTCTTATACTAAAAGAAAGGGAGGGACTAGCTCTATGACCCTACCTATGGGAGGGTCAGAGGAGTGGGTGGCTACACCCACTTCCCTTTGTCCAGTTTCGCACCAGAGCAGGGGCAGGTAGCCCCTGAGCCGGTTTGAACTGGGGTATGCACAGAGGAGCCTTCTGCTCCCCCAGTGCAGGACTTCAAAGCACTCTAAGAGTGCACCCACCCAGCCCCAATACACTAAACCCTGTCTGGGAGGTGGTCACACCCCCTTGGGACAGGATATCTATTGTTGGGCTTCCTCCACTGCGAGTGTTGGTCATCAGCAGGAGGGCAGCACAGTGTCTGTGACTGGTGGCATCCATTTTGTGATGCCAGGGCTCTGCAGGATTCTACCGCGTTTCCACAGTAGGTACATGTCTATCCCTCTAGAAGGGTGGAATGCTACCCCCGCTGCCAGGACTGGCGGGGGGGTAGTATTCCAAGATGTTTGACACCAAACACGACATGTTTTGATGCAGCCATTCCAAAGTTAGCATTTTACCGCGAGGATATAATGCACTTAAGAGTATATGGTTTAACCGCATCCACAAACAGCACCAGAGAATGGACTCCTGCTCAGGCAGAGGCACCCCCTCACATAGAAGCCAAGCACCCTGCCCTCAGGATTGATAGGGCCTGCCTTCGGGGTGACTGATAGGTTTATATGTGTGTGTAGGAGAGATATAGGGAACCTATATCTCAGTGAGGAGTGCTAGCACCACCTCACCCAGGCTGCAGTAGCAGGCCTGTGGTGTCAGATTTAGTCTGCTTCCCAGGGGTGGCATAATACATGCTGCAGCCCCTGGTAGGCCTGTGAAGTACCTATGCCCTTAGTACCTAAGGTACCATATACTAGGGACTCATAAGGTACCACAGTATCCAATCACTAGTGCACCTAGAGTGCACTCCAAGTCGTTTAGAGAGAACAGAGAGGCTGGGGCCCTGATTAGCAGGGACCCAGCCAGACTATAGACAGAAACCAGTGTAAACATCAGAAAAAAGTGGGGGCAACATAAGAGGCAGATCCTACTCTCCTACACAACCCCCCAAACGCAGGGACACTAAACTAACCTTGACCAGTTGAGTCTTCGTGTTCTAAGTGGAAATACCTTGAGAGTCCATCTGCATTGGCATGTTGGGTCCCAGGTCTATGTTCCACTGTATAGTCCATCCCCTGTAGGGAAATGGACCACCTCAAAAGTTTTGGGTTTTCACCTTTCATCTGTTTAAGCCATAGGAGGGGCTTGTGGTCAGTCTGAACTATGAAGTGGGTGCCAAACAAGTATGGCCTCAGCTTCTTCAGGGCCCACACCACAGCAAAGGCCTCCTCTCTATAGCTGACCAACGTTTCTCTCTAGGGGTCAGCCTTCTGCTAATAAAAGCTACTGGCTGGTCTTGACCTTCATCATTCAGTTGAGACAGTACAGCTCCAACACCCAGCTCAGAAGCATCTGTTTGGACAATTAACTTTTTGGTGTAGTCTGGACTCTGTAAGATGGGGGCAGTGCACATGGCCTGCTTTAGGTCTTCAAATGCCTTCTGACAGCTAGCTGTCCACTGAACCTTTTTGGCATTTTCTTTGAGGTCAGATCATTCAAGGGGGTCACTATAGATCCATATCCCTTGACAAACCTCCTATAGTACCCAGTCAGGCCTAAGAAGGCTCTCACCTCTGTCTGGGTGGTTGGAGCAACCCATTCCATTATGGTTTGGATTTTGCTCTGTAAAGGCTGAAACTGGCCTCCACCTACAAGGTGGCCCAGGTACACAACATGACTCTGCCCTATCTGGCACTTAGTGGCCTTGATAGTGAGGCCTGATTTCTGCAGAGCCTCCAAAACATTTCTGAGGTGGACCAGGTGATCCTGCCAGGAGGAACTAAAGACAGCAATATCATCTAGATAAACTGAGCAATAAGTTCCATCCCTGCCAGCACTTTATTCACCAACCTCTGAAAAGTGGCAGGTGCATTTTTCAATCCAAAGGGCATCACCACAAAGTGGTAGTGCCCACTAGGGGTCGAAAATGCTGTTTTGGCTTTTGCATCATCAGCTAATCTGATCTGCCAGTAGCCAGCTGTTAGGTCAAATGTACTTAGATACTTGGCTGAGGCCAAAGTATCAATCAGCACATCTGCCCTTGGTATGGGATAGGCATCAGTCCTAGTGACTGCATTGAGGCCTCTGTAGTCTACACAAAACCTCATTTGTTTCTTACCACCCTGGGTATGAGGCTTGGGTACCAGGACTACTGGGCTAGCCCAAGGGCTATCTGAAGGCTCAATTACACCTAGCTCCAACATTTTCTGGACTTCAGTCCTGATACAGTCCCTGACATGGTCAGGTTGCCTGTAGATTTTACTCTTGACAGGCAGACTGTCTCCAGTGTCCACCTCATGGGTGCACCAGGTAGTCTGACTAGGGGTCAGGCTAAACATATGTCTATACTGTTGCAGAACTTATCTGCACTCAGTTTGCTGATGGTCAGTGAGGCTGCTTGCCTAAGCAACACCATCTACTGACCCATCATCAGGGTTCTGAGAGAGCAGGTCAGGGAGGGTCACTCTCCTCCTCCTGGTCCTCATCAGTTGCCATGAGCAAGCCCATGTCAGCCCTGTCAACATATGGCTTTAATCTGTTGACATGGAGCACCCTCAGGGGGCTCCTGGGAGTTCCAAGATTCACCAGATAGGTGACTCCTCCCTTCTGTTCAACTATTGTATGGGGGCCACTCCACTTGTCCTGGAGGGCTGCTGGGGCCACAGGCTCCAACACCCACACTTTCTGTCCTGGCTGGTACACAGTCAGCACAGCCTTTGGTCATGCCAAGCTTTTTGCAATTCTTGGCTGGCCTCCAGGTTTTTGGTTGCCTTTTTCATGTATTCGGCCATCCGGGAGCAGAGACCAAGTACATAGTCCATCACATCCTGTTTGGGGGTTTGAGAGGTAACTCCCAGCCCTCTTTAACCAAACACAATGGACCTCTTACAGGGTGCCCAAACAGAAGCTCAAATGGGCTGTAACCAACCCCTTCTGTGGAACCTCTCTGTATGCAAACAACAGGCAGGGAAGAAGAAGGTCCCATTTTCGCCTAAGCTTCTCTGGGAGTCCTTTAATCATTCCCTTTAGGGTTTTGTTGAAGCGTTCAACCAAACCATTGCATTGTGGGTGATAGGGAGTGGTGAACTTATAAGTTACACCACACTCCTTCCACATTGCTTTCAGATATCCTGACATGAAGTTTGTAACTCTGTCAGAGATGACCTCCTTTGGGAAACCCACTCTGGAGAAAACTCCAATGAGGGCTCTTGCCACCACAGGGGCTGTGGTGGTCCTCAGGGGAATTGCTTATGGGTACCTGGTGGCATGATCCACTACCACCAGGATAAACCTGTGCCCAGATGCAGTTTGAGGGTCAAGGGGACCAACAATGTCAATCCCTACCCTTTCAAAGGGTACCCCACCACAGGTAGTGGTATCAGGGGGCCTTTGTTGTGCCACCTGCCTTACCACTGGCTTGGCATGTGACACAGGAGCGACAAAACTCCTTTGTGTCCTCTGACATATGTGGCCAATGAAAATGTGGAACAAGCCTGTCCCAGGTCTTGTTTTGGCCCAAGTTTCCTGCTAAAGGGATGTCATGTGCTAGGGTCAAGAGGAACCTCCTAAACATCTGAGGTATTACCAACCTCCTGGTGGCTCCAGGGGCTGGGTCTCTACCCTCAGAATATAGGAGTCCCTCATCCCAATAAACTTTATGGGACCCACTAGCACTCCCAGCAGCCTCAGCAGCAGCCTGCTGTCTGAGGGGTTCAAGAGAGGGGCAGCACTGTTGCTCCTTACTCAGATCTTCCCTAGAAGGGCCCCCTGCCCCCAAGAACTCAACCTGATCAGGCTCAAGTCCCTCTGGGGCAGTTCCTTCCTCAGGATCTGCTTCACCTCCCTCTGGGGGTGAATCTGTGATCTGAGACAGAGGGAAGGCACTGCCTTTACCCTACTGCTCCTCCTCTTGGGAAGCATCTGGTCCATTGTTCCAGGATCCAGAGCTGGTTCAGTGTTATGCATTCTTGCTTGTGACCTGGTCACAGCAAATACCTCTGCAGGGATGCCCAACATCTCAGCATGAGTCCATAACTCTACTTCAGACCAGGCTGAAGTCTCTAGATCATTGCCCAATAGACATTCTACAGGGAGGTCTGCACTGACTACAACCTTCTTGAGGCCAGTTACCCCTCCCCAGGAGAAATTCACAACTGCCAGACTATGGTTGGTCCTGACATTGCTTGCATTGGTCACCTGGTACATTTCGCCCAGGATGATCTGTCCAGGGTCCACAAGATCCTCTGCCACCATGGTGACACTAGCTCCTGTGTCCCTAAATGCCAAAGCCTGTTTGCCATTTATTACAGGCTGCTGTTTGTATTTGCCCAGATTACTGGGGCTTACTAGGAAGGACATATCAAGGTCTCCATCACAAATCAGCATTGCCTGAGTGGGCACTCTGACTAGGTCAGAGTCCACTTCAGAACCCAGGGTCAACCCTACTACACCCTTATTCTGAGTACCACCTCCACCAGTAGCTGAGCTAGGGGGAACAGTTGCCTTAGGGGCAGGAGTGGTGGTGGTTTGGTCTTTGGACTTGTTACAATCAGAAGTCCAGTGCCCTTTCTGTTTACAGAATTTGCACCAGGGCTTCTTTTGGCCTTTTTCCTTGTTGGATTGTGACTCCCCACCAGATGCAGATTTTTGGGGCCCTTGTGAAGACTTCTGGTCTTTTGACTTATCCCCACCTTTCTCAGAGCCCTTAGGATCTTGCTTCTTGGTGTCACCCCCTTGGTTCTGGGGTTTCTGCCTTACCCTGGTTCTGACCCATTTGTCTGCCTTCTTTCCCAATTCTTGGGGAGAGGTCAGATCTGAGTCCACCAGGTATTGATGCAACAACTGGTTCTGGCAATTATTAAGGATCTGTTCTCTCATCATCAGATTATACAATCCCTTGAAATCAGTAACCCTACTGCCAACCCTCCAGAGCCTTGGTTGCACAATCTACAAAGTCAGTCCAGTCCTAAGTCTGTGCCTTCTGGGTGTCTCTGAACTTCAACCTGTACTGCTCAGTGGTTAAGCCAAACCCATCTATCAGTGCACTCTTCAGGACCTCATAATTATCAGCATCCTCTTCTCTAACAGTGAGGAGCTTGTCTCTACCTTTGTCTGACAAGGAGAGCCACAATATTGCTGCCCACTGCTTTTGGGGGACCTGCTGTACTCTACAGGCCCTCTCCATAGCAGTTATCCACTTGTGGATATCATCCCCACTCTGGTAGGGAGGAACAACCTTGCTCAGGTTCCTATGGTCTGGAATAAATTCTCTGCCTCTAGGGACACTGTTGCTGCCACCAAGGGGTTCTAACCCCTCTCTTCTAGAAGCTCTCTGGATCTCCAGGGCTTCTCTATCCAGTGCCAACTGCTTGGTTCTGAGGGCAACTCTTGCTTCCTCATACTGCAGCAGTTTGCACATTCTTTCAGAGGAGCTCTCTCTTATGGGAAAGTATGAGTTCCTCTGCTGGACAAATTCTCTGCCAGAGTGATAAGAGTGGTCAGATTCCCTGGAAGGGGACCTATGCCTCTCATCCACTCTGTCAGTTCCCTTAGGGAGAATTCCTCTGTCCTTTTCAGGCCCCTTGGAGCCTGGCCCTTCAATCACAGAGTCTTGGTCATTCTGATTTTCATCATCTGACCCAGACACTGTAATTAACCCACCCCCTGATTCAGACCCACTAGCTCCTAGAGCCAATCTAAGATCATCCTCTGTCAGCAGATCTATCAGGTGTAGTGTGGAGGGACTCTGTCCTAGCTTCAGGTGTCTTTCAACACACATGGCTCTCAAGTCAGAGAAAGCCATGTCCTTATACTGAGGCTGAGTGGATCCACTGGCTCCACCCTTTAAGGACATTCTAGTGTTGTGCAGTGTTGTACTACCTACACTAGTTTGTGGCCTACTGATACTAGCTTGAGCTGTAGAAAGGGTGTGCTATCCCTTGGCACACAGCTCTAAGTTCAGTAGAACTTATTGATACTAAGCTTGACTTTATATGTACCTTGAGTACCTATAGTGGTTTTCAGTTAGTAATTCAAATAGAGATTTTCTGGTAAAACAATAGCAAGCTGGAATCCCACACGCTGCCCACCAATGTGAGAAGTTGGCCTGGTATATGCTGTTCACTAATTAAAGTGGACACCTTGCACCAGAACAATTCGACTCTTATGGTAGATAGGTTTAAGACAACCTTTATAGAAAGCTATCCTAGTGGTAGCTGTGGAGAGCAGCCTTCAGGCTAAGTCTTGAAGGAATGTAAAGCAGCTTGTTTTACCACACAATCTCTTGAATCACCAAATGAAAAGACTCCACACAGGTATATATATCAAATATATATGTATTTATTAATAAACAACTCTCTACTAATCTCTTTATGAGATTAGAAGTCAGGAACATATGTACAAATCAAATGTTATCAAAATAAGTTTAGCACAATCGAATATCACAATCTTAGTTTGGCTAGACCTAGGTCTAGGGCATCTAGAATCGAGGGACCCCCAAGAACCACCCCAGGTAGTTGTAGGAGACCCACAGGGGACGGACGCGGTGTCCTGGCACCGGTGCAAGTCCTGTACGAGTCTATGCGAACAGACGCGATTGAGATTTCAATGTTAAAGGTCCCTTGCGTGTTCGAGGCGAACACACCGATCGGTCCTTGTACGAGTCAAAGGACGCGGTTACAGATAGAGTTGCAAGGGAGTTGGACGCGGTGTGTCTAACACAGACGCGAACCATGTACGAGTCAGCGCGAAATTCGCACTTGGAAAGTAAGAGTTTTAGGGCACTTCTAGGGTAGCTACAAGCAAGTCACTTACAGGGTAAGTAGTTCTAGGGCCCACACCCACAGGAGCACCGTAGTGCTGAAGTTACCTCACCCAGGGGAGCCGGGTGCATAGGTGTTCTTTGGTGTCGGGTCGCGGCGTCGTTTTCAATGGGAGCCAGTGAAGACTTGCTGCTTGCGGCGACAGGAGAAGTGTCCGGAGGAATCCAAGCCTGGATTCAGAAGATGGAAGACCTGAAAGCAGAGGGGACAGTGTTCAAAGTCACTTGGCAGTGACTCGGGGCAAGGAAGATGGATGCCCACCGTCGTCGCAAGATTCAGTTCGTGCATGGGTGCCTTGACTCTTCAGCCACAAGGTCCAGGAGGTGTCTACGATGACCAGGAGCTGGATTCGGTGTGTTCCACGATGTCTGCAGCTTACTGCAGTGTCGGCGACTCGAGTGAAGCCAAAAAGCCTTGGTAACAGCAAGTCTTGGGGAAAGTGTAAAAAGTCAATGGCGCAGACCAGCAAGGTCTGAGGGACTCACC
The DNA here is from genome assembly GCA_963921515.1 of Calotriton arnoldi. NCBI lineage: Eukaryota > Metazoa > Chordata > Amphibia > Caudata > Salamandridae > Calotriton > Calotriton arnoldi. Next base: position 741,799 of record CAWUFW010009359.1, read on the forward strand.
CAGCAAGGGTAAGTCAGAGCAGGCCTGGAGCAACCAGAGGAGCCCTTTGGTTTTGTAGGAAAGCCTTCAGGGGACCCACAAGCCGGCTGGCAAGGGATCGCGAAGACGCCTTGGGAGGATTCCTTCAACAGAGGCCCACGGTCACTCGGGACGTAGTAGGCCTCTGATCTTCAGAGGAATTTTTGCTGGAGGCTAGCACCACACGTGGTCCAAAGCACAAGTTCGTAGAACATTGCGAAAGGGTTGCACTCGACAATAGTGCACTGTACCCAGGGGTCATGGTTCCTAGTAACTCTTGGGGTCCACTGGCCTCAGCTTCACTGGGAACTCACGATGGCCTTTGAGAAGTCAGGAAATCTACTTCTTGGGCTGCAGGAACTCCGGACTCCGGCAGGAGTGGCATAGTTTGCGACTGTCGTTTGTAGTTTTTGGAGCCTGCCAAGCAGGGGAGTCACTCCTTGACTCCAAGGGAGATTCTTCAGTCTTCCAAAGGTAGTGGAACGTCGAAGGTCTGGGATTCTTCTTGTAGAGCATCGTCGACGGGTATCTAGTTTGCAATGCACAGGTTCCCCCTCTTATACTAAAAGAAAGGGAGGGACTAGCTCTATGACCCTACCTATGGGAGGGTCAGGGGAGTGGGTGGCTACACCCACTTCCCTTTGTCCAGTTTCGCGCCAGAGCAGGGGCAGGTAGCCCCTGAGCCGGTTTGAACTGGGGTATGCACAGAGGAGCCTTCTGCTCCCCCAGTGCAGGACTTCAAAGCACTCTAAGAGTGCACCCACCCAGCCCCAATACACTAAACCCTGTCTGGGAGGTGGTCACACCCCTTGGGACAGGATATCTATTGTTGGGCTTCCTCCACTGCGAGTGTTGGTCATCAGCAGGAGGGCAGCCCAGTGTCTGTGACTGGTGGCATCCATTTTGTGATGCCAGGGCTCTGCAGGATTCTACCGCGTTTCCACAGTAGGTACATGTCTATCCCTCTAGAAGGGTGGAATGCTACCCCTGCCGCCAGGACTGGCGGGGGGGTAGTATTCCAAGATGTTTGACACCAAACACAACATGTTTTGATGCAGCCATTCCAAAGTTAGCATTTTACCGCGAGGATATAATGCACTTAAGAGTATATGGTTTAACCGCATCCACAAACAGCACCAGAGAATGGACTCTGAGAGCTGCAGAGGGGCCCTGCTCAGGCAGAGGCACCCCCTCACATAGAAGCCAAGCACCCTGCCCTCAGGATTGATAGGGCCTGCCTTAGGGGTGACTGATAGGTTTATATGTGTGTGTAGGAGAGATATAGGGAACCTATATCTCAGTGAGGAGTGCTAGCACCACCTCACCCAGGCTGCAGTAGCAGGCCTGTGGTGTCAGATTTAGTCTGCTTCCCAGGGGTGGCATAATACATGCTGCAGCCCCTGGTAGGCCTGTGAAGTACCTATGCCCTTAGTACCTAAGGTACCATATACTAGGGACTCATAAGGTACCACAGTATCCAATCACTAGTGCAGCTAGAGTGCACTCCAAGTCGTTTAGAGAGAACAGAGAGGCTGGGGCCCTGATTAGCAGGGACCCAGCCAGACTATAGCCAGAAACCAGTGTAAACATCAGAAAAAAGTGGGGGCAACATAAGAGGCAGATCCTACTCTCCTACACATTCTGGGGCCGATTCCGATCTCGGCCGGTAGTGCTCCGAATCGGATTCGGTTTTACCGGATCCGATCCGGAGCCCTATTTTCCGACCGAGTCGTACGCGCGTCCGGGCGAGCGAGCACGATGCGTATTCGCCGACCGACTCGTCCGGGCGACCCGACCGCTCCGACCGACTGGTTCCCGGATCGTACTGCTCCGACCGACTCGCTCGGACCCGATTCGCACCGCGCAATGGAGACGTTTTCCGGCCGGGTAAGTACGATGCGCACCTCGACCGCTCCGACCGACTCGCGCCGTCCGACTCGAACTCGCTGTCGGAGCCGTACTTTGGGGGTCCGTGTCGGACCCCCTGTACGCGTACCCGTGTGAGGCGCACACAGGGGGACCCATGGGTCCCCCTACCTGTGCGTGTACGCCGCGAAGTGCTTCGCGGCGTACTCGCTGTAGGGGCGCCCTTGTCTGCCTCGCACCCATTGAGGCAATGGGAGCCCGCGTACGCGTTGTACGACCGGCTCCCATTGAGTCCAATGGGAGTCCGACCGACTCGTGTCCGGTGGCATACGAATGCATCGGACTCGTTCGGTCGGACTGCACGGGTCCGATTCGGTCGGAAATCTCTCCGAGGCCGGCTCGGTCGGAGAAATTACCGACACGAATCGGAATCGGCCCCTCTGTGTTTGAAAATACCACTTTTAGAAAGTAGGTATTTTCTTGCCTAAGCCTTCCAGTGTGCTCTGCTGTTATGTGTATTGGCTGTCTGGTTTTGGAGGGACAGGGCAGGCTGAGTCAGACCTGGGTTGAATAGAGAGATCTGCATTTAGAGTATGGGGAGCTGTGGCTCCTTGACCTGAATAGGGCTGTGCCTGGTAAGGTGAATGCTGGCTCCACCTCCTACTGTGCGTCTGATAGCAGACCCCCTCTTTCTGAAAGGAAGGATGCAGCCTGGTAAACAAAGTGCTCCAGGACTGAGCAGAACTGGTTCTGGCTGGGTTCAGTGACTTGTAGCTTCTGAGAACAAAGACTTTTGGGGTATAAATATCTGTGCCCAAACCCCTACAATTTGTATTGCCCCTGGATCTGAAGAGGAACCTCTGTCCGTGCCACTGGAGGAATCTGCAGGAAGTGACTGTCCTTGTGCTTGTGTGTTGTTTCTTGCACTGGCCTGCAGCAGTGACCACTGGACCTTGAAGTAGAGGGAAAAGGACTTTTTGAGAGAACTTTTATTTTTGTTACAGCAATTACCCAAGGGCTAGGAAAAGAGCTAGCCTCCTGCTGGAGTCTCAGGCACATCAGACTCCACCACCAACCTCCTGCTTCCTCCCTGCGAGGATTGCTATCTGCTGATGAGGCTCCTGTGAGTTCCAGGGCCTCTAGTTTGCTTCAGAGAAAGAGTGCTGGAAATCGACGCTAACGCACCTTTGCGAGCCGCTGCAGCCGAGAGCGCTGGAAAAATCATCGCGCTGCTGCCGCTGAATGCTCACAACACGAAACCATCGCTAACGCCTCTTTGCGAGCCGCTGCAGCCGAGACGCGCTGGAAAAATAATCGCGCTGCTGTCGCCGAGCGCTCGCAACCCCTACAGAAATCATCGCTTCAAGACATCGCATTGCGGACGCCGTGCGTCTGCCATTTTGATCGCATCGCACCGGATTTCGTCGCTCCCTCGCGGAGCGCCATTTCTTCGCATCACAACACAATCGCACAACGCAACAGGATCGTCGCATCGACTTCTCCCTCGCGGCAAGAAAGTCATCGCATCGGCGGCCTAGCGTGCAGAAGTTGGTCACATCGTCTCCGCACGCATCAGCAGATCAGCGCATCATCCTCCCTTGCGGCAAGGATTTAACGCATCGCCGGCCTCGCGTGAGGAAAATTATCGCTACCACTTCTTTGCGAAATTTTGTTGGTTTTGCTACTGAATTCAGGTACTTTGTGAGAGAAAGGGTCGCAGAGACCACTGCTTTGGATTTGAACCTTATTTTTGCAACCTTTGAACTATTTTTGACAGCCCTTCAACAGCAATCCTATTTTTGACAGTATTGTGGCTTTTACAGTTATTGGTCTTGTGATAAGTCTACATATATATAAAGATACCTATTTTTTATAACTACTTGTGTGGTGTCCCTTTGTAGTGTTCCTCACTGTGTTACTGTGTATGGTCATAAATGCTTCACACACTGCCTCTGAGATAAGCCTACCTGCTCGTGCTACGTTACCACAGGGTTGAGCGGGGGTATCAAGGAGGGTAGCCCTCTCACTCTGACTTAGGAAGAAGGGTCCCTACTTGGACAGTGGCCAGCCATTTCCAACTAGAGACCCCCATTTCTAACATTGGTGGTCAGCGGTGAGGATCTGGACTTGCATTTATGATCGCATACAGTAATTATAGTGTACACTACTAGTGAGTGCAGACCATAACGCAACCGCATACATTTTTGAGAGTTTTTTTTATTGATATTGCCCGTGATTGTTACAATGGGCAAGCCTATTTTTTATTGATATGGCCGGTGATAGTACCCGCATACATTTTTGAGAGTTTTTGGATCCTATATTGTGATTGATATTGCAGGTGATTTTTTACCCGCATACATTTTCTTGAGAAGTTTTCTTCTATCTTTTATTGATATTGCCAGTTATTGCTACAATGGGTCTTGCTGAAATGAGACCTACCTTTTATATAGATGATCTGTTGACCTACAGTCTAGAGGAGCTAAGGGGGTTCTGTGAGGAGAGGGGCTTAGCAGTGAGTAGGAAGGAGACTCAGCTATCCCTGCAGACATCCCTGAGACTTTGGCAACAAGACAGATGGAGATTCTTGGAGTCCCAGTACACCTACCAAGAGGGTAGTTGGTCTGAGGGTGGCTCTGAAGAGGAGGAAGAAAGTGTTATGGAATATCTCATAGGTGGGGAGTTCCTTGATGAGTCTAGTGCCTATGGTAGTGCCAGATTCCCCTCATGGTCCCCAGAGGAGTTGGTGGACTGCGGGAAGGTCCCATAGGTAGGGAGTCCCTTGCTGGGTCTAGTGCACAGGGTAGTGCCCAATCCCCTTCATGGTCCCCAGAGGAGTTGGACAGACAGAGGGAGAGGGAGAACCAGCTGAAATTAGAGAGGCTCCAAATAGAGATTGCCCAGCTGGAGGCACACCTAGCGCAGATAGCAAGAAAGGAGAAGTTAGCTTGGGAGGGTAGGTTATCCCCTGAGCGCAGTTTTTATTGTCTGGATTCACCAGTGAGGGTGGGGTCCAGTGGTGGCAGCAAAATTGAGGTATATAGTGATGACAGTGTAGTACACCCACCCAGAGATGTGGTACCTGACTTGAAGGAGGGGGTTGATCTACACCAGGGGATTCAAGGATATGAGGTAGCTCCATTAATGTGCAGTGTCCCTGAGGTGGATTGGGGAACTAGCACAGGGGCCCATAGTCCTAGTGAAAGGAGGGATACTCTACCGACTCTGGATGAGAGGTGCAGGGAGAGGGGTTCCCCCGTGGTTGAAGTCCTGGTGTATGAGTGTGAGGACCGCCCAGAAGAGTGTGGGTTGGGTGATAGAGACAGTCAGTTAATGTCTCGCCCATTTCAGGAGAGTGGTGTGGGGTACGTGTGTGAGGCACTGGATTGTGAGGTGAAGGTTAGCACCTGCGTGGAACTGTGTAATCCAATTGTGGGAGAGCATATTGTGAGTTCCTGTTTTCCAGAGCTAAACCAGCACCTGTTAGATTGCGAGTTCTCTGATCCTAGGGAACTTGCACAGGAGGCAGACCTCTGGGTGAGTACCAGAGGCTCTGTAGAGGTATTGGGGAATGACCCTAAGAGGAGTGGTTCAGTAGTCTTCCAACCCAGAGTGGTGGGAGAGGTTTGGAGTGATACAGCTCGGTCCCCTTGTTGTGAGGAGGTTGTAGGGCCTCACATCCTGTCTCGTGGGAGCAGGAGTGAGACTGGGATAGGTCCCCAAGTGCCCCAACCTCAGTCTCCAGGACTGGATGGTTCCATGAGGGAGCACCAGGTAGGGAGCCTAGTCTGTCCGGATGGACCGTCCGTTGTGGGGGTCTCCCGTGTTAGGTGAGCTGGGAGTGCCTGTAATCAGACCTCCAGCAGTTCTAGTGTCTGGCAGTACCGCTCCAGTTGGGAGGGTGCAGAAGGCCAGATTGAGGGGGAAAGAGTCCCCAGTGGAAGAACCAGTGGGTCAGGGGCCAGCCAGAAGGGCTGAGCCTCATAGGATTGGCCATGGTGACGCCACTTCTGTCCTGGGGCATCTTCACGCACTGTCAGAGGGACAGGAGGTCGTGAGCTCTGTGCCAGGCAGACTGTCACACGACACGCTAGGTATGTGTCACCCTCAGGAAGCCCTGGTTGGCCAGGCAGTTGTTCAACCACAGGGGTTGGTCCCTGGGATGGTAAGTCAGGTCCAGGTGTTCTGACCTGGAGGGAGGGACAACTGTAAGCAGTGTCCCGGCCATTTTTTTTTCTAAGAGCACCACTCCAGGTGGGAGGGTGCAGTATGCTGGAAGGGGGTGCAGAGGGAGGGAGTCCTCGCCTCTGACCCCGGTGCAACCTGAGGGTTTTTTCAGGTTGGTAGATCAGTTGCAGGGTCCAAGCCCTGAACTGGTGGAGGGTGTGTTTTCCTTGAGGGGGCCTGTGTGCTCCCCAGGAAGTCCTGGTGTGCCAGGCAGACTGTCGCACAGCTCTAGAGGAGTGTGCTTTCCTTGGGGGAATTGGTGTACTCCCCAGAAGTCCTGGGTTGCCAGGCACAGGTCCAGCCTAAGGGTACAGACCCTGGGTTAGGGGCCAGGTTCAGGTGTCCCCCTGACCTGGAAGAAGGGGCAACTGCTAACGGTGCCCCTACCAGTTTGTGTTATGGGGGCACCTCTCCAGGTGGGAGGGTGCCAGGCCCCAGTAGAGGGGGTGGGGAGAGGGCAGCCTCACCCCTGACCTCCGCCTAGTCTAAGGGTACAGACCCTATGCTGGGATAGCAGTTGCAGGATAGAACCCCTGAACTGGTGGGCGAGTTAGGCAGGACACCTGCCACAGGGGCCCTGACAATTCTGGAAGGGGGTACCGCTCCAGGTGGGAGGGTACCGAGCCCCAAAGAGGAGGACCGGGTGTGGGGGAGCCCACCCCAGCCTCTGGCCCCGCCACTGGGTACAGGCCCAGGGCTGGTGGGTCAGTGTCAGGGTGCGTCACCTGACCTGACAGGAGGGAGAGTGGACAAAAGGTGCCAGACACCTGGGGTTACTGCCCCTCACTCTCTGATGCCACAAAAGTTTGAGAGCCCTGAGAGGTATAGGGCTTGGATTTCATCACTGACTACTGTCGTGGCTACTGGGGCTTGTTGTTTATCTGTTGGGACACACCTGGGGGCCAGTTAAGGTTAGGTGCTGCCCGGGTGGTGTCCACAGGTGACGGGAAGAGTTCCCCATGCGTTGTCTTGGTGGGCCCTGAGAGTGTGGACAGAGGGATCCCCCAGGGTTCAGATTGGCGTAGAACTGGAAAGTGCCCCTGCAGTTGTGGGCCAGTTCCGTGTTCTATCGCCCAAAGCAGGGAAGCCCATCAAGGTAGTTATTGGTCTCCCCTGCGTTTTGGCTGGAAGGGGGTTGTGTTGGAAATGGCCCTTTTTGCAGGGTCACCCCTAAACTTTTTGCCTACCTCCTGTATTTTTGCTGACCTGTTTTTGTTGGTTTTATGGCTCTGGGCACTTTATCACTGCTGATCAGTGCTAAAGTGCATACGCTCTCCCTTTGTAAATATGACTATGTGAATTGGTACATCCATGATTGGCTTATTTGATTTATCTGTTAGTCCCTAGTAGAGTGGCCTGTGTGTGCCCAGGGCTGGTAAACCAAATGCTGCTGGTGGGCCTGCAGCGCTGGGTTGCGCCACCCACAGAAGCAGCTTGTAAAGTGTGTCTCAGACCTGCCACTGCAGAGTCTGCGTGCAGTCCAGAACTGCCATCTTGGCTGTGAAGTGCACCCACTTCCCAGCCCCTGAACCTTCCCTTGGCATCATGTAAGTCCCCCTATGGTAGGGTGCATTGTATGTGTAAGGTAGGACATGCCTTGGTGTGTGTAGCATGTCCTGGTAGTGAATTACACCCAATTTCGTTTTTCACTACTGTAAGGCTACCCGTTCCTCATAGGCCAGAATGGGCAGTTTGACTATTACATGCTATAGTTCTAACTGACCCCAGGAACATGGTAGAAAAACGAATTTAGTATGCCTGAGCTCAGAATATTAAAATACATCTTTTAGTGAAGTTTATTTTTATATTCTGTGTTTGAAAATACCACTTTTAGAAAGTAGGTATTTTCTTGCCTAAGCCTTCCAGTGTGCTCTGCTGTTATGTGTATTGGCTGTCTGGTTTTGGAGGGACAGGGCAGGCTGAGTCAGACCTGGGTTGAATAGAGAGATCTGCATTTAGAGTATGGGGAGGGGTGGCTCCTTGACCTGATTAGGGCTGTGCCTGGCAAGGTGAATGCTGGCTCCACCTCCTACTGTGCGTCTGATAGCAGACCCCCTCTTTCTGAAAGGAAGGATGCAGCCTGGTAAACAAAGTGCTCCAGGACTGACAGAACTGGTTCTGGCTGGGTTCAGTGACTTGTAGCTTCTGAGAACAAAGACTTTTGGGGTATAAATATCTGTGCCCAAACCTCTACAATTTGTATTGCCCCTGGATCTGAAGAGGAACCTCTGTCCGTGCCACTGGAGGAATCTGCAGGAAGTGACTGTCCTTGTGCTTGTGTGTTGTTTCTTGCACTGGCCTGCAGCAGTGACCACTGGACCTTGAAGAAGAGGGAAAAGGACTTTTTGAGAGAACTTTTATTTTTGTTACAGCAATTACCCAAGGGCTAGGAAAAGAGCTAGCCTCCTGCTGGAGTCTCAGGCACATCAGACTCCACCACCAACCTCCTGCTTCCTCCCTGCGAGGATTCCTATCTGCTGATGAGGCTCCTGTGAGTTCCAGGGCCTCTAGTTTGCTTCAGAGAAAAGAGTGCTGGAAATCGACGCTAACGCACCTTTGCGAGCCGCTGCAGCCGAGAGCGCTGGAAAAATCATCGCGCTGCTGCCGCTGAGTGCTCGCAACACGAAACCATCGCTAACGCCTCTTTGCGAGCCGCTGCAGCCGAGACGCGCTGGAAAAATCATCGCGCTGCTGTCGCCGAGCGCTCGCAACCCCTACAGAAATCATCGCTTCAAGACATCGCATTGCGGACGCCGTGCGTCTGCCATTTTGATCGCATCGCACCGGATTTCGTCGCTCTCTCGCGGAGCGCCATTTCTTCGCATCCCAACACAAACGCACAACGCAACAGGATCGTCGCATCGACTTCTCCCTCGCGGCAAGAAAGTCATCGCATCGGCGGCCTAGCGTGCAAAAGTTGGTCGCATCGTCTCCGCACGCATCAGCAGATCGGCGCATCATCCTCCCTTGCGGCAAGGATTTAACGCATCGCCGGCCTCGCGTGAGGAAAATCATCGCTACCACTTCTTTGCGACATTTTGTTGGTTTTGCTACTGAATTCAGGTACTTTGTGAGAGAAAGGGTCGCAGAGACCACTGCTTTGGATTTGAACCTTATTTTTGCAACCTTTGAACTATTTTTGACAGCCCTTCAACAGCAATCCTATTTTTGACAGTATTGTGGCTTTTACAGTTATTGGTCTTGTGATAAGTCTACATATATATAAAGATACCTATTTTTTATAACTACTTGTGTGGTGTCCCTTTGTAGTGTTCCTCATTGTGTTACTGTGTATGGTCATAAATGCTTCACACACTGCCTCTGAGATAAGCCTACCTGCTCGTGCTATGTTACCACAGGGTTGAGCGGGGGTATCAAGGAGGGTAGCCCTCTCACTCTGACTTAGGAAGAAGGGTCCCTACTTGGACAGTGGCCAGCCATTGCCAACTAGAGACCCCCATTTCTAACAGGGAGTTTAAGGCTTGGCAAGGGGGTTATATTGCCAAGCCGAATTGGCAGTTTAAAACTACATTCAGGCTGAAATAGCAGGCCTGAGACATGTTTTAAGGGGCTACGTAAGTGGGTGGCATAATAAGTGGTGCAGGTCCATTAATAGCATTTAATTTACAGGCCCAGGGTATTTGGTATACCACTGTACAAGGGACTTATAAGTAAATTAAATGTGCCAGTCATTTGTAGCTCAGTATTACCTTGTTTAGCGGGGTGAGCACAAGCACTTTAGCACTAGTTAGCTGTCTTAAGGCCAACAAAAATTAATTTCAGCACAAAACATGGTGGGAAAAAGATGAAACGTTTGGGGTAAGAACCCCCTAAGGCTGACAGGTCTAACAGTTTTCATAAAGCAAATCGAGCAGGCACAGCTTTCCATGAAGGGAAGTTCCCTAATATGCTTAGCTAAGAAGTCAGGTAAGTTGGGGAGACATCAAGCAGAAGGTGTCAGCTGGTAAAGCCTCTAAAAGGCAGAAACAAATAAAGATTCAGTCAAGTAAATGAGAATGGATTTGCCCAGGAGTCTAAATCTTTTGGGCAGGAGAAAAGGAGCATCTCTTCTGAGGAGAGTGGGAAGGGCACCTACAGCTAACTAACTCAATAATGCACAATTAAAAATGCAGATCTTAAGCAAAAACTAATTACCCACGGTTCTCATGAACCAAACCAAACGGGATCAAACATTCCATGATAACTCGGTGTCGACCCTCTTCCCAGCCATCATTCTGCTGCATCAACTTTAAGAGATATCACGTATAGGATGATACATTGCGGTAAGCATGTTTTATGTGCAGGTCAGGGGTTCATTATTTAGCTCACCATGAAACACATACCGGTAAACATTCACACATACACTGAAACAATAAGAATACAGTTCTAATTAGATCATACTCTTGAAATTTGGCTCCTGAAAGGAGAGAAAGAGAAAGAAAATGTACAGCAGCCAAAAAAGCATTTATTTTTAGAGTGAATTATTTAAACTGAGACCTACATTAACCATGGTCAACTGTAATGTGAAAATCACACTCTCTCTCTCTGTATATATATATATACTCGTGAACAAGGAGGTGTTTCTCCGAAACGCGTAGAGTGACTTGGCTTTAATAAATACACGCTGAAAAGGATTTTGTGTGGCCGTGACATCGTTTTTCTGAATCCTGTGGATTACGATTGTGGTGGATATATATATATATATATATATATGTGTATATATATATATATATATTTATATATATATATTATCTACTGGCGGTCGCCAGTAGATAGTTATAGTTACAACCTATTATCCATAGGAAATCCACGACATTCTATTTGAAATAACTCTCTTGCCGGTTGACGTATCTTCGCAAAATTTTCAAACTTTGTGGGGCGCTCCGGTCCGCTCCTACCCTGAAAGTCTCGGGGATTCGTCAAGCGGGGGCCGAGAAAAAGGGGGGTCCCAAAACGCGTTTTCCCCATGCAATTTTCCATAGGAAACTTTAGACACGGCTACAGCCTGAACTGCTGAACGGAATTACACCAAATTTGGCAAAGAGGTAGTTCTTGGTTCAGAAAGAACCCTTTTGTTAAATGGTGTAAATCCGTTCAGTAGTTGCTGAGAAAATCAAAAGTAAAAAGATAGATATATCTATGGCCGCTGATCCTCCCGAGCACGAGCTTTATGTTAATTGGCTGTCAACACTCCAAATCAGGAAGTGTTGGCAGCCATTTTGTCCCTCGGTAGAACCGAGGGACAGAAACAAGTGCGCAAAGCGCACAAAGGGGCAGGGTAGAAACACCCTGACCCCCTAGGTCTGCCTCAGGGGGTCCCACAAGGACCCCTGGGCAAAAATTTTTTTTTTTTTTATAATCGGCAAAAAACGATCCGTAGGCCCCGCCCCTTCCTTCACCACTCTGCAAACGCGCCCCTGGCGCGTTTGCAGAGGGGGAACGACTTCCCTTGAATACTGGGGGTCCCTGGGGGCCAACTAGCCCACCAGGAACCTCCAGTATGCGCCAGGGGGCTGCCTTGCAGAGAGGTGTACTGAGGCCACGCCCCTTTTACACCTCTCTGCAACGCAGCTCTATGGCGCTTTTGGAGGTATATGGTGGGCTAGTTGCACCCCAGGGACCCTCAGGATTAAAGGGAGTTAATCCCCCGACTTAAAAACGCGCCACGGGGCGCGTTTGCACAGTGGTGAAGGGAGGGGGCGGGCTTCAGGTGAAATGTGCAAACAGGCCCCGTGGCGCGTTTTAAGATGGGGAATTAAATCCTCTTCAATCCTGAGGGTCCCTGGGGCCAACTAGCCCAACAGGTACGTCCAGAAAGCGCCACAGAGCTGCGTTGCAGAGAGGTGTAAAAGGGTGTGGCCTCTGTACATGTCTCTGCAACGCAGCCCCTGGCGCATACTGGAGGTTCCTGGTGGGCTAGTTGGCCCGTAGGGACCCTCATGATTCAAGGGGACTTAATCCCCCAACTTAAAACGCGCCACGGGGCGCGTTTGCACAGATGTCACCTCAGGCCCCGCCCCCTCCCTTCACCATTGTGCAAATATTCCTCTAAAATCAGCCGAAATACGAATTCTGATTTACTCACCTGTTATCAGGAGAGACCTCAGTGCTGCATCTTTCAGCCCAGTACTAATCCTGAAAAGTAATTTTAACCGTACTTACCAGTAACTTGAATTTCCTTCCATAGGCTAACATTGACTGGTTTCACTTGGAAATTCTTCTAAGTGTGGAGTTTTGGAACTTTAAAATATTCCTCTAAAATCAGCCGAAATACGAATTCCGATTTACTCACCTGTTATCAGGAGAGACCTCAGTGCTGCATCTTTCAGCCCAGTACTGATCCTCAAAAGTAATTTTAACCATACTTACCGGTAACTTGAATTTCCTTCATAGGCTAACATTGACTGGTTTCACTTGGAAATTCTTCTAAGTGTGGAGTTTTGGAACTTTAAAATATTCCTCTAAAATCAGCCGAAATACGAATTCCGATTTACTCACCTGTTATTAGGAGAGACCTCAGTGCTGCATCTTTCAGCCCAGTACTGATCCTCAAAAGTAATTTTAACCGTACTTACCAGTAACTTGAATTTCCTTCCATAGGATATCATTGCCTGCTTTTTGCTGAAAAAGTTTCTAAGTGTTGATTTTTGAAACATACAAATATTCCTCTAAAATCAGCCGAAATCCGAATTCTGATTTACTCACCTGTTATCAGGAGAGACCTCAGTGCTGCATCTTTCAGCCCAGTACTGGTCCTGAAAAGTAATTTTAACCGTACTTACCAGTAACTTGAATTTCCTTACATAGGCTAACATTGACTGGTTTCACTTGGAAATTCTTCTAAGTGTGGAGTTTTGGAACTTTAAAATATTCCTCTAAAATCAGCCGAAATACGAATTCCGATTTACTCACCTGTTATCAGGAGAGACCTCAGTGCTGCATCTTTCAGCCCAGTACTGATCCTCAAAAGTAATTTTAACCGTACTTACCGGTAACTTGAATTTCCTTCATAGGCTAACATTGACTGGTTTCACTTGGAAATTCTTCTAAGTGTGGAGTTTTGGAACTTTAAAATATTCATCTAAAATCAGCCGAAATACAAATTCCGATTTACTCACCTGTTATCAGGAGAGACCTCAGTGCTGCATCTTTCAGCCCAGTACTGATCCTCAAAAGTAATTTTAACCGTACTTACCAGTAACTTGAATTTCCTTCCATAGGATATCATTGCCTGCTTTTGCTGAAAAGTTTCTAAGTGTTGATTTTTGAAACATACAAATATTCCTCTAAAATCAGCCCAAATACGAATTCCGATTTACTCACCTGTTATCAGGAGAGACCTCAGTGCTGCATCTTTCAGCCCAGTACTGGTCCTGAAAAGTAATTTTAACCGTACTTACCGGTAACTTGAATTTCCTTCATAGGCTAACATTGACTGGTTTCACTTGGAAATTCTTCTAAGTGTGGAGTTTTGGAACTTTAAAATATTCATCTAAAATCAGCCGAAATACGAATTCCGATTTACTCACCTGTTATCAGGAGAGACCTCAGTGCTGTATCTTTCAGCCCAGTACTGGTCCTGAAAAGTAATTTTAACCGTACTTACCGGTAACTTGAATTTCCTTCCATAGGCTAACATTGACTGGTTTCACTTGGAAATTCTTCTAAGTGTGGAGTTTTGGAACTTTAAAATATTCATCTAAAATCAGCCGAAATACGAATTCCGATTTACTCATCTGTTATCAGGAGAGACCTCAGTGCTGCATCTTTCAGCCCAGTACTGATCCTCAAAAGTAATTTTAACCGTACTTACCAGTAACTTGAATTTCCTTCCATAGGATATCATTGCCTGCTTTTTGCTGAAAAAGTTTCTAAGTGTTGATTTTTGAAACATACAAATATTCCTCTAAAATCAGCCGAAATACGAATTCCGATTTACTCACCTGTTATAAGGAGAGACCTCAGTGCTGTATCTTTCAGCCCAGTACTGGTCCTGAAAAGTAATTTTAACCGTACTTACCAGTAACTTATATTTTCTTCCATAGGAATCTATTGTCTGGTTTTCAGCAGAAAAGTTTCAAAGTGTCGATTTTCACAAACTACAAATATTCCTTAAAAATCGCCTGTATGACTTAAACGCATTCTTTCAACTGTTTACAGGAGATGCACCAGTGCTGGATCCAGGATCCAACACTGAGTAAGAAAAAGTAACGATAACAGTTTTTACCTGCTAAGTGAATTTCCTTCCATAGGATAACATTGGTGATTCTATGAGAAAAAGTTTCTAAGTGTCAACTTTTAAAATACAATAATATTCCTTAAAAATCACGACTGTAACCAAAACGCTTTTACTCAACTGTTTACAGGAGATGTACCAGGACTGAATCTAGGATCCAGTCCTGTGGTTAGAAAAGTAATCCATAAAGTAACTAATTGCATTTAACTAGAAATTCACATTGAGCTGAATGTTGCATTGTGTTTGAAAATGTGTTGCCCATTGCAACAACTGTAACTACTGTACTTAAAAGTCTATTGCCTATGTGCAAAGTATTTAAACTAAAGTAATTCATTCTGAGAAAGTATTTTTGTAATGTAATGTATAATGTAATTACAATGTAATTTAAAAAATAAAATATGTAAAAGAAATTGTTTCTAAAAATGTAGTAAATCAGTATGAAAAAAATTAATATAAAAATTAATACATTTAAAAATTGTCATTTAAAAACCTTTGAAATTCACTGAAAAACCGTAGGTTTCAGGCACGTTATAGTTACAAATTAGCATTTTAAAAACCTTTGAAATTCACTGAAAAACCATAGGTTTCAGACACGTTATAGTTAGAAATTAGCATTTAAAAAACCTTTGAAATTCACTGAAAAAACCATAGGTTTTAGGGACAGTTATAGTTAGTTGGACATTGCACTCGTACAAAACCCGTGAAATTCCCCCGTTATAGTTAGTTCAGCTAACTATAACTCGCGCCCACGCAATGCACTGCTGATGACGTCACATATTACATCACTCATGACATGGTCAGTGACATCACTGATGACATCACTGATGACATCTCAAATGACATCACTGATGACATCATCCACGTGATAATCTGATGCAGCTCCTCACACCCTAATATAACCTTTGATACACCCAATCTAAATTACAGAGTGCCATTCGCAAAACCATAGACACTCCAACACCAATAACTACATACCCACTCACTGATTCTTAGGTCTACACACACACATCCACTCACTCACCCGTACAGTCACTCATACTTATGGTCACTCAGTACAGGACTATCATATGCACTCTTACTCCTATATAGACACTCAAACACCGCCACTCATCCATAGAGGTACTCACACACCTAGTCAGTCATGCAAATAATTAAACACACTGCCATTTACTCACCTATACAGTTATACACACACCAGCTCACTTAATCATACAAATACTAGCACATTGTTACGCTCTTATACAATCACTGATACAAGCACACACTCATCCATACAGCCACTATCACAATCACTCACTCTCGCTTATAGCTATTTATATACTCCAATACACATATATACTGCCTTTCACATATGTAGTTACTCACACATGTACCACTGGGACATACATTCACTCACTAACACACTCTTACACACACTTACCCACCCATACAGTCTATCACAGATGCACTCTTGAAACCATCCACCCAGTGAATCACCCACTCACACATCTATGCACAGTCGCACACACCCCATCCACACAAACACTCAGGCACCCATACAGATACTCATAGAACCAATCAATAACCCATATAGACACTCATGTAGCTATTCGCAAATCCATGCATCCACTTACACACCAACAGACGGATACAGACATTCACACAGTTTAGTCACTATCCCATGCATTCAGTAAGATACGTTTAATCACTCACTTGTAGAGTCAGTCACGCACGTACTAAATCATCCATTCAGACACTTATACACCCACTCATTCTTCAATACGCCTTTCCCTATATATATTAAACATATTTAAACTTTACAGAAACACACAGTCACTGGATGATGTCATCAGTGATGTCATTTGAGATGTCATCAGTGATGTCATCAGTGATGTCACTGACCATGTCATGAGTGATGTAATATGTGACGTCATCAGCAGTGCATTGCGGGGCGCGAGTTATAGTTAGCTGAACTAACTATAACGGGGAATTTCACGGGTTTTGTACGAGTGCAATGTCCAACTAACTATAACTGTCCCTAAAACCTATGGTTTTTTCAGTGAATATATATATATATATATACATGCGGTTCGGATTAATGTAAAGTTGTGCAAAGTATAAAATTGTGAAAAGGCTTCACCAGTAACGTTGACAACTGGTTTATCAGGGCATTGGGTATTAAGGGTATTATGGGTACAAAGTCGAAGATTGCTGGTGCAGTATCCATGTGGCATTTTGATCCTCATTTTCTGAATCTGACAAATTCTATGTGTTCTCCCCTGCAGGAGATAATTTTGCAAAACCCTTGACATAGCTCTACATTGTTTTATCTGTGTCCCATGAAGATAGTGTTAGACTCTTCTGGGCGATAAAGGTACAATAAAGTCAAACTTCTATTCACATGAGTTACTACTATTACAATGACCAGATCTTAATGCCCCCAGTGGGTGGTGCCAGATGATTAAAAGTGCCAGGTACAGGCCTTTGCATCTCTACACCAGTGAGGAAAATGCATAATGGCTCTCCCTGTGTAAATCAGTAGAGGTTCGCCTGATTGAGACCTCTGATTGCAGTTGGTGTGCATTCCCACACATCCTGGGCCTTTAATTTTACCAAGAAGCCAAAACTCAGCAAAAGCATCTGATTGTGCCAATTGCTACACAGCTATGGCACATCTGAAGGAAAAGCACTTTAAATCAATTAACTCCCTCCAAATGTTTGGGGCTAATCTTGAATCTGAATGGCCAGTGTGCTGGAGCCCAATTACTACTATATTGGATACATAAGCTGACCTATTTGCATAACAAGTTCACATTTACTAGCAAAGGCTCTGTGCTTCCTGCACAAAAAGGAAATGTGAGACCAGAGGCAGAACATTTGTCTGGCTTTCCTGGAGATCAGAGCTGAAGATGAGCAACCCAGTGTGTATTCATAAGTACTTTGGAAGGATGGAAACTACCAAGCCTGGAGACAAGACCTGCAATCCTCTTTGGGCAGCATGATTCCAGTGTGAAGGCTCATGTTTCTCAGTACTTGTTATTATATCTTTGATCCCCCTGCAAATGATGTGGGACTCAGCATGAAGGTCTAGGTTCCTTCACAGATGTCCTTGCAGCTGTAATTACCTGAAAATAAGACAACTCCAGAATGAAGGTCAGTGGACCTTTGGTATCAGGGCTTTATCTGTTGCAGCTCATGAAGCCTCTGGACCAAACCACTGCCCAAGTCACGTTTCTGATCTTGTGGCCATTGCATTGATCTTTGCAGTGGTTTTTCATCCAACCAGGATCTATCAGTATTCTAATTGTTGAGGTCACCCTGCGATACCTGAATAAATACAGAAATTGTACCATAAAAAATTGATCACATCTGCCAGCCCTGTGGGAAATAAACTACACAGAAAATTAGATTGCTGACAAAATATTGTGAGCTAACATCTGCTGTTGTCTGAGTTCTTTTGTTTGTCTTCTGTGTGTGCCTTAAGACCTCCTCGCAGCACCAACACCCTCAACCGACACAACTATTCTGGTTGCATTAGCAACTGTAACGGTAGCCCGTATCTGGTACCAAGGGTCTGTGTAGGAGAGTAGGATCTGCCTCTTATGTTGCCCCCACTTTTTTTCTGATGTTTACACTGGTTTCTGGCTATAGTCTGGCTGGGACCCTGCCAATCAGGGCCCCAGCCTCTCTGTTCTCTCTAAACGACTTGGAGTGCACTCTAGGTGCACTAGTGATTGGATACTGTGGTACCTTATGAGTCCCTAGTATATGGTACCTTAGGTACCAAGGGCATAGGTACTTCACAGGCCTACCAGGGGCTGAAGCATGTATTATGCCACCCCTGGGAAGCAGACTAAATCTGACACCACAGGCCTGCTACTGCAGCCTGGGTGAGGAGGTGCTAGCACCCCTCACTGAGATATAGGTTCCCTATATCTCTCCTGCACACACATTTAAACCTATCAGTCACCCCTAAGGCAGGCCCTATCAATCCTGAGGGCAGGGTGCTTAGTTTCTATGTGAGAGGGTGCCTCTGCCTGAGCAGGGCCCCTCTGCAGCTCTCAGATTCCATTCTCTGGGGCTGTTTGTGAATGCGGTCAAACCATATACTCTTAAGTGCATTATAACCTCGCGTTTAATGCTAACTTTGGAATGGCTGCATCAAAACATGTTGTGTTTGGTGTCAAACACTTTGGAATCATACCCCCACACCAGTAACTGGTGTGGGAGTATGATACCACCCTTCTAGAGGGATAGACATGTACCTACTGTGGAAACGCGGTAGAATCCTGAAGATCCCTGGCATCACAAAATGGATGCCACCAGTCACAGACACTGGGCTGCCCTCCTGCTGATGACCGAAACTCGCAGTGGAGGAGGCCCAACAATAGGTATCCTGTCACAGGGAGGAGTGACCACCTCCCAGACAGGGTTTAGTGTATTGGGGCTGGGTGGGTGCACTCCTAGAGTGCTTTGAAGTCCTGCACTAGGGGAGCAGTAGGCTCCTCTGTGCATACACCAGTTCAAACCGGCTCAGGGGCTACCTGCCCATGCTCTGGCGCAAAACTGGACAAAGGGAAGTGGGTGTAGCCACCCACTCCCCTGACCCTCCCATAGGTGGGGTCCTAGAGCTAGTCCCTCCCTTCCTTTCAGTATAAGATAGGGAACCCTTGCCATTGCAAACTAGATATCCCTGGATGACGCTCTAAAGAAGAATCCCGGACCTTCGACGTTCCACTACCTCTGGAAGACGGAAGAATCTCCCTTGGAGTCAAGGAGTGACTCCCATCCTTGGAAGGCACCAAAAAAAGCAATGACGGTCACAAACTACGCTGCTCCCACCAAAGCCCGAAGTCCCTGTAGCCCAGAAAGAAGATTTCCTGACTTCTCCAAGGCAATCGTGAGTCCCCAGCGAAACTGAGGCAAGTGGACCCCACGAGTGACGAGGAACCGCAATCCCTGGGTACCATGCACTATTTTCAAGTGAAATGAATGAAATGAAATTTGTACTTGTAAAGCGCACCCATACCCCCAAAGGGGTGTCCAGGCGCTGTACGCATACCGCTGTGGAACCCTTCCTGGCTTTTCCCTGTGAAATGTCCACTCCTGGGCACCCCCAGGGTGAAGCCAGGCATCCCAGCGCTGTTGGGGCCGTTGTGGAGATTAAGCAAGCTATTGCCCAGAGTTGCAGAGTGGGACCCATGATTAGAATAGGCACCGAGGCGAGAATTATCAGGTCTGAGGAAATTGAGCCCAAGACCCGCCGAGGCGGGAATTGAACCCTGGTCCCGGGCCAGATCTCTGCATCAGGGTCTGCCGCTCTAACCATTGAGCCACACTTCTCCACATTGTGCAACCCCTTCACGACGTTCTACGAACCTGTGCTTTGGGCCACGTGTGGTCCCACCCTCTAGCAGAGATTCATCCCAAGATCAGAGGCCTGGCCTGTCCCGAGTGACCGTGGGCCCCTGTTGAGTGAATCCTCCTGAGGCATCTTTGCGATCCCTTGCCAGCCGGCTTGTGGGTCCTCTGAAGACTTTTCTACAAATCCAAAGCGCTCCCCTGGTTGCTCCAGGCCTGCCCTGACTTACCTTTGCTGGGTGAGTCCCACAGACCTTGCTGGTCTGCACCCCTGACTTTTTATCCTTTCCATGAGACTTGCTGTTACCAAGGCTTGTTGGCTCCAATCAGGTCGCTGACACCGCAGTAAGCTGCAGACTTTGTGGGACACACTGAATTCAGCTCCTGGTCATCATCGACGCCTCCTGGACCTCGTGGCTGAAGAGTCAAGGCACCCGCGAACGACCTGAATCTTGCGACGACGGTGGGCATTCATCTTCCTTGCCCCGGGTCACTGCCAAGTGACTTTGAACACTGTCCCCTCTGCTTTCAGGTCTTCCTTCTCCCGAATCCAGGCTTGGATTCCACCGAACACTTCTTCAGTCTTCACAAGCAGCAAGTCTTCATTGGCTCCCATTGAAAACGACGCCGCGACCCGACACCAAAGGACACCTATGCACCCGGCTTCCCTGGGCGAGGTAACTCCAGCACTACGGTGCTCCTGTGGGTGTTGGCCCTAGAACTACTTACCCTGTAAGTGACTTGCTTGTAGGTTCTCCCGAAGTGCCCTTAAACTCCTAATTTCCAACCGCGACTTGCCCCATTGAAGTCTACGGCGATCCGCGCCTGTGCACACACACTGCACGCGTCCCCCGTGGGTCCTTTACTTACCTGCCTTGGGTGGTTTCGTGAGGCCCCAGCACTTCTGAAGGCCCTAGGCCTTGTCCCTTTGCAAGTCGTTGTTCTTAAGTCTCTTTTTTAGTAAATGGTCTGGTACGCCCCTAGGGCCCCAGCCATTATTGTGCTCAATTTGTTGTGAAACGTTGATTTGTGCATATGTTCCTGACTTCTAATCTCATAAAGAGATTAGTAGAGAGTTGTTTAGTAATAAATACCTAAATATTTGATATATATACCTGTGTGGTGTCTTTTCATTTGGTGATTCAAGAGATTGTGTGGTGAAACAAGCTGCTTTACATTCCTCCAAGACTTAGCCTGAAGGCTGCTCTCCACAGCTACCACTAGGATAGCTTTCTGTAAAGGTTGTCTTAAACCTATTGTAGGAGAGTAGGATCTGCCTCTTATGTTGCCCCCACTTTTTTTCTGATGTTTACACTGGTTTCTGGCTATAGTCTGGCTGGGACCCTGCCAATCAGGACCCCAGCCTCTCTGTTCTCTCTAAACGATTTGGAGTGCACTCTAGGTGCACTAGTGATTGGATACTGTGGTACCTTATGAGTCCCTAGTATATGGTACCTTAGGTACCAAGGGCATAGGTACTTCACAGGCCTACCAGGGGCTGAAGCATGTATTATGCCACCCCTGGGAAGCAGACTAAATCTGACACCACAGGCCTGCTACTGCAGCCTGGGTGAGGAAGTGCTAGCACTCCTCACTGAGATATAGGTCCCCTATATCTCTCCTGCACACACATTGAGGCTTATCAGTCACCCCTAAAGCAGGCCCTATCAATCCTGAGGGCAGGGTGCTTAGTTTCCATGTGAGGGGGTGCCTCTGCCTGAGCAGGGCCCCTCTGCAGCTCTCAGAGTCCATTCTCTGGGGCTGTTTGTGGATGCGGTTAAACCATATACTTTTAAGTGCATTATATCCTTGCGGTAGAATGCTAACTTTGGAATGGCTGCATCGAAACATGTCGTGTTTGGTGTCAAACATCTTGGAATACTACCCCCCCGCCAGTCCTGGTGGCAGGGGTAGCATTCCACCCTTCTAGAGGGATAGACATGTACCTACTGTGGAAACGCGGTAGAATCCTGCAGAGCCCTGGCATCACAAAATGGATGCCACCAGTCACAGACACTGGGCTGCCCTCATGCTGATGACCAACACTCGCAGTGGAGGAAGCACAACAATAGATATCCTGTCCCAAGGGGGTGTGACCACCTTCCAGACAGGGTTTAGTGTATTGGGGCTGGGTGGGTGCACTCTTAGAGTGCTTTGAAGTCCTGCACTGGGGGAGCAGAAGGCTCCTCTGTGCATACCCCAGTTCAAACCGGCTCAGGGGCTACATGCCCCTGCTCTGGCGCGAAACTGGACAAAGGGAAGTGGGTGTAGCCACCCACTCACCTGACCCTCCCATAGGTAGGGTCATAGAGCTAGTCCCTCCCTTTCTTTTAGTATAATAGGGGGAACCTGTGCATTGCACCCTAGATTTTCCTGGACGACGCTCTGAAGAAGAATCCCAGACCTTCGATGTCCAACTACCTTTGGAAGACTGAAGAATCTCCCTTGGAGTCAAGGAGTGACTCCCCTGCTTGGCAGGCACCAAAAACTACAAACAATGGTCGCAAACTATGCCACTCCCGCCGGAGTCCGAAGTCCCTGCAGCCCAAGAAGTGGATTTCCTGACTTCCCAAAGGCCATCGTGAGTCCCCAGCGAAGCTGAGGCCAGTGGACCCCAAGAGTGATGAGGAACCGCGACCCCTGGGTACCGTGCACTATTGTCAAGTGCAACCCCTTCACAACGTTCCACGAACTTGTGCTTTAGACCACGTGTGGTCCTAGCTTCTAGCAGGAAACCCTCTGAAGATCAGAGGCCTACCACGTCCCGAGTGACCGTGGGCCCCTGTTGAGCGAATACTCCCGAGGCATCTATGTGATCCCTTGCCAGCCAGCTTGTGGGTCCCCAGAAGACTTTCTAAAGAAACCAAAGAGCTCTCCTGGTTGCCCCAGGCCTGCCCTGACTTACCTTCGCTGGGTGAGTCCCACAGACCTTGCTGGTCTGTGCCATTGCCTCTTCGCACTTTCCCCGAGACTTGCTGTTACCAAGGCTTGTTGGCTCCAATCGAGTCGCCGATACCGCAGTAAGCTGCAGACATCGTGGGACACGCCGAATCCAGCTCCAGGTCTTCGTCGACGCCTCCTGGACCTCGTGGCTGAAGAGTCAAGGCACCCACGAACGACCTGAATCTTGCGACGACGGTGGGCATCCCTCTTCCTTGCCCCGAGTCACTGCCAAGTGACTTTGAACACTGTCCCCTCTGCTTTCAGGTCTTCCATCTTCTGAATCCAGGCTTGGATTCCTCCGGACACTTCTCCTGTCGCCGCAAGCAGCAAGTTTTCACTGGCTCCCATTGAAAACGACGCCGCGACCCGACACCAAAGAACACCTATGCACCCGGCTCCCCTGGGTGAGGTAACTTCAGCACTACGGTGCTCCTGTGGGTGTGGGCCCTAGAACTACTTACCCTGTAAGTGACTTGCTTGTAGCTTCCCTAGAAGTGTCCTAAAACTCTTATTTTCTAAGTACGACAATTGCGCTGACTCGTACAGGGTTCGCGTCTGTGTTAGACACAGCGCGTCCATCTCCCTTGCAACTCTATCTGTAACCGCGTCCTTCGACTCGTACAAGGACCGATCGGTGTGTTCGCCTCGAACACGCAAGGGACCTTTAACATTGAAATCTCAATTGCGTCTGAGCGCATAGACTCGCACAGGACTCGCACCGGTGCCAGGACACCGCGTCCGTCCCCTGTGGGTCTCCTACAACTACCTGGGGTGGTTCTTGGGGTCCCTCGATTCTAGATGCCCTAGACCTAGGTCTAGCCAAACTAAGATTGTGATATTCGATTGTGCTAAACTTATTTTGATAACATTTGATTTGTACATATGTTCCTGACTTCTAATCTCATAAAGAGATTAGTAGAGAGTGTTTATTAATAAATACATATATATTTGATATATATACCTGTGTGGTGTCTTTTCATTTGGTGATTCAAGAGATTGTGTGGTAAAACAAGCTGCTTTACATTCCTTCAAGACTTAGCCTGAAGGCTGCACTCCACAGCTACCACTAGGATAGCTTTCTATAAAGGTTATCTACCATAAGAGTCGAATTGTTCTGGTGCAAGGTGTCCACTTTAAGTAGTGAACAGCATATACCAGGCCAACTTCTCACACCTATCTACCATAAGAGTCAAATTGTTCTGGTGCAAGGTGTCCACTTTAACTAGTGGACAGCATATACCAGGCCAACTTCTCACATTGGTGGGCAGCGTGTGGGATTCCAGCTTGCTATTGTTTTACCAGAAAATCTCTATTTGAATTACTAACTGAAAACCACTATAGGTACTCAAGGTACATATAAAGTCAAGCTTAGTATCAATAAGTTCTACTGAACTTAGAGCTGTGTGCCAAGGGATAGCACACCCTTTCTACAGCTCAAGCTAGTATCAGTAGGCCACAAACTAGTGTAGGTAGTACAACACTGCACAACACTAGAATGTCCTTAAAGGGTGGACCCAGTGGATCCACTCAGCCTCAGTATAAGGACATGACTTTCTTTGACTTGAAAGCCATGTGTGCTGAAAGGCACCTGAAGCTAGGACAGAGTCCCTCCACACTACACCTGATAGATCTGCTGACAGCAGATGATCTTAGATTAGCTCTAGGAGCTAATGGGTCTGAATCAGTGAGTGGGTCAGTTACAGTGTCTGGGTCAGATGATGAACATCAGTGTGAGAAGTTGGCCTGGTATATGCTGTTCACTAGTAAAAGTGGACACCTTGCACCAGTACAATTCGACTCTTATGGTAGATAGGTTTAAGACAACCTTTAAAGAAAGCTAACCTAGTGGTAGCTGTGGAGAGCAGCCTTCAGGCTAAGTCTTGGAGGAATGTAAAGCAGCTTGTTTTACCACACAATCTCTTGAATCACCAAATGAAAAGACACCACACAGGTATATATATAAAATATATGCCGCTTTCTTCGCCTGGTAGCACTCCTGTACCAAATAACTGACGAACGCAGACCCAGGTATGGTGCACATTGCTATTTATTCAGTGAACGCCCTGCACCACCGCCATTACGCGTTTCGGGCAACACAGTGCCCTTGATCACATGACGCGCATGTGGAGTGCTTCCCAATACTTAAAGTGACAGTGCATGTACATAGTTTCTTACATCACGAGGCATAAACATAGAAAAAATCCACCATTATTTCATTTAGAAACAACTTATTAATCCCTTAAATAATGCTTATAAAAACAGCGATAAATAACTCTCTACTAATCTCTTTATGAGATTAGAAGTTAGGAACATATGCACAAATCAACGTTTCACAACAAATTGAGCACAAATATGGCTGGGGCCCTAGGGGCGTACCAGACCATATACTAAAAAAGAGACTTAAGAACAACGACTTGCAAAGAGACAAGGCCTAGGGCCTTCAGAAGTGCTGGGGCCTCACGAAACCACCCAAGGTAGGTAAGTACAGGACCCACGGGGGACGCATGCAGTGAGTGAACACAGGCGCGGATCGCCGTAGACTTCAATGGGGCAAGTCGTGGTTGGAAATTAAGAGTTTAAGGGCACTTCGGGAGTAGCTACAAGCAAGTCACTTGCAGGGTAAGTAGTTCTAGGGCCAACACCCACTGGAGCACTGTAGTGCTGGAGTTACCTCACCCAGGGAAGCTTGGTGCATAGGTGTCCTTTGGTGTCGGGTCGCGGCGTCGTTTTCAATGGGAGCCAATGAAGACTTGCTGCTTGTGGAGACAGGAGAAGTGTCCGGTGGAATCCAAGCCTGGATTCAGAAGAAGGAAGACCTGAAAGCAGAGGGGACAGTGTTCAAAGCCACTTGGCAGTGACTCGGGGCAAGGAAGATGAATGCCCACCGTCGTCGACAGATTCAGGTCATTCACGGATGTCTTGACTCTTCAGCCACGAGGTCCAGGAGGCGTCGATGACAACCAGAAGCTGGATTCAGCATGACCCACAAAGTCTGCAGCTGACTGCTGTGTCAACGACCCAATTGGAGCCAACAAGCCTTGGTAGCAGCAAGTCTCGTGGAAAGAACAAAAAGTCAATGGTGCAGACCAGCAAGGTCTGGGGGACTCACCCAGCGAGGGTTCGTCAGAGCAGGCCTGGAGCAAGCAGGGGAGCCCTTTGGTTCTGTAGAAAAGTCTTCAGGGGACCCACAAGCCAGCAGGCAAGGATTGCAAAGACGCCTCAGGAGGATTCATTCAACAGGGACCCACGGTCACTCGGGATGGCGTAGGTCTCTGATCTTCAGAGGGACTTCTGCTAGAGGCTAGGACCACACGTGGTCCAAAGCACAGGTTCGTAGAGCGTCGTGAAGGGGTAGCACTCGAACATAGTGCACGGTACCTAGGGACTGTGGTTCCTCGTCACTCGTGGGGTCCACTTGCCTCAGCTTCACTGGGGACTCATGATGGCCTTGGAGAAGTCAGGAAATCCTTGTCTTGGGCTGCAGAGACCTCAGGCTCCAGCGGGAGCGGCGTAGTTTGCGACCATCATTTCAGTGTTTGGTGCCTGCCAAGCAGGGGAGTCACTCCTTGACTCCAAGGGAGATTCTTCAGTCTTCCAGAGGTAGTGGAACGTCGAAGGTCCAGGATACTTCTTCAGAGTGTCGTGCAGGGATATCTAGTTTGCAATGGCAAGGGTTCCCTATCTTATACTGAAAGGAAGGGAGGGACTAGCTCTATGACCCCACCTATGGGAGGGTCAGGGGAGTGGGTGGCTACACCCACTTCCCTTTGTCCAGTTTCGCGCCAGAGCAGGGGCAGGTAGCCCCTGAGCCGGTTTGAACTGGTGTATGCACAGAGGAGCCTTCTGCTCCCCCAGTGCAGGACTTCAAAGCACTCTAGGAGTGCACCCACCCAGCCCCAATACACTAAACCCTGTCTGGGAGGTGGTCACACCTCCCTGTGACAGGATACCTATTATTGGGCCTCCTCCACTGCGAGTTTCGGTCATCAGCAGGAGGGCAGCCTAGTGTCTGTGACTGGTGGCATCCATTTTGTGATGCCAGGGCTCTTCAGGATTCTACCGTGTTTCCACAGTAGGTACATGTCTATCCCTCTAGAAGGGTGGGATCATACTCCCACACCAGTTACTGGTGTGGGGGTATGATTCCAAGGTGTTTCACACCAAACACGACATGTTTTGATGCAGCCATTCCAAAGTTAGCATTAACCGCGAGGTTATAATTCACTTAAGAGTATATGGTTTGACCGCATTCACAAACAGCCCCAGAGAATGGACTCTGAGAGCTGCAGAGGGGCCCTGCTCAGGCAGAGGCACCCTCTCACATAGAAACTAAGCACCCTGCCCTCAGGATTGATAGGGCCTGCCTTAGGGGTGACTGATAGGTTTAAATGTGTGTGCAGGAGAGATATAGGGAACCTATATCTCAGTGAGGGGTGCTAGCACCTCCTCACCCAGGCTGCAGTAGCAGGCCTGTGGTGTCAGATTTAGTCTGCTTCCCAGAGGTGGCATAATACATGCTTCAGCCCCTGATAGGCCTGTGAAGTACCTATGCCCTTGGTACCTAAGGTACCATATACTAGGGACTCATAAGGTACCACAGTATCCAATCACTAGTGCACCTAGAGTGCACTCCAAGTCGTTTAGAGAGAACAGAGAGGCTGGGGCCCTGATTGGCAGGGTCCCAGCCAGACTAAAGCCAGAAACCAGTGTAAACATCAGAAAAAAGTGGGGGCAACATAAGAGGCAGATCCTACTCTCCTACACAACCCCCCAAACGCAGGGACACTAAACTAACCTTGACCAGTTGAGTCTTCGTGTTCTAAGTGGAAATACCTTGAGAGTCCATCTGCATGGGCATGTTGGGTCCCAGGTCTATGTTCCACTGTATAGTCCATCCCCTGTAGGGAAATGGACCACCTCAAACATTTTGGGTTTTCACCTTTCATCTGTTTAAGCCATAGGAGGGGCTTGTGGTCAGTCTGAACTATGAAGTGAGTGCCAAACAAGTATGGCCTCAGCTTCTTCAGGGCCCACACCACAGCAAAGGCCTCCCTCTCTATAGCTGACCAACGTTTCTCTCTAGGGGTCAGCCTCCTGCTAATAAAAGCTACTGGCTGGTCTTGACCTTCATCATTCAGTTGAGACAGTACAGCTCCCACACCCAGCTCAGAAGCATCTGTTTGGACAATGAACTTTTTGGTGTAGTCTGGACTCTGTAAGATGGGGGCAGTGCACATGGCCTGCTTTAGGTCTTCAAATGCCTTCTGACAGCTAGCTGTCCACTGAACCTTTTTGGCATTTTCTTTGAGGTCAGATCATTCAAGGGGTCACTATAGATCCATATCCCTTGACAAACCTCCTATAGTACCCAGTCAGGCCTAAGAAGGCTCTCACCTGTGTCTGGGTGGTTGGAGCAACCCATTCCATTATGGTTTGGATTTTGCTCTGTAAAGGCTGAACCTGGCCCCCACCCACAAGGTGGCCCAGGTACACAACCTGACTCTGCCCTATCTGGCACTTAGTGGCCTTGATAGTGAGGCCTGCTTTCTGCAGAGCCTCAAACATTTCTGAGGTTGACCAAGTGATCCTGCCAGGAGGAACTAAAGACAGCAATATCATCTAGATAAGCTGAGCAATAAGTTTCCATCCCTGCCAGAACTTTGTTCACCAACCTCTGAAAAGTGGCAGGTGCATTTTTCAATCCAAAGGGCATCACCACAAAGTGGTAGTGCCCACTAGGGGTCGAAAATGCTGTTTTGGCTTTTGCATCATCAGCTAACCTGATCTGCCAGTAGCCAGCTGTTAGGTCAAATGTACTCAGATACTTGGCTGAGGCCAAAGTATCAATCAGCTCATCTGCCCTTGGTATGGGATATGCATCAGTCCTGGTGACTGCATTGAGGCCTCTGTAGTCTACACAAAACCTCATTTCTTTCTTACCACCCTGGGTATGAGGCTTGGGTACTAGGACTACTGGGCTAGCCCAAGGGCTATCTGAAGGCTCAATCACACCTAACTCCAACATTTTCTGGACTTCAGTCATGATACAGTCCCTGACATGGTCAGGTTGCCTGTAGATTTTACTCTTGACAGGCAGACTGTCTCCAGTGTCCACCTCATGGGTGCACCAGGTAGTCTGACTAGGGGTCAGGCTAAACATATGTCTGTACTGTTGCAGAACTTGTCTGCACTCAGTTTGCTGATGGTCAGTGAGGCTGCTTGCCAAAGCAACACCATCTACTGACCCATCATCAGGGTTCTGTGAGAGCAGGTCAGGGAGAGGGTCACTCTCCTCCTCCTGGTCCTCATCAGTTGCCATGAGCAAGCCCATGTCAGCCCTGTCAACATATGGCTTTAATCTGTTGACATGGAGTACCCTCAGGGGGCTCCTGGGAGTTCCAAGATTCACCAGATAGGTGACTTCTCCCTTATGTTCAACTATTGTATGGGGGCCACTCCATTTGTCTTGGAGGGCTACTGGGGCCACAGGCTCCAACACCCACACTTTCTGTCCTGGCTGGTACACAGTCAGCACAGCCTTTTGGTCATGCCAAGCTTTTTGTAATTCTTGGCTGGCCTCCAGGTTTTTGGTTGCCTTGTTCATGTATTCGGCCATCCTGGAGCGGAGACCAAGTACATAGTCCATCACATCCTGTTTGGGGGGTTTGAGAGGTAACTCCCAGCCCTCTTTTACCAAACATAATGGACCTCTTACAGGATGCCCAAACAGAAGCTCAAATGGGCTTTAACCAACGCCCTTCTGTGGAACCTCTCTGTATGCAAACAACAGGCAAGGAAGAAGAAGGTCCCATTTTCGCCTAAGCTTCTCTGGGAGTCCTTTAATCATTCCTTTCAGAGTTTTGTTGAAACGTTCAACCAACCCATTGCATTGTGGGTGATAGGGGGTGGTGAACTTATAAGTTACACCAGACTCCTTCCACATTGCTTTCAAATATCCTGACATGAAGTTTGTAACTCTGTCAGAGATGACCTCCTTTGGGAAACCCACTCTGGAGAAAACTCCAATGAGGGCTCTTGCCACCACAGGGGCTGTGGTGGTCCTCAGGGGAATTGCCTCTGGGTACCTGGTGGCATGATCCACTACCACCAGGATAAATCTATGCCCAGATGCAGTTTGAGGGTCAAGGGGACCAACAATGTCAATCCCTATCTTTTCAAAGGGTACCCCACCGCAGGTAGTGGTATCAGGGGGGCTTTTGTGGTGCCACCTGCCTTGCCACTGGCTTGGCATGTGACACAGGACCGACAAAACTCCTTTGTGTCCTCTGACATATGTGGCCAATGAAAATGTGGAACAAGCCTGTCCCAGGTCTTGTTTTGGCCCAAGTAACCTGCCAAAGGGATATCATGTGCTAGGGTCAAGAGGAACCCCCTAAACTTCTGAGGTATTACCAACCTCCTGGTGGCTCCAGGGGCTGGATCTCTACCCTCAGAATATAGGAGTCCCTCATCCCAATAAACTTTATGGGACCCACTAGCACTCCCAGCAGCCTCAGCAGCAGACTGCTGTCTGAGGGGTTCAAGAGCGGGGCAGCACTGTTGCTCCTTACTCATATCTTCCCTAGAAGGCCCCCCTGCCCCCAAAAACTCAACCTGATCAGGCTCAAGTCCCTCTGGGGCAGTTCCTTCTTCAGGATCTGCTCTTCCTCCCTCAAGAGGGGAATCAGTGATCTGAGACAGAGGGGAAGGCACTGCCGTAACCCTACTGCTCCTCTTCTTGGTAAGCATCTGGTCCATGGTTCCAGGATCCAGAGCTGGTTCAGTGTTATGCATTCTGGCCTGTGACCTGGTCACAGCAAATACCTCTGCAGGGATGCCCAACATCTCAGCAGGAGTCCATAACTCTACTTCAGACCAGTCTGAAGTTTCTAGATAATTGCCCAATAGACATTCTACAGGGAGGTCTGCGCTGACTACAACCTTCTTGAGGCCAGTTACCCCTCCCCAGGAGAAATTCACAACTGCCAGACTATGGTTGGTCCTGACATTGCTTGCATTGGTCACCTGGTACATTTCGCCCAGGATGATCTGTCCAGGGTCCACAAGATCCTCTGCCACCATGGTGACACTAGCACCTGTGTCCCTAAATGCCAAAGCCTGTTTGCCATTTATTACAGGCTGCTGTTTGTATTTGCCCAGATTACTGGGGCTCACCAGGAAGGACATATCAGTGTCTCCATCACAAATCAGCAATGCCTGAGTGGGTACTCTGACTAGGCCAGAGTCCACTTCAGAACCCAGGGTCAACCCTACTACACCCTTATTCTGCGTACCACCTCCACCAGTAGCTGAGCTAGGGGGAACAGTTGCCTTAGGGGCAGGGGTGGTGGTGGTTTGGTCTTTGGACATGTTACAATCAGAAGTCCAGTGCCCTTTCTGTTTACAGAATTTGCACCAGGGCTTCTTTTGGCCTTTTCCGTTGTTGGATTGTGACTCCCCACCATATGCAGATTTTTGGGGCCCTTGTGAAGACTTCTGGTCTTTTGACTTATCCCCACTTTTCTCAGAGCCCTTAGAATCCTGCTTCTTTGTCTCACCCCTTTGGTTCTGGGTTTTCTGCCTCACCCTGGTTCTGACCCACTTGTCTGCCTTCTTTCCCAATTCTTGGGGAGAGGTCAGATCTGAGTCCACCAGGTATTGATGCAACAACTGGTTCTGGCAATTATTAAGGATCTGTTCTCTCATCATTAGATTATACAATCCCTTGAAATCAGTTACCCTACTGCCAACCAGCCAACCCTCCAGAGCCTTGGTTGCACAATCTACAAAGTCAGTCCAGTCCTGAGTCTGTGCCTTCTGGGTGTCTCTGAACTTCAACCTGTACTGCTCAGTGGTTAAGCCAAACCCATCTATCAGTGCACTCTTCAGGACTTCATAGTCATCAGCATCCTCTTCTCTAACAGTGAGGAGCTTGTCTCTACCTTTATCTGAAAAGGAGAGCCACAAGATTGCTGCCCACTGCTTTTGGGGGACCTGTTGTACTATACAGGCCCTTTCCATAGCAGTTATCCACTTATGGATATCATCCCCACTCTGGTAGGGAGGAACAACCTTGCTCAGGTTCCTATGGTCTGGAATATATTCTCTGCCTCTACGGACACTGTTGCTGCCACCAGGGGGTTCTAACCCCTCTCTTCTAGAAGCTCTCTGGAGCTCAAGGGCTTCTTTATATAATGCCAACTGCTTGGTTTTGAGGGCAACTCTTGCTTCCTCATACGGCAGCAGTTTGTACATTCTGTCAGAGGAGGTCTCTCTTCTTGGGAAGTAGGAGTTCCTCTGCTGGACAAATTCTCTGCCAGAGTGATAAGAGTGGTCAGATTCCCTAGAAGGGGACCTAGGCATCTCCTCCACTCTATCAGGTCTCTTAGGGAGAATTCCTCTGTCCTGTTCAGGCCCCTTGGGACCTGGCCCTTCAACCACAGAGTCTTGGTCATCCTGATTGTAGGAGAGTAGGATCTGCCTCTTATGTTGCCCCCACTTTTATTCTGATGTTTACACTGGTTTCTGGCCATAGTCTGGCTGGGCCCCTGCCAATCAGGGCCCCAGCCTCTCTGTTCTCTCTAACGACTTGGAGTGCACTGTAGGTGCACTAGTGATTGGATACTGTGGTACCTTATGAGTCCCTAGTATATGGTACCTTAGGTACCAAGGGCATAGGTACTTCACAGGCCTACCAGGGGCTGAAGCATGTATTATGCCACCCCTGGGAAGCAGACTAAATCTGACACCACAGGCCTGCTACTGCAGCCTGGGTGAGGAGGTGCTAGCACCCCTCACTGAGAAATAGGTTCCCTATATCTCTCCTGCACACACATTTAAACCTATAAGTCACCTCTAAGGCAGGAACTATCAATCCTGAGGGCAGGGTGCTTAGTTTCTATGTGAGAGGGTGCCTCTGCCTGAGCAGGGCCCCTCTGCAGCTCTCAGAGTCCATTCTCTGGGCTGTTTGTGAATGCGGTCAAACCATATACTCTTAAGTGCATTATAACCTCGCGGTTAATGCTAACTTTGGAATGGCTGCATCAAAACATGTCGTGTTTGGTGTCAACACCTCATAGGGGTTCCTCTTGACCCTAGCACATGATATCCCTTTGGCAGGTCACTTGGGCCAAAACAAGACCTGGGACAGGCTTGTTCCACATTTTCATTGGCCACATATGTCAGAAGACACAAAGGAGTTTTGTCGCTCCTGTGTCACATGCCAAGCCAGTGGCAAGGCAGGTGGCACAACAAAGGCCCCCCTGATACCACTACCTGTGGTGGGGGTACCCTTTGAAAGGGTAGGGATTGACATTGATGGTCCCCTTGACCCTAAAACTGCATCTGGGCACAGATTTATCCTGGTGGTAGTGGATCATGCCACCAGGTACCCAGAGGCAATTCCCCTGAGGACCACCACAGCTCCTGTGGTGGCAAGAGCCCTCATTGGAGTTTTCTCCAGAGTGGGTTTCCCAAAGGAGGTCATCTCTGACAGAGGTACCAAATTCATATCAGGATATCTGAAGGCAATGTGGAAGGAGTGTGGTGTAACTTATAAGTTCACCACCCCCTATCACCCACAATGCAATGGGTTGGTTGAACGTTTCAACAAAACCCTTAAGGGAATGATTAAAGGACTCCCAGAGAAGCTTAGGTGGAAATGGGACCTTCTTCTTCCCTGCCTGTTGTTTGCATACAGAGAGGTTCCACAGAAGGGGGTTGGTTACAGCCCATTTGAGCTTCTGTTTGGGAACCCTGTAAGAGATCCATTATGTTTGGTAAAAGAGGGCTGGGAGTTACCTCTCAAACCCCCCAAACAGGATGTGATGGACTAGGTCTCCGCTCCAGGATGACCGAATACATGAAAAAGGCAACCAAAAACCTGGATGCCAGCCAAGAATTACAAAAAGCTTGGCATGACCAAAAGGCTGTGCTGACTGTGTACCAGCCAGGACAGAAAGTATGGGTGTTGGAGCCTGTGGCCCCAGCAGCCCTCCAACACAAATGGAGTGGCCCCCACACAATAGTTGAGCAAAAGGGAGAAGTCACCTATCTGGTGAATCTTGGAACTCCCAGGAGCCCCCTGAGGGTGCTCCATGTCAACAGTT
This sequence comes from Calotriton arnoldi, assembly GCA_963921515.1. Taxonomy (NCBI): domain Eukaryota; kingdom Metazoa; phylum Chordata; class Amphibia; order Caudata; family Salamandridae; genus Calotriton; species Calotriton arnoldi. Next base: position 775,534 of record CAWUFW010009359.1, read on the forward strand.
TGAAGCCATATGTTGACAGGGCTGACATGGGCTTGCTCATGGCAACTGATGAGGAACAGGAGGAGGAGAGTGACCCTCTCCCTGACCTGCTCTCACAGGACTTTGATGATGGGTCAGTAGATGGTGTTGCTTTGGCAAGCAGCCTCACTGACCATCAGCAAACTGAGTGCAGACAAGTTCTGCAGCAGTACAGACATATGTTTAGCCTGACCCCTAGTCAGACTACCTGGTGCACCCATGAGGTGGACACTGGGGACAGTCTGCCTGTCAAGAGTAAAATCTACAGGCAACCTGCCCATGTCAGGGACTGTATCAGGACTGAAGTCCAGAAAATGTTGGAGTTAGGTGTGATTGAGCCTTCAGATAGCCCTTGGGCTAGCCCAGTAGTCCTAGTACCCAAGCCTCATACTGAGGGTGGTAAGAAAGAAATGAGGTTTTGTGTAGACTACAGAGGCCTCAATGCAGTCACCAGGACTGATGCCTATCCCATACCAAGGGCAGATGAGCTGATTGATACTTTGGCCTCAGCCAAGTATCTGAGTACATTTGACCTAACAGCTGGCTACTGGCAGATCAGGTTAGCTGATGGTGCAAAAGCCAAAACAGCATTTTCGACCCCTAGTGGGCACTACCACTTTGTGGTGATGCCCTTTGGATTGAAAAATGCTCTTGCCACTTTTCAGAGGTTGGTGAACAAAGTTCTGGCATGGATGGAAACGTATTGCTCAGCTTATCGAGATGATATTGCTGTCTTTAGTTCCTCCTGGCAGGATCACCTGGTCCACCTCAGAAATGTTTTGGAGGCTCTGCAGAAAGCAGGCCTCACTATCAAGGCCACTAAGTGCCAGATAGGGCAGAGTCAGGTTGTGTACCTGGGCCACCTTGTGGGTGGGGGCCAGGTTCAGCCTTTACAGAGCAAAATCCAAACCATAATGGAATGGGTTGCTCCTACCACCCAGACACAGGTGAGAGCCTTCTTAGGCCTGACTGGGTACTATAGGAGGTTTGTCAAGGGATATGGATCTATAGTGACCCCTTGAATGATCTGACCTCAAAGAAAATGCCAAAAAGGTTCAGTGGACAGCTAGCTGTCAGAAGGCATTTGAAGACCTAAAGCAGGCCATGTGCACTTCCCCCATCTTACAGAGTCCAGACTACACCAAAAAGTTCATTGTCCAAACAGATGCTTCTGAGCTGGGTGTGGGAGCTGTACTGTCTCAACTGAATGATGAAGGTCAAGATCAGCCAGCAGCTTTTATTAGCAGGAGGCTGACCCCTAGAGAGAAACGTTGGTCAGCTATAGAGAGGGAGGCCTTTGCTGTGTTGTGGGCCCTGAAGAAGCTGAGGCCATACTTGTTTGCCACTCACTTCATAGTTCAGACTGACCACAAGCCCCTCCTATGGCTTAAACAGATGAAAGGTGAAAACCCAAAACTTTTAAGGTGGTCCATTTCCCTACAGGGGATGGACTATACAGTGGAACATAGACCTGGGACCCAACATGCCAATGCAGATGGAATCTCAAGGTATTTCCACTTAGAACTCGAAGACTCAACTGGTCAAGGTTAGTTTAGTGTCCCTGCGTTTGGGGGGGGTTGTGTAGGAGAGTAGGATCTGCCTCTTATGTTGCCCCCACTTTTTTTTCTGATGTTTACACTGGTTTCTGGCTATAGTCTGGCTGGGACCCTGCCAATCAGGGCCCCAGCCTCTCTGTTCTCTCTAAACGACTTGGAGTGCACTCTAGGTGCACTAGTGATTGGATACTGTGGTACCTTATGAGTCCCTAGTATATGGTATCTTAGGTACCAAGGGCAAAGGTACTTCACAGGCCAACCAGGGGCTGAAGCATGTATTATGCCACCCCTGGGAAGCAGACTAAATCTGACACCACAGGCCTGCTACTGCAGCCTGGGTGAGGTGCTAGCACCCCTCACTGAGATATAGGTTCCCTATATCTCTCCTGCACACACATTTAAACCTATCAGTCACCCCTAAGGCAGGCCCTATCAATCCTGAGGGCAGGGTGCTTAGTTTCTATGTGAGAGGGTGCCTCTGCCTGAGCAGGGCCCCTCTGCAGCTCTCAGAGTCCATTCTCTGGGGCTGTTTGTGAATGCGGTCAAACCATATACTCTTAAGCGCATTATAACCTCGCGTTAAATGCTAACTTTGGGATGGCTGCACGGAAACATGTCGTGTTTGGTGTCAAACATCTTGGAATACTAACCCCCGCCAGTTCTGGCGGCGGGGGTAGCATTCCACCCTTCTAGAGGGATAGACATGTACCTACTGTGGAAACGCGGTAGAATCCTGAAGAGCCCTGGCATCACAAAATGGATGCCACCAGTCACAGACACTGTGCTGCCCTCCTGCTGATGACCGAAACTCGCAGTGGAGGAGGCCCAACAATAGGTATCCTGTCACAGGGAGGTGTGACCACCTCCCAGACAGGGTTTAGTGTATTGGGGCTGGGTGGGTGCACTCCTAGAGTGCTTTGAAGTCCTGCACTAGGGGAGCAGTAGGCTCCTCTGTGCATACACCAGTTTAAACCGGCTCAGGGGCTACCTGCCCCTGCTGTGGCGCGAAACTGGACAAAGGGAAGTGGGTGTAGCTACCAACTCCCCTGACCCTCCCATAGGTGGGGTCCTAGAGCAAGTCCCTCCCTTCCTTTCAGTATAAGATAGGGAACCCTTGCCATTGCAAAATAGATATCCCTGGACGACGCTCTAAAGAAGAATCCTGGACCTTCGACGTTCCACTACCTCTGGAAGACGGAAGAACCTCCCTTGGAGTCAAGGAGTGACTCCCCTGCTTGGCAGGCACCAAAAACTGCAACGACAGTCGAAAACTACGCCACTCCTGCCGGAGCCCGAAGTCCCTGCAGCCCAGGAAGAAGATTTCCCGACTTCTCCAAGGCCATCGTGAGTCCCCAGCGAAACTGAGGCAAGTGGACCCCACGAGTGATGAGGAACCGCAATTCCTGTGTACCTTGCACTATTGTCAAGTGCAACCCCTTCACGATGTTCTACGAACCTGTGCTTTGGACCACATGTGGTCTCAGCCTCTAGCAGAGATTCCTCCCAAGATCAGAGGCCTGCCCCATCCCGAGTGACCGTGGGCCCCTGTTGAGTGAATCCTCCCGAGGCATCTATGTGATCCCTTGCCAGCCGGCTTGTGGGTCCCCTGAAGACTTTGCTACAAATCCAAAGGGCTCCCCTGGTTGCTCCAGGCCTGCCCTGACTTACCCTTGCTGGGTGAGTCTCACAGACCTTGCTGGTCTGCACCCCTGACTTTTTATCCTTTCCACGAGACTTGCTGTTACCAAGGCTTGTTAACTTCAATCGGGTCGCCGACACCACAGTAAGCTGCAGACTTTGTGGCACACGCTGAATCCAGCTTCTGGTCATCATCGACCAGCCTCCTGGACCTCGTGGCTGAAGAGTCAAGACACCTGTGAATGACCTGAATCTATCAACGACGGTGGGCATTCATCTTCCTTGCCCCGGGTCACTGCCAAGTGACTTTGAACACTGTCCCCTCTGCTTTCAGGTCTTCCTTCTCCTGAATCCAGGCTTGGATTCCACCGGACACTTCTTCAGTCTTCACAAGCAGCAAGTCTTCATTGGCTCCCATTGAAAACAACGCTGCGACCCGACACCAAAGGACACCTATGCACCCGGCTTCCCTGGGCGAGGTAACTCCAGCATTACAGTGCTCCTGTGGGTGTTGGCCCTGGAACTACTTACCCTGTAAGTGACTTGCTTGTAGGTTCTCCCGAAGTGCCCTTAAACTCCTAATTTCCAACCGCGACTTGCCCCATTGAAGTCTACGGCGATCCGCGCCTGTGCACACACACTGCACGCGTCCCCCGTGGGTCCTTTACTTACCTGCCTTGGGTGGTTTCGTGAGGCCCCAGCACTTCTGAAGGCCCTAGGCCTTGTCTCTTTGCAAGTCGTTGTTCTTAAGTCTCTTTTTTAGTATATGGTCTGGTACGCCCCTAGGGCCCCAGCCATAAATGTGCTCAATTTGTTGTGAAACGTTGATTTGTGCATATGTTCCTGACTTCTAATCTCATAAAGAGATTAGTAGAGAGTTGTTTAGTAATAAATACCTATATATTTGATATATATACCTGTGTGGTGTCTTTTCATTTGGTGTTTCAAGAGATTGTGTGGTGAAACAAGCTGCTTTACATTCCTCCAAGACTTAGCCTGAAGGCTGCTCTCCACAGCTACCACTAGGATAGCTTTCTGTAAAGGTTGTCTTAAACCTATCTACCATAAGAGTCGAATTGTTCTGGTGCAAGGTGTCCACTTTAACTAGTGAACAGCATATACCAGGCCAACTTCTCACACTGATGTTCATCATCTGACCCAGACACTGTAACTGACCCACTCACTGATTCAGACCCATTAGCTCCTAGAGCTAATCTAAGATCATCTGCTGTCAAGGCCGGCGGCGGGTTGAGAGGCACGGCGTCTTACGGGGGCCATTGATGAAATAAACTTTCAATATTTGGAGTTTCACCTATCATAGTGAACATATGAGAAATATTAACCTGGATTCGCAACACAAATTGCGGATTTCACATATTTTAAGCAATTGGGAACTACTGATTTTAAGTGTCGAATAAATTGAGGAATTTATCATATCCATTATTGGGAACTGATGAAAGATTTACGTACTGTTGCTAAGTGTATCAAGCAGTGATTGTGGTACGTCAGTGATCACTGTAAGATTGGAGGATTCCTATCTTGCCCTGAGGAAGCCCCATTGGGGCGAAACGCGTTGGCTGTATTGCGGCTGCTGTGTTCAATCATCTTGCGACATTAAAAAGAATATACCGCATACTACTGAAGAGTCTGGATTAATTTACTCACTGTGCATTTGTGCATTTTTTAAATATTGTGTTGCCTCTCTGTGTGCTTTTTAAATGTATTAGATTTGTATGGTCCCAAGGCAGTGGACCAGGGAGGTGGGCAACCTGCATTTTGAAGTATATTTACTATTTGTGTATAGTAAGGTGGTGCAGTTTTCTATCCCGGACTGCCTATTTCTTTGTTTATGTGCACTTTAACTAGTGGACAGCATATACCAGGCCAACTTCTCACAGTCGTGAATGCCAAAACCTTCGAAACTCAAAAGTCATATCAGCATTGCACCTATCTTAAATGATTCCAAGCTCCTCACACATCAGAATACCTTATATTTTACAAAACTGAACTCTGACAGCCTCTGCACACACATCTATCATGCAAGGTTCAGAGTCTGCATTTTCTCTTTACAATAATGATTTTCTCTTTACTATAATGCCGGCAGACAAAATTAAGAGAGATGAGTGTCCAAATGATGCCTTTATTTGCCATAATGTTACTGAATGATGCATTTCAGGATACTTTCACAGTGTTAGCAAATTCGAGAACCATAAAGCTCTTCTCCGGATGGACCGGGAACGGTGTTAATCCCCTAAGGATGTTAGTGCTCCAGACCTGAGCTTGGTCAATAAACAAATACATTCAACATTATACAAACCACATTAGGCTCCACAGAAAAGCAGAGAATATTTAATATCAAACCATGAAGGTTTACTAAAATTTAATGGTTTACAGAAGGCAAAAATAAGGTTAGCAGCAATTTATAATCAGAATGCATATGGTTCAATTAATAAGCAATCAAATTAGATCAAATTTGACAAAGCAGAGGACAACCCACCATTCGATTGTCTCATAAGGCAGGACAAAGGAAATGTTAGTAATCTCGCTGACAGAGCACACTAAAAATCTTTTACTCCGCTTTGCTCTCAACTGCGCTAAAACCACTTAAACTTTAACATTTTACACAACTACAGGCAGTTCTCAAGAAGACTATCCAATCAGGTTAAAGCAAAATGAAACAATTACAGTTGCAATATGTTCTCAAGTTTTCTCACAATAGAAGCTTCTTTCTGCACAGTTCAAACTTACACTATCTGTAACTGGATAAGATACATGGATTAGTCTGCACACTGCAGGTGTCTCTTGAATGTGATATTCATTAAAACAACATTCCACGATAATCACAAAGAAAAGAAAACATTTCTTCACATAGGAAAGAATAAAAAAAGAACATTTGATACTTAGAACTCCAGCTTGCCTAGAAATAAAGTGTTCACATGTGACAAAGCAAAGATGGCCGCTAACAATAACTCATTTTGATATTCAGGCCTGCATTAGCTACAGTTAAACTAAACGTGGATAAACATAATCTCTCTCTACAAATAGCCATGGAAATCATTTAGGGGTCAGCAGGAGTGGCACTTGAGACCCCTTGTTTGCCTCTTCTAAACCCTGGCACTGCATTTGCAACCCCTGTCCTCAGAGGTTGCAAAATCAGTGCAAGAATACAGGGATAGCTTGTTCTTTTGGTTGTTGGCGCTCAGCTTTTGTCTACCGCCCTTTTTTAGTTACACTAAAAGTGAATAATAAGTATTTATTCACTATTAGTGTAATAAAAGATGAAGCACCAGAATCTGGAACTAGACTTCAGCTGGCAGAGTAGGTAAGAAGAGCAATTTTTTTAAATGTTTGTTGTGTGCATGTTTGGGGATGGGAGTTTGTGTGAGACGGCATATATGTGTGAACGTGCATCTCTGTATGTGTGAGCATGTATGTATAGGTGAAAGCGAATGGGTCAGAGTCAGTAACAAGTATTGAGTGAGAATGAGTCTCAGTAAAGGAGTATGAGAGAGTCAGAGGGAGTTAGAGTAAGAGTGACCGTAAGTGAATTTGAGTGGATGAATGAGAATGAATGATTAAGAATGAGTGTGAGGGAGTATTAGATAGTGAGTCAGAATGAGTATAATTGTGAGTGAGAATCAGTGAGTGCAAGTGGTTGTGCGTAGGTGGAAAAGTGTGAGTGAGCGTCACTCAGAGTGAATGTGAGTGATATTGGCTAGATTTTTAGAATTTTGCAGGGACAGGAGATTGGAACTTAACACCTCCAAGACAAAATATATGGTGTTTGGGAAGGTACGGGGAGGCCTACAGGAGACCAAGATTACATGCGAACCCCTCGAACGGGTAAAAAACTTTGATTACCTAGGCATAGGTCTGAATGAGTCACTCAATTGGGAATACCAGTTAAACAAGAGCTACCTAACCCTATGTCAAAGATCTAAATCTATACTAAGATTCCACAAACAATCTTACACCCAACCCCTATCCCCAGCATTGGAAATCTATCGTGCAAAAGCCCAAAGCGGAGCCCTGTACGGAGCCGAGATCTGGGGCTATACTATTGTTAATAAGTTAACGATTTGCGAAAACATCTTTGTTAGGTCCCTCATTTCGGTACTTATCACAACTCCTCTAATTCTCCTTTTTGCGATCTCGGGTTGAAGAGAATTGGTGATTTGGCTGCCCTGAAACCCTTAGTCTACTGGTTGCGTCTATGGATAACCCCCAACTTATTGATTATCGAAACTCTCTACGGGAGGTTATGATGATTAGTGGTGCAAAAAAACTACCATGGTTTAAACATATCGCAGATTGGTGCAAGTCAATGAATATGTTGGATCTGTGGGAACATCCAGATAGGGCTACAAGAGGTGATTTACTGAGATTAAAAGTCAGATACTGGGAGGTGGAGGGAGATCACTATATTAATAGTTTAACTAGTGGTCAGTTAACATCTACATTTTCAGCTATAAAATCATGCTCCCAATTCGAACCCTTCCTGGACCAAATCTCGCCCCTTCTTGCTAAAAGTTTATACGTTAGATTCAGATACGGCAATCTGCTCCTAAAATTTCCTGGAAAGGAGGCGGTTGGTTTATTATTAGATTCCTGTCCTGCCTGTACTGAAGTTAAAGAAACTGAAGAACATGTTTTGTTTTTTGTCCCAGATATCAACAGATACGTAGGAGGTGGATAAGACCAATTTGCCTGAACTTAGGAGCTAGGCAGCATCAGATTGCGTACAGAATTCTAAAAGCGGACATTTCTGGGCCGATAGTTTTTGCTGTTAGCCGCTTTTTATTTGCCTTCTGGATAATCCGGCAGAAGCTTTTATCATAGCCTGCACTGCAATATTAACTGTCTTATGTTGTATATGTATTTTATGTATTGCGTACTGAAGGAACGCTTCCTCCTTTTTAATGAATTTGCAAGCAGTATGGCACCCAGTAGGAAGCCTGTACTACAGTTGTTTTTTTCGTGTATTCTGATGTATGTTTGACTGATCATTCCTATAGCTCTCTTTTTACTTGTGATTTCTACTTGTGATTTGGAAATGTACCCATTTTTATATTTTTAGACTGTAAATAGATAAATGTTTTTACTTTTTGTACACTTTGATGGTTTTTGAACAAATAACTGAATAAAGTTATTTGATGATGATGATGATGATGAGTGAGCTAGTTTGAATGAATTACGGAGAATCAGTGAGTCAGACTGAGAATAAATGAGAGTATGTGGGAAAAATGGAGTGAGAGTTTGGGTGAGATGGAATGAATGAGAAAGTCTGAGTGCGTCTGACTAAGAATGAGTGAGTGAGAATGAGCAAGAAAGAGTGAGTGCAAGAAAGTGAGAATGAATGAGTGCAAGTGAGTGCAAATAAATGAGAAGGAAATATAATGAGTATAAGTGAGTTAATGTAAATGAGCATTAGTAAGAATTTTGTATTATGCTTGAGAATTATACTGCTGGCCATAGCATACTGAAAGTCATTCTTGGCTTATAGAGTCACCCATGGCAAAATACTGGCACTAGTATGCTGCAGGTGATTCTTAGCCAGAAAGGCACCAGCCAAAAAATACTGGTAATGGAATATTGGAGGTAATTCTTGGCATAATGGGCACCCATGTTAAAATACTAGTACTGGCATAGTGAAGTATACCTTGGCATGTTGGGTACCAGTGGCAATGTTCTGGCACTGGCATAGCGTATGTGATATTTGACATAAGGGCATCCATGGGATATAAGAGGAGTCCATGACAAAACACTGGCCCTGGCACAGTGGAGATAATTGTTGTCATATAGTGGTAGCCAGAACACATTTTGAAAAAAATGGGGTACACTCCTGAGGAGCATCAGGTTTCATTGGCTCTGCAAACTGTGAAAGGACTTGAATATTTATTGAGAGCCCTTTCAGAGCTGGGGGCATTTTATCAAATGTATGTGAGAATTGTGCTTTAAATGCACCACATGACCCATTCTATTTTTTAATGTACTTGGGGAAGAACACTCTTGAACCCTTCTAGACAAGGTCTGGCTCACTCGCTTCACTTGTTTGTCACAAATCAGGACAAGTATTACGCACTACCACTTTCAAAAATTATGGTGGCATCGTAATATATGTGGTATCTAACACAGACATTTGTCTGTGTTGTGTTGTTACAATCATACAGTTATTATGGAACTTCAGCAATTCAATTATCTTGGTAGCAACAGGGCTAAGGTCATGTGACTTCACTTTCTCGGATCGCAGGTCATATGATATCACCTCCTGTTCCTGTGATGTCATTAAGTTGAAAGGATGTGTGATGTCACTTCCATTACCCCAGACATTTTAGTAATAGTATTTTTTTAAGTAGTAGGGACTCTGGCTCTATAATAATGAAGGTTATATGGGTAAAGAGACCTGGGTTCTACATGTCGTCTTGAGGTGTCTGATTATTGATTGTCTTTTACTTCCCTTTTCTTTTTCATTAATATATTTGTGATATTAATTGTATATTTTAATAATGTTTATGGGTTTTAATGTCTAATAAAAAAATGTCAACCCCTAGTGATAGTAAAGCAACACATTTGATATAAAAAAAAAACTTCACCAATAGCTTGATGTGAAAAAAGAAAATTCCTGTTCTTTGTCTAAAAGCTTTTGCTTAAATTGTACCTTCTATTTACTTCACATTGTGTAACTGTATTTTGGTTACTTAATCTACAAAGCCCTACAAGAGTAAGACTTAAATCCTTGTCCTCACTACTCCCCGAAAGTTGAAGCTCAAAAAGGAGATTCTTGCATTCCAGTAATCTGCACAGTCCCTGCAGTTAACAGGCAATAATTTACCCTTACACCTGAAACTACTGAAACCGGGAGAACTAACTTGAAAATCAAAGAAAGAGCTTCAGGCACATTTGATTGCTCTTACATCTTACTTTAGCTCAGTAGAGTGTGAAGCCTAAAGATGTGTATTACCACTCATTTTGTGTCATTCGTGTGTACCGACATATGATGTCCATGTGCCTGGTGATTTTATTTGGCAATGAATAAACAAATAAGTTGCTGTCTTGTAAAGAAAGCATTGAATGCCACGCTTCTCAATCACTCCCTCTTCTAAAAAGGCAAATGACCAGGAATATGCTATAAAGTGAATCATTGGTTCAAGAAGGGTCAGGGACCCCATCTGTCTGGTTGAAGAACTCAGGTTAGGTTGTCAATGGGTGACTAGTCACAAACTAGCCAAACACTGCCTGCACTTGCATAAAATGCACTGTTCTGTATTTAACTGACGTTTTTTTGAATGTGCTCAGAGCTTGAGGTATTGAAGCAATCTGTGCTTAGCTATCAACTGTTTGTGCTCATTATTAATCTTTGAAGAACTCTATCACAATAAGTCAAATACCTGCAGCCTTCCTTTTCCTGCCCCCTTTTTCTCCCTTTAAGGACCTGCATTAAAATACTCTGCTGCTTTGGTGTAACCCCTAGCACACTTATTCCAGGCCTAAACTCATAATTGAGGTTTGGTTAAGACTGTTTGACTGAACCATATTATTTCTATTTTTGGAGAGAGGCAAAGGATATCATACATAAAACTTTAATAACAATAGACAGCTAAATATCCTCTCCCTCTGCATAGGAACCTGGCTTTGATTCCGGGAAATATTCATATAAAAGGATTGAAAGTTTAGGTTCTCTCACGTAGATAAATGGTAATTGAATCACTGCGGGGAACTCGTTTTTGAAAAAACGTTAAACATTTCAACAGCCGTTACAATATATCAATTATGTCGCATATGGCTTACACTTATATTAACAGGAGGGCACATAGGACAGTAAACGGTGGGAGGTTGTAGTAAGGTAGGATACTTCTAGCATAGTTTTTGCCAGGTGTCAGTGTGTTTTTGACCTAGTCTGACTGGGATCCTGCTAATCAGAACCCCAGTCACTGTGCTTTCTCCCTAAATTGACCATGGCAAGTACTTTTGCACATCCACAATTGGCTACTGGTGCACGCTTGTAAGTTCCTAGTATATGGTACTAAGGTACTCAGTGCATAGGTACATCAGGGGTCTCCCATGGGCTGCAGCATGTATTGTGCCGCTCATGGGAGTCCACTCAAACTGTGACTACATGCCTGCCATTGCAGCTTGTGTGTGTTGGTGTTTGCATCTCTTACAACAGATATAATGTTCCTTATATTTGAGGTCACCACACATAAAACCTATAAGTCACTCCTAAGTCACCAGTCCTGAGGGCAGGGTGCTTGGTAATAAGTGTGAGGGTGCCCTTGCATGAGCAGGACATCTCTACAAACCCCTGATTTGATTCTCCAGGCTTTGTAAGTGATGTCTGCCATTTTAATACATATAGTGGACATCATTCATTACTAGATGTCTAACTATATAGTGGCTGCACTAAACCCATTAATGTTTGGTATCAAACATATTGAAATCATACCCCAACACTGATTCCAGTGTTGGAAGTATGATCCCATGTACTGGGGGGGCACTCTTGGGTACCCCCATATACTCACGGTCATAGCCTTTCAGGGTCTGCCAGCAAGCAAGCATTGCTGCCGACCACAGACACGATTCTGCCCTCCTGCTGCTGAGCCAAGATCGAGCAAGGGAAGTCAGAACAATAGGTTTCCTGTCACAGGGAGGCGTGACCACCTCCCAGACAGGACTTATTGTATGGGACTGGGGTGGGGGCACTTGCCAGCACCACCAGACATGCCAGACGTGACCTCCTTTCATGCTGGACACTTGGACTTCATTGGATTTCGACTGGAACCGAGACGGCACCAAGAAAGACTCCTGCTGCTCCTGGTCTCACTGTTCTTCAAGTTTTCTTTGTCGTCTGTGTATGTGCTTTATCCAGGTTCTTTGAAAGACCTGTGGACATCAAGGACACCCGAAGAAATCTCCCTTGGAGTGAAGGAGTCACTCCCCTGCATCTGCAGCCACCGTAACAAAGCTAACCGATCTTCTGCTACTGTCGTCCTATGGACTTTCTGAGGCTCTGCAACACAGGTGATGGTTCTGCAACTCCCTCGAGGCCTGACCTGTCCTCTCTGCAATTTTGAGGCCAGTATCCCTCGTCAGAACCGCTGGAACCGAACCCCTGCGCACAGCGTCAACTTGCCGTTGCCAAGGCTTGCTGGCTCTGCACTCTAGAGATCTTCAGGCTACAAGAATCTCCAGCCTCCAGTATCTCTTCCTTCCAAGATCATTCTCCTCACCACATCCTCTACTCCATGGACCTTCCTCCTTGGTGAGCTGCTCGAGGTCCTCTTGCAACTTCTGTGAATTTGGCCTGTGGGTTCGCCTGAGGGTCTTCTACTGCTTCAGTGGGCTCCCCTGCTTGCTCGGGGCCTGCTCTGACTCTCCTACTGTTGGTGAGACCCTAGGACCTTGCTGGTCCCAACGTTGCTCCTTCTTCATTATACATGCCAGTTGCTGCTACCAAGGCTTCTTGGTGCCTCCGCCGGACACCGACCACCTAGTCACCGACATCTGACATGGGACAGCTTGTGCACAGCTCTGTGCCTCCTGTCACCTCCGAGTGGCATAGACTCTGTCCCCTCTGCTTGCAGGTTCTTCAGTTCCAGAATCCACCCTTGGATTCCACCGGACTTCTTCATTTCTTCTCCAAAGGCATTTTCTTCCAAGTCTTCCATTGTCATCTACGAAGGTTTTTGACTCCTCTTCACCCCTATGCACCTGGCTTCCCTGGTGTAGGTAACCTGGTTCCCGGGGCATCCACAAGTGGGGTGGCTTTCCAACCTTCCGTCCTCCAACTCAATTCTTCGGGGTCCTCTGGGGAGGGTCCTTCATCTGCAAAACTGCAACTGCGGCTTCCCCATTGACTTCCGTTGGACATGTGGCTGTGTTTCCACTCTGCACACAGCCTCAGTGGGGTTCCTAGGTACTTACCTTGGGTAGTTCCTCATGTCCTCAGCTCCTCTGGGCCTGCTGGTCCAAGTCCCATCTCCCGTTGCAGTTCGCATTCCACTTTCTTAGTATATGGTTTGGTCTCCCCCTGAGACCACTGTGTTTTCTGCTAATCGCCTGATTACATTTGAAGTATTTTGGTGTATTGTGTTGATATCTCCGGGTAGTAGATATACCAATGTGTTACTAAGTGTTGTGCAATAATTTGAAGTATTTTCATATAAACACTGTGTAGTTCTTGTTGATTTAACAAATACTATTAATTAAATTGGTAAAACAAGCTGCTTTACGCTCCTTCAAGATATGCCTGAAGTCTGCTCTCCACACCTACCACTTTGAGAGCTATCTATGGTTATCAAAAACCACTAAAATCACCATAAGGGTTGTCTGGATTAGTACATGGTGCATCACTTAGGCAAGTGTGCACCATTACTAAGCCAGCCTCCTGCATTCGTGGCAGCGGTGTGATTAAAGCCTGCACTGTTTTACCATTTAATCTAGGTGGGTTACATGAAAAACCATCACTAGCTAGGCACATATAATACTTTTGTGATTTAGTAAGTTCAACTGAACGTTTTGGATTGGTAGTTAAGGGTCTAGCACAACCCTTTCTCCAATCTTTGGAAGTTTAGTTTTCACTAGGGTAGGTAGGTGCAACACCACACTACACCTAGTTACCATGTCTTTAATTGGTGGATTCAGTGCGGCCCCACCCTCTAGATACAGTGGTCTTAAGTTCTAGGAACTTAGGACCCTGCCTGCATCCAAAGAATAAAGACAGTTAGCAAACCTAATACACAGCAGCACTTAGAGATGCTCCTGCAGGATGACCTTCAGAATCCTGATAGGTCAGAAGGGCAGGACAATGTGAGTATGGGTGGCGGGGCTCAAGAAGAAGAGTCAGGGGTTTCTCACCCCAGTGACCCCCATTCCGAGCTTGACCTGCAGGTGTCTAAAGACCCCTCATTGGTAAACTCTAATCTCCCAGGGAATAGTACAGAAGGTACAGAGGGAGTCCCTAGAGGTAGGTCCCTCTTTATTTCTCCTGGGAGGGTGCAAAGAGTCCAGGGGAGGTCCAGGTCCTCCTCTGTCAATTCAACCTCCTCTAAGAAATCCATAGGGCCCTCCATCTCTAGCAAGAGGGAGGACTTCTTAGAGAGGGAATACCACCTGTTCAAGCTTGAGAGAGCCAAGCTCAGAATCAAGAAGGAGCAGTTGGCCTTTGATAAGGAGTCCCTGGAAGTTCAGAGGGCTAGGAAGAATTTGGGATTAGGAACCCATGGTGGCAGCACTAGCAAACCTAGGGTCACGGAACACTCCTTTGACACTAGGAACCTGGGCAGGGTAGTCCCTCCTTACCAGTAGAGGGATGACATCCATAAATGGATCACTGCTTTAGAGAGGGCCTGTAAAGTTCAGAAGGTCCCTCAAGGGCAGCAGGCAGCTATCCTTTGGATCTCCTTTGCAAACAAAGGTAGAGACAAATGTCTCACTGTTTGGGAGGAAGATGCAGATAATTACTCAGTCTTGAAGAGTTCCCTCATAGATGGGTTTGGTGTAACCTCTGAACAGTACAGGGATCAGTTTAGGGACACACAGAAGGCACACACCCAAAACTGGGTAGAGTTTGTAGGCAGCGCTATTAAGACTCTTTAAGGCTGGCTTCATGGGAGTAGTGTTCATGATTATACAGGACTGTACAAGTACCAGTGAGGGAGCACATCCTTAATAATTTAAAACAATCTGTTCTTTAGTCTGAGTCTTTTAGAGTATTTGTTTCTAATGCCTCAACCCAGCTAATCACACCAGTTCTTGCGGTTGTAGTATTGCCCTGTCCTTTGTGATGTAGGTGTGAAACGGGAACCATAGCTTTTCAAATTTGGGCAATGTATCTCTCAGGGTGGCTGAGAGGCACACCATTGCATATATTGTCCATACCTTCACCACTGGTTTATCGTTGGTAAAGAAGAGTTCCACAATTTCTGGGCTATCACTAGGCGGCCTGCAAATAAGAGTGAGGCTATTCAATTGTTCTCAGCTCAAGATAGGGGGTGAAGTTCGTTCACCTCCATATGGCCTAAAATAGTTATTTGTGGTAATCAAGATAGCTCAATGTTTGTGATTCCCTTTATGTGTTCCTAAATTTGGCCCCAAAATGGCTGGATTTTTCGGCATTCCCACCACAAGTGGATAGAAGTCCCTCATGAATCACAAGCCCTACAGCAACTGTCAGGATCATTATACATGGCTTTCAGACAAACTGGGGTCAGATACCACCGTAATATTAATTTGAAAGCATTTGCCCAGTGTTAGAAACATAGGGAGGATTTCTTCTCTCTGCCACAGATTTGGATCCTGTCATCCTCGGATAATGTGAGGGCAATGTCCGTTGATCAGTGTCCTGTGTGCGCTAATTGTGTTAGGTCGGTAGGTCTGTCTAGGGAGTGATAAAGATGCAAGAGGGGTTTGCTTGTGTCCCTATCTGTGATCATATCCTCCACTCCTGTCTTCTCTCTTCACCGAATTCTCTCTCTTTAGGGTGTCTAGCCCAGTGTAGGAGCTGTGTGATATGGTAGAGGTCTTTCGGTCTCAACTTAAAATCGTTGGCACATTGGTCTCTAGTCTTCAGAGAGCCATTAGAATAGAGGTGGTCAAGACAGAGCTGCAGAAAAACTCTTGTAACACCTTGTCCCCCCCACTATCTCACAGGTTTTGAACAGGCAAGCCTGATGCATCAAAGACCCTTTTGTTAAAAAAAGGTCACTGAAACAAGTACTATCTTTGACCATCAGAGAGAGGGATGTGGACCTGAGATCATGTGGAATTTCAATGTGAATGTCCATCCAGTCCAGTGTTCCACTGAAGGTCTGAGCAACATCATATTTAATCAACATACAGGTCAAGTTAAGGCTTGAAATATACTCTTTGTTTTGAGTGGAAACCCATGTGTAATCGTATACATGCATGTCTCCCTTAAACCCATTTACATAAACAGTGGAGAGCCACCTGTTGGCACCTTGAGGGAATTGCAATAAGTGAGGAGAAATGGCATAGAGGACCAAGCAGAGCATTCAGTTACCTCCATTCTTTCCGAATGCCATACCCTCTTCCCTCCTATGTTATATTATGTTATGCTACTAGTATTTGTTGAGAGCACATACACCAGGACGGTTTCTTGGCACTTAGATAACAGAAGTACTGAGCACTGTGTAGGAGAGTAGGATCTGCCTCTTATGTTGCCCCCACTTTTTTTCTGATGTTTACACTGGTTTCTGGCTATAGTCAGACTGGGACCCTGCCAATCAGGGCCCGA